>CM019149.1:182675900-183031564 GCA_009733165.1 Naja naja
AGATGTTTATGTATGTAGGTTTGAATGTTATTGGTTTATTTGAACTGTTTCTTGTAAATGTCAAATGGTATTGGTTTAAATAGTGCGGGAAGAAACCCTGCACTCCCATTGGCTGGCAGCTACGGCTGCAGGCTATAAGCAGCCGTAGCCAAGCCAGAACGGGTCCATTTGAGCTGTAGTCACTAATAAACTCTTTGCTGAACTCCTCGCGTCTGACTCTTCATGCAAACTTAACACTGGCGACGAGGTGGGATTTCCCTGAAGAGAAGACGACGCGACGAACAAGCAACTGAGCGAGATGCTGCGCTGAACACCCCCCAGCACCGTTCGATCCGGCGACGGAAGACTGGGAATCGTATGCGGATCGTTTCCACATGTATCTGGAAGGGAACGATCTCGCCGGCATCCCCGAGAGACGGAAGAGGGCGGTCTTTCTCACGCACTGCGGTCCGGCAGTCTTCAAAATGGCGAAGGCGTTGGCGGGAGCAGCAGAGCTGAAGGTAATGGATGGCCCGATTTAGAGAAACTTTTAAGAGCCCATTACGCCCCACAAGTATCGTGCCTCATTAAGAGACACAATTTTACCGTCGGGATCAATGGGATAGCGAGAATGTTAATGACTTCGTGGCAAGTTAAGGGACATTGGGGGTGCTTGTGACTTTACCAACTTAGAAGAGGCCATGCGTGATCGGTTTGTTTTAGGCCTAAAAGATAAGGTCTTACAAAGCAAACTTTTAATGAAACCTAAGATCACGTTTAAAGAGGCCATTGAAGAGCTGTTTCAGCGGAAGCCACCAAGTCCTCAGCAGCGGCCATGAAAAAGATTAACAAGGCCTCAAGCCAGGCCTCAAGCCATTCTGATGGGGAAAATCCACAACAGCTCATTGCGAACAAATAGACTCTGATCTGATGGCAGTGAGGCAGAGGGGATTTTTAAACTCAGAATGGAGAAGAAGAGAAAAGACTCTGGGAAAAACAGGCAAGGGTTCTATTGCAGAGGCTGGGGGGGGCCACCCCCGCACTGAATGCAAGTTCTTTGACTCCATTTGCCTACGTTGTGAGAAACGGGGTCACATAGCCAGAGTCTGCAAATCATCCAGAACTCCACCAGTTAGGAAAAAATTTCCTGATAAAGACTTTAAGCCCAACAATTTCCTTGAAAAAATGGGGCGAAATTTAGAAGCAAATGGCAAGAATGAAACTCACCAAACAATCACTATTGGTCATTCTTCACCCTTAAAAGCAGAAAAGTACATGTGAAGGTGTTTATTGAAGGAAGGCCTTGCCAAATGGAAGTGGACTCAGGCTCTTATTATCTATGGTGTCATGGGACACTATCCACAGACTCTTTTCCCAAATTCAGAAAAAGCATTTCCAGAAGCAGCACTGACTCTCAAAGACTACCAAGGGAACAAGATTCCAGTAGTTGGAGCGAGAGATTTCAACGTGCAGTTTAAAGGCCACACCAAACGTTTGCCCCTGACCATCGTGGACAAGGATCGCCCAAGTTTGCTGGGACTTGAGTGGTTCAAGCCACTTGGCATCGAGGTGACTGGCATCCATCACGTGAGCAGTTCTGACTGGGAGGAGTCCTTGAAGTCTGAGTTTCCAGAGGTCTTCAGCGAAGGACTGGGCAAGTATATGGGGACCCCTATTGCTTTCAGCCTAGACCCCAAGGTGCCCCCAATTCGTTTAAAGCCCAGGAGGGTCCCATTTGCTTTAAAGGAAAAAATTGATGCACAATTAGATAAGCTCATTGCTCAAGGGTTTTTAGAGCCTACTGACCACTCCAGATGGGAGACACCCATAGTCACACCAGTCAAGGCTGATGGGTCAGTGAGAATCTGTGGTGACTATAAGGGGACACTTACCATGCGCTGCAGCAGAGCGCATACCCAGTACCAGTTGTGCATCATCTGCTCCATTCCCTTGGCAGGGGTACAGTATTTGCTAAACTGGACTTAGCTCAGGCATATCAACAATTAACAGTTGATGATGCCACTGCAGAGGCACAAACAATTGTGACTCATAGAGGTGCTTTCAAATGTAAAAGACTACAATTTGGAGTAAGCGTGGCACCTGGCATTTTTCAAAGCCTTATGGAAAGAATGTTGCAAGGACTGCCAGGGGTAGTGCCTTATTTTGATGATGTATTAATCTCTGCTGAAAATGACACTCAGCTTCAAGAAAGACTCAGAGAAGTCCTTTCCAGATTCAGAAAAGCAGGTTTAAAAGTCAAGGAAGACAAATGTACACTCAAAACAGAGTTGAGTTCCTGGGGTACATGATTGACAAGCATGGCATCCATCCTACTGATGCCAAGGTTAAAGCAATCAAGGAAGCCCTAAACCTCGATGCAAGGCAGATTTGCAAGCTTTCCTTGGACTTATTAACTTTTACCACATGTTTCTACCTCACAAGGCATCTATTGCTGAGCCCTTACATCGCCTGCTTGATAAGAAAGCTGTTTGGATCTGGGGGGAAGGAACAGTCAGCATTTAACAGTATTAAGAGATTAATCACGTCTGATGCTGTGTTGATACAATTCTCTGAGAATTTGCCTGTTGTTCTGACTTGTGATGCATCCCCTTTTGGAGTGTGGGGGGTTTTGAGTCACAGGCTTCCCAATGGAAGGGAAGCCCCAATTGCATTTTTACTCTTGCACTTTGTCCAAAGCAGAGAGGAATTATAGCCAATTGGACAAGGAGGCTTTAGCAGTTGTTGCAGCTGTTAAGAAATTTCATGAATATCTGTATGGCAGGTCATTCACCATTGTTACAGATCACAAACCTTTATTAGGCATTGTGGCAGGAGACAAACCTACACCTAATATCCTGTCACCAAGAATGCTGAGGTGGACTGAATTTCTTGCAGCCTATTCATACAAACTGATTCACAGGCCTGGCAAGGACATTGGACATGCTGATGCACTGAGTCGCTGCCCACTACCTTGCCACAAGGAGGACTTTGAACTTGAAACTCACACCTTTTCCTGGAGACCGTGGCTAAGCTTCCAGTCCATGCTGCTGAGATTGCCAGAGAAACTACCAAAGATGCTGTATTAGCACCTGTTATGGGCTGGATTAAGAAAGGTTGGCCTCTTCAAGATCTACCTCACCTGCCCAACCTTTTAAGTCCAGGCAAACTGAATTATCTGTATTAAGAGGATGTATTTTGTGGGGTAACAGGGTGGTTATTCCTGCAAAATTGCAAAGGGAGGTTTTGGAAATGTTACATGAGGGTCATCCTGGGATTGTAAGGATGAAAGGTTTGGCCAGGAGTTATGTATGGTGGCCAGGTATTGACAAAATGGTTGAAAACTGGGTAGCATCTTGTCCCAATTGCCAGGTAGTCAGGCCTGCCCCACCTCACGCCCCACACAGGAATGGGAATGTCCTAGGGGCCCATGGTCTAGAATCCACATTGATTTTGCAGGCCCTACAAGAGGGCACACTTTTTTAGTGCTAGTAGATGCATACTCTAAATGGCTAGAGGTAATTCCCATGACATCCACTACAACTGAGGCTGTCATCAAGCAGCTCAGAAAATTGTTTGTAACCCATGGGTTACCAGATGTCCTTGTTTCTGACAATGGCCCTCAATTCACATCTAACATTTTTGAATCCTTTCTAGCTCAACAGGGCATCAGACATGCCCTCACTGCCCCTGGGCAGCCTTCGCCAATGGCCGGCTGAACGCATGGTACGCTTCACCAAAGAGAAGCTTCAGCAGCTGGGTCCTGGGGACATCACTGAGAAGCTTGAAAATTTCTTAGTGTTCAACACATCACTCCTAGCCCATCAAATAACTTGTCCCCAGCAGAGTTGTTGATGGGCAGGAAACTTAGGTCTTCCCTTGACCGCCTTCATCCCACTTACGCACCCAACGCACCACTGGATTCCACTTCCAAAGTTCATTCTTTTAGTGTGGGAGATTCTGTCTATGCTAGGAACCTTATAGGTGAACCTTTGTGGATTCCTGCTGAAATAACTCACATCACGGGCCCTCGTTCTTACAGGGTACAAACAGAGGATGGCCTCCTCTGGAGCAGGCACATTGACCAACTTAGATCCAGGTTCCCTCAGGAACATCGCCCCTGTCTCCCTCTGGGTCCCTCACCTGATGTCTCTTCTAGGGGGGAAGGGGGGGAACAGGAGGAAAATCAGCAAACAGGAATCAACCCCATGTGTAACGAGCCATTGCGACAGGAACCATCCCGAACCCTGTCACAAAGCCAAGATCCATCCTTAGAAGTGGAAGATTGCACATCACTACCTGACTTGGGTGCTGACATTGGAATGGAGATGGGTTGGGAGGAGAGACCAGATTCTAACAGTCTAACAGGGTCTTCTTCCTCAGGAAGTCCCAACAGGGAAATATCAGTAGACACATTTCCCCTCTCACTGGGTGAGAACGTTAAAACTTCTGAACCACGAAGGTCTCAACGTACACGTAAGAGCCCCACCTATTTAAAGGAATACATTAGATAGGTTGGGGTTTGGTATGGACTGAACCTAGTGGGGAGGGGTGTTATGTATGTAGGTTTGAATGTTATTGGTTTATTTGAACTGTTCTTGTAAAATGTCAAATGGTATTGGTTTAAATAGTGCGGGAAGAAACCCTGCACTCCCATTGGCTGGCAGCTACGGCTGCAGGCTATAAGAAGCAGCCGTAGCCAAGCCAGAACGGGTCCATTCGAGCTGTAGTCACTAATAAACTCTTTGCTGGAACTCCTCGCGTCTGACTCTTCATGCAAACTTAACAAGAAGCAAAACGTCTCCAAAGAAAAATAAGGAAGTCCAGTTGCCTCTTGAAGAAGCACCTTTGGGACGACTATGACCTGGATGGCTGAGAATCTCCATAGATATAAAGAAGAATGAAAATAATGGTGGGGTAGGGATAAAAAGGGCAAGAGAGGGAAGTGTAGGGTAAAGGAGAGAAGTAAAGCATTGACTTCAAATTTCTTTTGGTACAGTAGAATAAGGTAGTAACATAAAACATCAAGTAACATTACACAGTTTAATTGAAAGAAATGTGGAGGTTATGATGGTAGTTTGATAATTATTTTGTTGAAAAAAAATAAGCAGAGAAAAGTGAAAAGGCGCTATCACCTATGTAGTCAACCAATATTCTGAGAGCAACCGTGGTAAATCTCTAGCCACACAGCTGCTAGACATGGTTTTAAATCATTACTCCGTTCACTTCATTTCTGAAGAATGAACTTCCTGTTCAGGATTCCAGCTGATAGGCACAATATTTTGGGAGCAGATGTTACATTTATAAATTTGAAAGCATGTTGCACTTGCAGGGACTGTTCCAAGAATGATGGCTATGTCACAAAACTTCCATTTATGATGTCAAACAAATGATATATTTTTTCTTTCAACTTCTATCTTGCTCGGGATGATCCTTGATTGATCCAGTTTATTCAGCTAACCTTTACTTTATAATAATGTCAATTTGTGTGCATTTGTTAAACATAAATCCCACCTTTTCTTTAGGAGCTTAACGCAGCATACCTAGCCATTGTCTCCTCCAATTTTTCTCCATCACTTTCTCGTCAGCAGGGGCATCCATGGTACAAAATTAAAAAAAAAGTCAAGAAGGTGGATATGACAATGCAATCAAAACCCTGCCCTTTTTTTGACTTGTGTCACCCTGATAAAGACCCTTAACTGCAGGGTAGAATGAACTGAGAGACTAGCCTATAGACACCCTTTGAGCTTTTATGAATGAAAATAGACTTAAAGCTGTCCAAATCTAGTACCTTCACTTCTACACTTTATTGGCTCTCTATGATGGAATTTAGTGAGATGCATCCACATGAAGCAGGGGATGCATTCCAGAGAAATAAGAGACACTTAGTCTGGATATTATATGAAAGACAGCTCTTCCCTAACACCGGTAGTTCACAGAATATATTGCAGATGCATACAGTAGGGTCCTCAGCCTGGCAAGGTTTTGTCTATTGGTGTGAAACAATAAAAACTCAGCTACAAAGAATTGCTATGTTTCATTCCTGGTTTTGGGCCTGACACTCTCCAAGAGTCCAGATTATATTCTTAAAAATAAGATGGATTCTAGAGGCTTTCTGCTAGGCAGCATGCTATTTTTTCATGTGCATCTTCTTTTTTGACTGAAGTCAGTTGGTGCCTATCTAGGGACCATCATGCAGCCTCATTCCAACTTTAGTGATAATTGACAGAATAAAACATTAATTTATTAAGTTTACATGATATGCTAAGTACAGTTTATCACCACAACAGTTGAGATGACATGACAGATTTTAGGTATGTTTGATTTTGGTTTAAATGTGTATAAGAATTTGTGGCCTGGGAATAGTGCCAAGGACTGGATTCAAATGATACCCACTAAGAATATAAATTTAAATAAATTATATGTTTAGATTTAAATCCTGAACAACCTGATTGAAAATAAATTCCATCCAAAAGTGAGTTTTGTTTTTGAGTAAACTGAAGCAATCTTAAACCTGTGATGGAATAAGTGTACGCAGCAAGAGCTACTTGTAATTAAAATGTACTTAAAATTGAATGATATAACAGTGAAATGTATGCAAAATTATGTTTATCTTCCAAGGAGGCAGGTGCTCAAGTATATACTGATGGAGCTGAAAAATGCATGATAATTCTGCTTACAACCTGATAATAAATCATGAACAACTTAAAAGTTACACACTTGGGTGATGTATTTTTTTTCTAATTCTTTTCCCAACAGTTGTTTTCATTCAGATTAAATACATTCAGTAGCCAAAAGAGAATGCAGATCATTTTAGCTGCAATTAACATAACCAGAACACATAGTTATAATTATCATCCACCATAAATTTTAATTAGAAATGATAAACCAGCAATTTTGGGAGAAAAGAAGTTAATGATAGGAATTCTTGGTTATTTTTGGAACTCTTTTGGTCACTCCCTGTTAATAGATGTTTTTTGGAGATTTGATGCCTTTTTCAAAGCATTAGTGGGATACAATGGCACAAAAGAACTTACAAGAACCACATAGTGTAGTTCTTTCTCCTGTCAAGCCCAGTATTGCTGCTACAATTGTGGGGGTATTTACTGAAATGCCACCACCACCACACATTTTCAGTTCAACCCCTTGTAATGTCGTCCCCATACTGCAAGATGCAAGAGTGATTAAGAAAAGTACAGTCTTAATTCTCTTATCATTGTAGAGAAAATGCAAATGGTGACTAAAATGGTTTTCAGGACTAGTCCAACAAAGAATTTAAGGAAGGCCAGCAGCAAATCTTGGAAGGACAGCATAAAATGACGTGCAGTTTTACATGTGTTGACACAGAAGTGAGTTCCAACTTGGGGCAGACTCAAAGGGACTGTAGCCTTATCCGGTATTCGTTATAACCGGGGCTTAAAGTTTAACAATCTCTTCCCACTCACACCGACACCTCATCTTTGTTTTTAAGATGTTAGTGGTTGGTTATCCCTGTGTATATGTAAGTGCACAATACCGCATATGGGCATCCCAAATATTATTGCTAATCAGGTTTTGTTTTGTCTTTCAAAAAGGACTCGTCGCTATTTCTTCCACGAAACGAGAGGCACTAATAGACAACAAACGTTAGAGCAGCTCGCCTGCAAAATTCGGGGAGGGAGGGGGCGGAAGTCACTTAAGAGGAACTGAAAAAGCGCTCATTTCTTCCACCCTCGCCGCGATGCTCCCGCCCGTCTAGCAGCCGGAAGTTCTGGGACTCTGGAGTCAAGCATTCTTAGGCACATTAAAGCAAAGCTGGCTGGGGAATTCTGGGAGTTGAAGTCCGCCAGGCTTCAAGTTGGAGACCCCTGCATTAGATCTTTAAGACACACACGCTGTTTGCTCTACCTACGGCCACCGCCTTTATTGACGTTGCTTCCGGGCCCTCGCTAGACTCGAGGCCGGCCTCTTTCGTTTTCCCGATCCGCTTTCTCTTTCTAAGATGTCACTTCCGGTAAACAAGAAAACAACATACCAGGAAGGAAGAAACCCTTAGGAAGGTGTGTGGGATCTGGAGTTTCGAAGTAGAGGTGCGACTTTTCCTTTTATTCCACTTTGGACTGGGGCTGCGCTTTGCAGGAGGGGTTTTATTTGACAAGGGGGTTGGTCCTTCTACGTCAGCTTGGCCTGAGAGCCATGCGGGCACCTTCGTCCGGCCCGGGGCACTAGTCGTTTGGGGAACCTTTGCCCACTGCTGGCGCTCTCCAGATGCATTAGATTATGATTTCCACCCTCTTAACCCACAAACTCAGATCATGCTGGGAATTGTAGTCAAACAGTCGAAATCTAGGATGGGAAAGAGTGCCGGTACTGTAGACGCCCCCAAACACCGCTGTAGAGCAAGGGTTCCTAGATTGGAGGTATATTGCCCAAGGAAATAACTTGGGCATATCCCGGGGATAATAGAGCAATTTGTAACTGCTTGCTTGTGAATCAAGGATCTAGTTTGGAACCGTCACTGCTGAGGCATTTCTGTAAAGCAACAGTTCGTTTTTTAAATGTTTTTTGAGACATGAAAAATGGGTAATTGAGACAGACAGTTTAAAAGCCACTGGTCTAGACCAAGTCTTTTTAAACAGCTGTTAGCCAAAGGTTTTGGGAAACTTGCAAGTGGAGGGAATAACTGCTAATTTTATTTTAAGGTACTTGTCAACTGAATGATAGGCCTATATCTTTCTCTCCCCCACTGAGCTCATTTCATTTATTGCATTTTCATGCATTCCCTTTCTAAAGAGCTTAGGGTAGGCTACTATGCTCACTCCTTTTATCCTGCTATTTTCATAACAAGTTTCACACATCACAATGAATCATAATATGATTTAATCTGTTAGCTCTTGCCTGGAAGTAGACAAATAGTAGTTCCGGATCTGCTGTTAGAATCCCTGGGAATTTGATTAGCAATATTTTGAGGCTTCCTTTTTTGAAAGAAAAAGCAGAATATTCCCCCCTCACAATTTATACATAAATTATTCTGTTGAAATTGAGAAAATTTTCTTTAAAATGAACTATGAACTGGGAATTGAAACAAATTCCTTGCATACTGTACTTTAATTACATATCCTTTTCACTAGATTCATTTTAAATGATCTTGAGACCAGTGGAAAAAAAAGACAAAATCTCTCCACCTCTGCATAGACCAGTCATACGTAAATGAGAAAGTGAAATCTCATTACTTATCTCATTTTCATAAACCGAGGCAAAAGGATATCCCCTATATAGCAATAGCACTTAGACTTCTATACCACTTCACAGTGCTTTACAGCGTTCTCTAAGCAGTTTACAGAGTCAGCATTTTGCCCCCAACAATCTGTGTTTTCATTTTACTGACCTTGGAATGATGAAAGGCTGAGTCAACCTGGTGGGATTTGAATGGCCAAATTGCAGGCAGCCGCTTGTCAGCAAAAGTGGCCTGCAGTACAGAACTCTTAACCACTACGCCACCAAGGCTTTGTGGTTATTGTCATAAGTGGTTATTGTCATGTGTGTGCTTTCATGAAGGCGCTAACGGTATGCGTCCTCTGTTTCCAGGATCTGGCTGGATGAGTATAGCCCAAGGGGATTGGAGCAGCGACATGGTGCAGCCAAGTGGGTGCCCAGCTGGTGACTATGGCATGATGGGAGATGATTCCTCCCTGGGCAAAGCTGGTACTCTTCAGTTGCCAGCTGAGCTAGCAGGACATGAAGCCGTACAATATTTCCTGGCTGAGAACAAAGATCTCAAAGGTGAGGACATGCTGGAGTGACCTCCAATATCATGTTTAAATGATATCAAGGTTGATAAATTCAATATTCTCTTATTGTGTCCTGTCATTCAATTTATATTCAGTCCCTGTCTCTTATAATATAAATTTCCATAAATGAATCAGGCAATATTTTAAGTATCAGATAAGGTAGATAACTAGAATGGTTTAGAATCTCTGGCTTT
Organism: Naja naja; assembly: GCA_009733165.1. NCBI lineage: Eukaryota > Metazoa > Chordata > Lepidosauria > Squamata > Elapidae > Naja > Naja naja. The sequence goes on from CM019149.1 coordinate 182,685,841, forward strand.
CTTTTATGAATTGTAATTCTCTGCAGCTCCAGCCATCATGATTAATCATGAAGAACCCTGTGGGAATTATAATTCTGTAACTTCAGAAGTCTTGAGATATCCAACCACTAATTAGATTCTTGAGTTTTCTGTGTTTATTTTTGCCTATATTTAGTGAGTTGTTGTCTTTAGGAAGAAAACTAATCAACTGGCAACTTAGCTAAGACTGGGTTTCAAGTATTCTAGCTTTCCTTTTTTTTCACATCAGAAGCTCCAAAAGCTTTATTTGTCACTTCTTTGAATTTATATTGGACCGCTTTGTACATTTTGTAGTTACTTTCTGTTGATGGCTGGAAAGCTTCTTGCTCCTTTGCTTGTTTCCTTTCTAGACTTGGTATGTGAGAGTAGATTCCACTGTTTTGTTTTGCTTTTTAATCAGGAACAGAATAAGTTCAGAGCAGTCATCCCTTTCCCACCAGCACTTTTTAAATTTTGAATAGTTTCTTTTGGTCTGGGCTATTGGCAAGAGCTACAAGGCCAGTCATTGTATATAATCTCCTGCAAAAGAGAAGTGCTACTTAATTACATAACTCCAGATGGAAATGAATGGCTGAATTACAGGGACAAATCAGAAGAATGGTTCTCTTGCAACTAAACTTACTGACCAGTAACAGTCTAAAAGCAATAGATTGTAGGTATAATAAAAACTGTCATTGTAATAAATCAAATATTTAGAATAATTAATCTGAAAGGAATGAGAAATAGGACTGATAAAGAGAGTAGCATCCTGAATGGATGAGTTATATTTGATGAAATTCTAATCTGTCAAACTTTCTGATTTTGATAGCTGATCCTAATTATTGTTATATGGATCTGTTTTCCCTAGCTTTATTGGAATTTGGTCTCTTGAGATGTGAGATCATGTGACTAAAACTGAGAATTCAATTCTCATTACAGAAGAATGCACTCATCCTGCATAGTAAAGAGGGATTTTGATGAGATGGTGGATTTATTGTTTAGTCAATCATTGTCCTCTAATGTAATGCATAAAGAAGGTAGGACACTAATCCAGTAAACGTCCTTTGTTTGTGTTCTGCATGTAGAAGCCATCCGACAGAGTAATAACATGCTACGAGAGCGGTACCAGGAATTTGTACAGTTCCATGCTTCCAAAAAGGAGGAGAAAGAATTCATTATGAGCAAGTTCCAGGAGGCTCGGCATGTGGTGGAAAAATTGCACATGGAACGCATGGAATTGGAAAAACAGTTGCAACAGGCTTTTCAGGATCTGGAGCGACTGAAGGTGCAACTGGGTGCAGTTGGGAACACAGAAGGGTTAAGAGTTTGGGGTCTTCCTCTAATTCCCCATTCCTTTGTTCCAGTTTAAGTATCTTGCTAAAGAATAATGCATCCTTAATTGCTGAGCGCATTGGGTTGTGCTCCAAAAATTGTAAGCCGCCCTGAGTCTTCGGAGAAGGGCGGCATATAAATGTAATTAAAAAAAAAAATGTGTGATGTATATTGGCATGCGAAAAAAACATTGAAGCAATTTCAAAACTATCACATCAGTATTTTTGTGTTTCTCTTCACAGACAGCTTCTCAATCATCTCTCTTAGAAAAAGACCTCCTTGGCACACAAGATGAGTCAGACACTGTGACTCTTACTGAGGAAGATGTACTTACTGTGGTACGTGTGCATTATCTATCTACCAGTTCTCTAATTCAGTGCCCTCCAGATATGCTGATGTACAAATTCCAACAGCTTTAACTAGGGTAGCAAATCCTTATTTAAAGTAATTGAATTGAAAATGTAGTTCAGCACTTTTGGAAAATTTCACATAAGAGAATCTGACCCAAATGAGCTTTGTAACTGATGAAAAGCAATAACATAGAAAATAGAGATTTGAATTCTTTCTACGTTTGTCTCATCCTGTAGATAGATTAAGGCTGTATCATTTCACCTGCTGTGGGTGTGGCTTATACAATTTCTCATCACAAAGATGTTTCTTCTTCCCATTGTTTTTATTTCAGACATCGGGGATACTAAAACAAAAAAAGGAAAGGCTGGAAGAGGACTGGAAGGCATTGCAAGATGCCAACCAGGTCTTACAGAAAGAAAAACTTGCCTTGGAGGCTAAGATCGCCATACTGCAACAAACAGCAAAGGTCACTGTGCCAGTAGAAGAGGTCAGAATAAAGATTAAAGTGAGATTTGGCAGCAGCAACAGATGCTGAATGTATAATGGGACAAGGGAGGACATAGGGGAAAGAAGATCACATGAAGTTCATGATAGTGGCATAAAGAGATGAGGAAGGCAACTAGAGCCGGTAAGGCTGATCTCACAATGTACCCTTCTTTTACCTTCCTAGGAGAATGGTTGTTCATTGGAACAGTCCCAGGAAGTAGAATCCCTGCAGAGCTCAGGTGACAAGTAAGTATCCCGAGACCTTTGTAGACTAACCTGAATACTCATTCTAAAGTACTTATTTATCTTATCAGTATTATTATGAAGATTTACATCTTGTTATGGAGTGCTTTACAAGGAATTATTTTAAATGTACAATAAAATAATACAGACAAAACTGCCCCGAACAGTAAATTTATAACAATAAATGTACAAATATATCTGCAAAAAAAAAAGACAGCTAAAGTTAAAAATGGTAGACAAAAATAATGATGGTGAAAATGCATTATAGTGATAACCTCCTCTTGGAAATGTTCCAAAACAGGTCCGGAAAAAACCTTTTCCCTCAGTAACTCTCATATTTCATAGAAATGTGCAGAAATATACCTGATGATAATAATTAGAAGTTCAGAATTTAGGTTGCTGTGCATCCTCCATCCATACGGTCCCTAGCATTGCAGTTTTAATGTACACAATACCCTGCAATATCCACAGCATTTAAATATTATGGAAAATGGCCAGTGGAGATCAATCCTCCACTTCATTCTAATTCTAATTATTCTTCTAATAATTCTTCTTCCAATCCTTCCTATCATCGTCATCATTATTCTCAGTATTTTCTGTCCTCCTCTTCACAGTGCTGATGGGAAACAAATTGAGCAGCTGCAAAAAAGGTTGAAGGAGGCTGAAGATGAGTAAGTAGATAATGATGCATTGGTATTTTATAAGAAATAGCCATGTAAGCAAGCATGCTGTTAGGACAGATCAAGGACGTAACATTTTCAAATGGATGGTTGAGGAAATTATTCCACTGTTACCTTTTCATTGTAGGCAGTTTGTAAACCAGTAGAACCAGGATTTTGGATATGTAAAATCACCTGCTGGCAAACTGATTTTCTTCTCTGAAATTTTAGTCCCACCTGCTCTATTAGATAGCATTTACTCAACTTAGAAGAAGAGCTTAGAGGCATAAAGGCCTTGGTGGCTCAGGCTGTTAAATGCCTGCATTTAAGTTCCAGCTGCCTGTAATTATTGCAGGCTCGAATCCCACCAGGCTCAAGGTTGACTCAGCCTTCCATCCTCTCGGGGTAGGTAAATTGAGGACCCAAGATTGTTGGGGGCAATTAGCTGACCTTGTAAAAATGCCGCTTAGTAATAAGCAGGCATATACAATGGAATGAAGGCTATTGCTGAGCACACTGGGTTGTATCCCAAAAATTGTAAGCCGCCCTGAGTCTTCGGAGAAGGGCGGCATATAAATCTAATTAAAAATAAATAAAATAAATAAAATAAATGACAAAATATTTGTTTGTTACAGCCCTGACATTGGGAGTGGGAGCAGGGTAATCACTAAAGCAGTTATCAAATAGCAAATAATAGATATTAATTCACAGAGGGATACTAGGAGCTTTCCTAGATTTGAGAAGCAAATGTCCTGTCTAAATATCTATACCCTCTTACTACTGCAAAATAGGCTGCCTTCAGCCTTACTGGAAGGAGCCTACGAACATGTTCCCATTAGAATGAGGCTTTGTCCCAGTCATACAGGTGCAGCTGAAACTATATGCCAGTTTTATGATTAAATTTGTCACTTACAAGCAATTTCCTGAGCAGGCTAGAGAAATTCTGAGTTTCATTTCTTCTTTCAGGCAGTGCCATCGTTTTTAAAGTTTCCAAATTGTGTTGCAGAGCTCTTACGGTTAGGAAACAAGACAAATTTTCATTTAAGTAGAAACAAAGCATGGCATTTGGCAGCTCTGTCTAAATTTTATGTCATTTTGTGCTACTTTATAAAAATATGGTCTTTAATAGTTTAGCAAAGTAACTTTATAATGAAGGAAGTATTTAACTTTTTAGACTTTAATACAGTACTGGTTTTCTCCTGTTCCGTTTTATTTAATTCCTAAATTTGGTATTTTTTATTATTTCTACTCCAACTCTGTAAAGCCTGTTATTTGGAAGCTGGTGAAGTTCATTGGTTCAATGTGTGTCCCTCCTTGTTTTGTCCCGCCCCCAGAAGCTTAGCCCTTCAGCAACAGCTGGCATCTAGTTTGGAAGAGCTAGCCTGCCGGACTGCCAGAGAGCAGGAGATGCAGCAGCAGCTACAAACCTTGACCAAACAACTAGAGGTGAATGTGTTCCCAGACCCTCTTTTGCAAGCTGGGGAGGAGGAGTAAAACAGGAGGCTCCTCTTTATCCCTCTGAGGATGTATTGAACCTGGGCCCTCTTCTCATTACAGCAAGTTGGGGAGGATAAGACGTTAGCAAAGGCCCAGGTGACATCTCTGTTGGGAGAGCTGCAGGAGAGCCAAAGCCGCCTCGAAACTTGTACACAGCAAAACAGAGAGCTGGAGGAGAGGTGAGAGGCATACAGGAGGTTTGCATATGATGTTGTGGGCAGACAGCTGGGAGAGGCCCCTTTCTCTGCAGTGATGCAGACATTATGGAACAATGAGCTGAGGCTGCTCTGTGGGACAGGGAGGGTGACTCCCCTGCTTTTCCTCTTTAAGTCGATCTGGCTTCAAACAAGCAGAGCTTATGGCATAGCCCTCGTGCCCTAAATCTGCTTACAGTATCTTTCTGTACCAACTGTGAAAGATTGGCTGTTTGAAACCTTCCAGAGTCCTTTTGTTGATTTTGGAAGAACCACCTCTCACTTTGAAAAGCAGAAGAGACCACCATTTATTTCTTCCTGGCCAGAAGGGCAAGGCACTTCTTTCTTTCCAGTTCTCCAGTCACTGTGAACAAATTTTTTTTTTTAAATTCAGCTGTGAACTGGGCATTGTTGTGAGTTTCCAGGTGATCTATCAGATCACAACAAAAATAATGACAACAAGCAGTGAAGAGCTGGAGATGTTTCTTTGTTGTTTTCACTCTGTTCACTTGCACTGCTGAAGGGGTAGGCAGGTTGCTTCTCAGGGGTGCAAGCAGCTGGGATGGAGAGCTCAGAGGGACCCCCAATTGCATGCACATCCTCCAAAGTAACACACTTCCCATGTGAAGCTACAGAAGAGGATGATGGCCCTGAGCATGATGGTGAAGACTCAGGAAGCTGTGTAGAAAATTTACTGAATCAAACAATGCTGGATCTAGTGTTGTCATGGTGTGTACTTGCCGGGGTAGACATTTGAAGGGAATTCTGCCGACATTGGAATTTTGGTGAGTTGGGCAGAATTAGATGACATGTGCCATCTCTACAGGGTTCGTGGGGCTGGTGAACGACTGCAGCAGCTTGAAAAAGAGGCTGAAATCCGCAACAGGCAGCACGGGGTACAAGTGGATCAGTTGAGGTTGCAGGTGCAAAACCTTGAGAGTGCTCTGCGAGTGGAACGACAGAGTGCCACAGAGGAAAAGTGAGTGTGAAAGCAAACCGGGCAGAACCAAAGGAAGCGAGGGTATTTTTGATAGAAGTATTCGGATCAACTTGGGCCCTTTGACAATGATTTGTATAATCTTCCATTTAGGAGAAAACTAGCCCAAGTGCAGGTGGCCTATCACCAGCTCTTCCAAGAGTACGATGCCCACATCAAAACCAGCTTGGAAACTGAAAAGCGAAGCAAGGTGGGAGACATTCCATGAATTGTAATGGGAAATCTTGATGCTGGGGATGAGTGGGAGCCAGAATAGGGAGGGGGGCAATCTTCTCTTGCCCCAGGGGAAAAAAAAAGATTCCTTTGCACAGAGTGTCAACATTGTAACTGTCCCCTCCTCAGGGCTTGGATCTGCAGCTTGGTGAACTGTCTCAGCAACTGCAGCAGGCTGAAGAGGCTCTGGTAGCCAAGCAAGAGCACATTGACAAGCTGAAGGAGGATGCTGAACAGCACAAAACTGTCATGGAGACTGTGCCTGTGCTCAAGGCCCAGGTGAGCATGATGTCACTTGGTTAGAAAAGAGGCTGGGATTCCTATGTATTTGTGAGTGGTGCAGCATGAGTAATGAGAAAGCCACTATGATCTAATAGTTAAAGGTGCTGGCCTAGAAACCAGGAAACCCTAAGTTCTAGTGCTAAGCTAAACACAGCCTACCAGCCAGTGGTAGTGTTCTACCAGTTTGGCCTGCTTCTACCAAGCTGGTAGCGGCGATGAGCCATGAAAGTCAACTGGCTGACTTTGGACCAGTTACTCACTCTCAGCATAGCCCACCTCACAAGGTTATTGTTGTGGAGAAAATAGGAGGAAAGAGTATTAGGTACAGTATGTTCACCACCTTGAGTTACTTATGAAGTAATAAAATTGGGATAAAAACCAAACGCATAACAATAGCAATAGCATTTAAGGCTTATATAGCACTCTATAGTGCTTTACAGCATATTGCTCCCAACAAACTGGACCCTCATTTTACCAACTTCGGAAAGATGGAAGGCTGATTCAACCTTGAGCTCTGTCAAGGATTAAACTCCTGGCAAGTGGGCGCTCTTAATCAGTGTGCTGCCAGGAGTTTTAATCCTATCTTTTCCATCCAGGCTGATATCTACAAGACAGATTTCCTGGCAGAGCGCCAGGCACGCGAAAAGCTACACGAACAACGAGAGACCCTGCTGGAGCAGGTTGCCCAGTTGCAGAGGGAGAATGAAAAGCTGAAAGCCGACTCTGAAGGAGTCAGCCGGTGAGTAGATTAGAGGATGGAAAGAAAGAAACCCTTACGCATCTAGAATGGAGCCATTTTCCTACTCCAAGTTTTGTTTTAACTTCTGTAATATTTTGTTGGAGTCTGTAGCCAGAGGCAATGCAGCTCACTGTTCTTCCACCATTTCTTAGAGAAAGCCATTCTGGTGCTCTTTCTTGTCTGTCTAGGGCTCTGATGGATGAGATGAGGAATCGCCATTCAGAAATGCGTCCACCTCCTCAGCAGAGTAAGTGTTGGCACTTTCTTATAGTGTTTATGCATTGTTTTGCAATGATCTCCGCTAATTCCAGAGGCTGGCATAATTATAAAACAGGGCAAATAAAAAGTGCTTCGCAAGCACATTGGCAGTGAAGATGCAGCACGTGGCCACAACTCTTTCAATCAAATGCAGGATCAGGTAGAGCTGCAGAAGGCAACCACACAGCCCCAAACTGCTGCTCCAGCTCCAGGGAGACAGAAGCAAGAAAGGATTTAAGGGCTGTATGACCATTCCTGCAGAAAGATCAACCTGATAGGGCTGAAGGATTTAGATTTGTTTCTTCAGCAAGGATGTATGTTTTTCACTTCACAACATAGGCAAAATGCCATTTGAAAGGAAATAGATGCTCTTAAGAATCAAAGAAGGCCGATCTTTGGCCTGTATATCTGAGCTGTGTATTTCATCTTTTTACTGTTATATATGAAGTAATTAATCATCTGTGAGTTTGAATTTGCCCTCCACCCACCTTACCAACGAAATACTTTATCTCTTGAACTTAAAGGTCCAGATCTATTGTCATACTTTGTAGGTAAATCAAGTTAAATTTCCTGAAAAATCGGTGCTGCTATCTAAGACTAGCACTATTTTCTAAACCTGCCCTAATATAAGAGGGTGTAAATCTCCAGTAGGAAGACTTTTCAGGAGCAAATACACTCACACCCACTATTTGGCACCATAAATATATAAGACAGAAAATAAGACCTAGTGTGTTTTGCCAAATATAAGACAGTGTCTTATTTTCGGGGAAACATGGTATCTCAGTAGTTTGAGGGCATATGGCAAATATAAAATGGAAAAGATTCAGATTGGGGCTTACTGCAGACAAATCTTTTGCTGCTGCTAGGTTTGCAACAGGAGTTTTGCTTAAGGTAGTTCAATTTTTTTGCCACTTGCTCTGATATACATGAAAATAATAGCTATCTTGGAAACACTCTTGCTTTCATTGGAAGCAAAATAAATTTAAAAAATGGAAAATGGAAGCTTCTGCAGCTAAATGGCAGCAATGTTTTCAGCACTGAAACTTCTTGCTGTTTCTTTCCTTTCCTATGTCAATACTTGAGACTCCAGTAGCTTCAGTTTTAATTCCTTTCCTGATTTATAGCATGTGATTTGCTTTCAATTTTTGCCCAGACAATGTTTTCATTGAGGTATTTTTCTTGTCATTGGCACTTTGGAGCTTGACATACGTGGGAAATGAGATATAATTCACTTCCATATATAGAATTTCACATCTTTGTTCACCGGAGAACGCTCTTTTCAATGTTAAGTGAAGAATGTATATGTCCTAATAATTTGTTATTCCCACAGACCTTGTTAGGTTACTGCTAACTTTTAATTTCAGAAAATTAGGTCAAGCAGTGTAGTGCTCCTGTGTACACAGCAGGCTCCTGTCTCCTTTAGTATTTTAAAGATTTTATCTTTTGAAGAGAAATACTTGCCTCCAAGCATTATCTTTATTTCAAAAACCTTTCAGCCTCATTGGCAATCTTGAGGGGAAAAAATGTTGAATGGCTGCTGCCCCAATGCTTGTGGGCAGCTTTGGAAGTGTGCAGTGCTATCCTGAAAGAATCAGAAAAGTAAACTGGATTGTAGAAAGTATTCTTGGCTGTTAAAGAGAATGGTAAAAATCCATCTTGGCCAGTTTGTTTTCAGGTGTTTTATGACCAGCCATGCGGCAGTATTATAGTCACACCCATCTTACAAGCATAAGGTCAACCCAAGAACGGTAACAAGGTGACACTTGTGCTCCAGTAAGGTACTTGGGGAAACCATTTGTTTTTAACTAAATATTTAGACCAGCTCTTGCTTGCTGTTACTTAATTGTTTCCCTAAAATGGGCTGTCCACTTTTCTTATCTCTACAATTATACTGGATGGAGCCTTTCATGGGATTTCCTCAAAGTCCCCTTATGCTGACTACCGAAAACGGTATAACATTCTGACACACTTGGAGGGCTTGATAAGCCTGGGCAAGAAACGTTGTTCCTGATACTCTATTAGCACAATTTTATTCTACTGCACGGATCACAAATATTTTTGCATCCCCTCTCAAAACCACAATGTTGAATGCTCCGGAATCTGCTGGATTTTCTGTATACTGTTCTGTATATCCATTTTTTCTTCCTAGTGAAAAGTACATGGCCTGTAATTTCCTGAACCTTTTTAAAATAGTTTTTTTTCCCTCTGAAAAGTAGTTTTCTTTATATTGCAGGTTAACTGTTGCTAGCTGCTTAAGATAGTCCAGTGAATTTTTTGGGGGGGTCAGAAAACCTTTCCATAGAAAGGCTGGATAAAAAATACACTTCTCTATCATTATATTGTAGCAATTGTATCTTTGGATTGTTTAATCACTGCCGCTATTAATTCAGTGTAGAACTAATATTTTCTTGTATTTTTACCAGATAATGCTTTTCATAATTCACTAAACACTGCCATCACTCTTAGAGAAGGAGCAGTTATACAATGTGCTCAATTTGCTAACTTACTCTTCCTTCCCTTTCCAGATTTCTTGATGGGCACCACCCCATTCCATCCCCAGCTTGTAACAGGGCGAAGACAAAATGTTCTAGAAGAACAGCCTATCCACTATTGTCCCAAATGCCAGTATAAAGCTCCAGACATAGACACCCTACAAATCCATGTCATGGATTGTATCCAGTGACAGTGAAGAAAAAGGGGATGCTCCAGGCCGATGTACATTTGCATTGCTTTAAACAGAATCAGCAGTTCAGCTGCCAATCCTGGAGCAAAAAGCGTGGACTGTTTATTTCCTGCTCCCTTTTATGTCATTAACTTTTTTCCTCTTGTAATAATGGCTGAGCCTACTGCTGACCTTGTTCTGGGCCTGGCTATTATAGCCACGTGGAAAAGGCTTCCACTATTCTAGGTGTGTGTTAAGCAATCTTTTCAAGTGCTTTTGATTCAGTGTGTGTCAGGGATACCAGGGATTAGGTCATTCCTTCAGAATAACAGATCACATGCCTATTAATCTATCAGTAATTCATTTCATGGGTGAAAAAAAATTCTCTCTCCTTCCCTATAAAGCAGGGCTGTCAAACTCCCGGCCCATGGGCTGGATGTGTCACGTGCTGGCCATGCCCACACCCAGTTTAGTGAAGGGAAAAAAGTCCTGATACGTTACATGATGCTGCCGTGACATGAGCTTCACATCCCTGCTATAAAGACTACTGCTCCTCTTTGCCCCACATCCCTGTAAGATTTTAAATGCCTTAAACAGAGCCTTGGTGGTGCAGGCTGTTAAATGCCTAGCACTTAAGTCCCAGCTGCCTGCAATTACTGCAGGCTCGAATCCCACCAGGCTCAAGGTTGACTCAGCCTTCCATCCTCTCGGGGTAGGTAAATTGAGGACCCAAGATTGTTGGGGGCAATAAGCTGACTTTGTAAAAATGCCGCTTAGTAATAAGCAGGCATATACAATGGGATGAAGGCTATTGCTGAGCACATTGGGTTGTATCCCAAAAAATTGTAAGCCGCCCTGAGTCTTCGGAGAAGGGCGGCATATAAATGTAATTAAAAAAAACAGTTCAATTAAGCCATAATGTAATTATTTTATCTATAAAAAAAGGATAGAGTGTTTTTTTCTTCTGCTTTCTAAGAGGGCTTCCAAATGAAATTGCTTGCAAGCAGACTTTAGGCTGAAAAGGCACTGTATGACTTTTTTTACCTTAAGTCAATTAAAGCAACAATTAAGATAAGCAATGATTTCCCTACTTACATCAGGTACCTCCCTTCTAGGTCAATAATGTGTTAGCACACCATCCTTTAGAAATCAACTTTTATTAACTCAATCACCCATAATTTACAACCAAAGCAACAATCCATGAAGCTGAGCTTGGCACTGCTCCTCTAGGATTCCTCCGCTCCTCCAAGACCTTGTAAGGTTTTCAGGGAGATGCTTCATAAAGAGAAGAGAGACCTTTAAACTCAGCCAAATGGCTTTTTGAACCACCCACCCTCCTTTTGGACCAGCTGCTCAGCCTGACCAAAAGTTGGGAGAGCTCAGTAGGCAGAATTATCCCAATAAATAATCTGAATTACCATATTCTCCATATCAACCATGCTAGCAATTTACCTGCAAGCAGGTGATGACTTCAAAACTAATCATCTCAGCAGGGAGGAATCAGCCATCAACCAATAAGGAGATAAGTTCTGGGCAATTTGTGCTGTAGAAACTTAAGACTGTGTTGCCCTTTTCAACTGCAGAGCTGACAGTGGGGAGAAATCATTTTCCCTTCTCATGAGGCAACTTCAGGGCTAGCACTAGAATTGTTATCCTGAGGGGAAGCACTGGCTCCCCGTGGGGTTACTTCGATAATACGAGGTTTATCAATGATTCGAGCTGTCTGGTTGCCTTTCTCCACAATGCCAATGATCCAAGCTTGGTGTCCTTCTCCATATTTAGGTGACTTTATTTCAGCACAGAAGCGGGCAGCTTGCTCCCGGGGTAGACAAATCAACAGCCCCCCTTGTAAGAGAAAGACAGCAAATTATAATCAACAAAAAATGATAGTTCCCCATCCCTCTATAACCACTGTAGATTAACCTAACCCTTACAATCCGCTAAATCAGGGGTCTTCAAACCTGGCAGCTTTAAGTCTTGTGGACTTCAACTCCCAGAATTCCTCCTCTAGTCATGTTAGCTCAGGAATTCTGGGAGTTGAAGTCCACAAGTCTTAAGCTTGCCAAGTTTGAAGACCCTTGTGCTAAATTAATGCTACATAAGATAAGATTTCACAAAGCTCAGTTTTTCCACACAAAATCCATACCTAATTACTCCAACATTACTTTGTTTTGTTTTAATTTCAGCAGTTGTGGGAGGACTAGGGAAGTGAAGTAATTTTGTTATATGTTTAGGGAATCTGCAATTGTTGCTGATCTACTACAAGTCATTTAGAGATGTTCCACAGAATCCAGGTCTACATTTTTCTTGTTCCTTGCCTGGTTTATCCAACTTACCAGAAGTCTCTGGAGAAGTCCCTTGGAGGAGCCTGGACCGGTTGCCACATGCTTTGCTAATAGCAGCCATCTTGGCAATGATGGGTAGATTATGAATGACAAATGATACCTCGCTACGCTGTTGCTTAGCCAGGTTCTGTGCGTGGCCCAGAATCCCAAATCCTGTAATGTCTGTGGCAGCATGGGCATTGAAAGTATGCATCAAACTGGCAGCTGAAGAGAAGAAACAAATGTGGCATAAGTGATAACAAAATAGTAGTTAAACCTGTACACAGTAGCTCTTATCTAACTGCTATTTGTCCTATAAAACAGTAAGAATCATTATCTAGTGCTGGTTTTTAATAGGAGGCATCTGAAGTTGGTGGCAGAAATATATGCCTTGAGGATACAACAATTAATTATATTATAAATCCATAATAGATGGATTTATAGCTGCCCATTATATATTAGGAAGCTCCCAATAAAAACAATTTTGTACATGTCCAGTTATTCTACCTCTGATTTCATATTTAATTGCTGCACAATTATTTTAATATTGCCTCTATAGGCCAATGAACTGTAATTTTACAATCTCAGAAACATTACCAATCATGTGGCAAAAACCTTGCAATCATTTCACATAGGTTTTTTTGCAAGTCAATACCAATCAAGCTAAAAATATCTTGTCATGGTACATTAATTACTTTAATGTCATGTTTTTAACTGTTTCCCTAAATAGGTTTTTGTAGGGTTGAATGCTATCTGTGAAAATAAAACAACTCTTGTACTAGAGGTTGTCTGACCATACTCTATGCACACCTTTAAAGAACAGAGGTAAGATGTTTAAATATGTAGAGAGCCCAGGCAACCTTGTGCTGCAAACTGAGTAAAGATCCAGACCAATATTTAGGCCCCTACCTGTTCTGTTCAGCATGGCCATACTAAACATGGCTTCCTGGTAGGCCAATTCAACATCTTCTTTGGAGACCACCAACTTAATCTTATTCCACCGCTCTGGCTGGAAGAATAATACAAGCATTTGAAATGGCTCTGAGATTTCACTCTTCCCTAGCAGAAGAAAGACTATCTGCCAATTCATCATGACATCAATCAAGAACTCTGCTCTTTAATACTAAGGATATTAGCTGGGACAAAACCAACAATTTCCCCTGCTATTTACCACCTTCATGTCCAGTAAATGATAGATTTTGGATAGGAATACAGTATTCTAAAGTTGCCTTGCAATTTGGAGCCTGTTCTCAGAAAGTGTTTTGCGCTTTTCCGTGTGTGCGTGGGAGTGGGGTTAATTTCCTCTCTACTGGTATGCATAAACACGAAGAGATATGCCCATTTCCCCATTGATAAATACTTACATTATCTAACCACTGGTGAGCATTTACAGCCACTTGAGTCCCCAGAGGCTTGGTAAGCACCAGGACATCTCCTGGAACTGCACTGTCTGGCCTAGAATCAAAGGAATAAGAATCTAACTTTAAAAAAAAAAACAAGTCTTATTATTTTGTCTTAATAGGACAATCTATAACCTGCAAAGCTTATTTACACTGATTCACAAAAAATACAAGTTCAAAGAAAAAAAATACAGTACTCACTGACAATAATTGGGATTAGGAACTTCACTAAGTAACATGGTTATAAGGCATGGCATCATGTTTCCCTGGATTTATGACAGCAGTTCTGGTTACTTGCATTTCTTCAGCATGGCCATACTAAAGATGATGCATGGTTGCAGTGTCCCATGGTCACATGATCACCATTTGCAAAGTCCTGCTGGTTTCCCCAATGACTGCTTGTCAGAAGTCAGCAACAAAGATGACAAATGGAGATCACATTACCGTGGGGTGCTGCAATGTCACAATAGTGAACTGAGCACCTGAATCATAATCACACGACTTCAGGGATTCTATGACAGCTGCAACTATGGCACATATCATTAATACTCCTTGTTTAGTGCAGTCATAATTTTGAGTTTTGTCCTATTTAATGACCTTTCTTGCCACAATCATTAAGTGAATCACTGTAGTTATTAAGTTAGTAACATGGTTGTTAAGTGAATCTGGCTTCCATGCTGATTTTGCTTGTCAGTTCACAAAAAGTGGTCCCATCACCACCCCAGACATTGCTAAGCACCCGAATTTTGATCACATGATCACGAGGATGCTGCCACAGGCATGTGAAAACTCTCATAAATCACATTTTTCAGTGCTGTTGTAACTTTGAACAGTCACTAAATGAACTGCTGTAAATCAAGGACTACCTGTAAGGATTACCTGTACCCACAGTAATAACAAGAATGTACAACTGCATTCTATTGGTTTAGTTTTGGGAATGAAGAAATGGAATTTTAAATTCCTATCGTAACTAGCCTCCACAGTTGGTGCTTTAAAAATCCCCGACCATGGAGAATCCTAAAAGGGATATTCCCAGAATTGATCACGCATCTTCATTTCTTTAGGACTAACCAAAAGTCATCCAAAAAACAGAACAAAAGTACCTAATCACCTTCCTGTATCAACGGATTAGAAATCTGTTGTAACGTATTCTATTGAGCCAAACTACAGGTGGGTGCAAATAATTTGTAAAACACTCGTAGGTGACAGTGAGAAAACTGGGTATAACTGTTTTGGCCTAGAATGATATATAAACTCTTCCATATGTAAAACTAATCTGTATCTCAACATGCATGAATTTGTTTAATGCAATTTATGAATCCAGCTACTGCTGGCAAAATGATCTGTGCCACCTTCAACATCACATAATAGGCTTATTGTTTGCTTGTAGTGTGTCGTCAGAATAACTGCTAGACTTTTTTTTACTTGAATTCTAATCTCTCAACCTGCTGAAGATCCTTATGGCACCCTTTTTAGAACCTTCCATACTAAATCTGAAAGCATCTTCAACATACGAGGCAGGGAGATATCTAGGCAAATGCACTTTATACCAGTACAGCCTCAACATTCTTATGTTAACCCTCTGAATTAGCATTCTCAAAATTTAAATTGATTTTAAATATTGTTTAGAAGTGAAACTTCTAAGAAATACTGGAGGATTCTGAAAATAAGCATGCTGTTTTTTGCATCTCTAGTTCTGATTTACATATCAAGTAAAAATTTGCAGGAATTTGAGAGGAAATGGATATTACAAATAATTCAGAAGGAACTTCCCATCCTGATAAATCTTGTTACTACATAAAGTCCATGCACTGAGTCACCGGAGTTCTATTTTGTACATGATTTGGTGTACCACACAACAGCACAAATATTAATATAGTTTAGCTTCAAACATACTATTTACTTGCTTTGAATTCTAGTCAACTTTATCTAATTCTTCTTTTAAAATAATTCTGTAACTTAAATTTAGTAAACTACATAAAAAGATCCTTAGTTCAATTTACTTTTCATTTTTCTAAAGTTTGGACTGAGTTAGTAACAAGAATTCTCATAGCAATTTTAGACTATGCAGCATGTTGGTCTCATCTATACACATACTTTACTTTTTCAAATTCCCATTTATTAATAAAAGTTCAATACTCACATAATAAATTCATTGGGCTGACAAACAACTGTTGCAACTCCGCCAACAATGATCCAAGGATTCAAGACAGTCTGCCCGCCAGTTACTGAAGTGCCACCATCCTCTGCTGCATCCCGGAAACCTTTGATTATCAGAGGCATGATTTTTTCCCGTTCCTGGGAGACAAATGATAAAAAGGATTAAAGAACCATTTGTAACCATCAAACAAGGATCATCTGCTACTGGATCCAATTAAGTGGGGTGCAAGGATTGAACATGGAATCTTCTGCACTGAAATTATAATGGGAAATTTTCTTGGACCATTTGTAACTTATGTTGATAGATGTAAACTGTTAAAATCTGTGTGAACTAAGCAGCACAGAGGTCATATACTAAATTAAAAAATCCCAACTAAGTCGCAGTTTTGGTTAATTATGTTACTGTAGGTGAATGGAATTATTGTCTATTCAGTGAAACTTATTTACAGGTGAAACTCGAAAAATTAGAATATTGTGCAAAAGTTCATTTATTTCAGTAATGCAACTTAAAAGGTGAAACTAATATATGAGATAGACTCATTGCATGCAAAGCAAGATAGTTCAAGCCATGATTTATCATAATTGTGATGATCATGGCTTACAGCTCATGAAAACCCCAAATCCACAATCTCAGAAAATTAGAATATTACATGCAATCAATAAAACAAGGATTGTACATAGAACAATATCGGACCTCGGAAAAGTATAAGCATGCATATGTACTCAGTATTTGGTTTGGGCCCCTTTTGCAGCAATTACTGCCTCAATGCGGCATGGCATGGAAGCTATCAGCCTGTGGCACTGCTGAGGTATTATGGAAGACCAGGATGCTTCAATAGCGGCCTTCAGCTCTTCTCCATTGTTCGGTCTCATGTCTCTCATCTTTCTCTTGGCAATGCCCCATAGATTCTCTATGGGGTTCAGGTCAGGCGAGTTTGCTGGCCAATCAAGCACAGTAATCCCACCAGGTTTTGGTGCTTTTGGCCGTGTGGGCAGGTGCCAAGTCCTGCTGGAAAATGAAGTCAGCATCCCCATAAAGCTCGTCTGCGGAAGGAAGCAGGAAGTGCTCCAAAATCTCCTGGTAGATGGCTGCGTTGACCCTGGACTTAATGTAGCACAGTGGACCAACACCAGCAGATGACATGGCTCCCCAAATCAACACAGACTGGAAACTTCACACTGGACTTCAAGCATCTTGCAGTGTGTGCCTCTTCATTCTTCCTCCAGACTCTGGGTCCTTGGTTGCCAAATGAGATGCAAAAGTTGCTCTCATCAGAAAAGAGGACTTTGGACCACTGAGCAACAGACCAGGTCTGTTTTTCTTTAGCCCAGGTAAGAAGCTTCTGACAACATTTGAAGCCCATGTCCAGGATCTGTCTGTGTGTGGTGGCTCTTGATGCACTGACTCCAGCCTCAGTCCACTCCTTGTGAAAGTCCTCAACAGTTTTGAATGGCCTTTTCCTGACAATCCTCTCCAGGCAGCGGTCATCCCTGCTGCTTGTGCACCTTTTTCTTCCACATTTTTCCCTTCTACATAACTTTCTATTAATGTGCTTTGATACAGCACTTTGGGAACATCTAACTTCTTTTGCAATTACCTTTTGAGGCTTTCCCTCCTTATGGAGGGTGTCAATGATGGTTTTCTGCACAACTGTCAGGTCAGCAGTCTTTCCTATGATTCTGATTCCTGCTGAACCAGACTGAGGGACCATTTAAAGGCTCGGGAACCCTTTGCAGGTGTTATGGCTTAATTAACTGATTAGAGTGGGACACTTTGAGCCTAGAATATTGCACCTTTTCACAATATTCTAATTTTCTGAGATTGTGGATTTGGGGTTTCCATGAGCCATAATCATCACAATTATGACAAATCACGGCTTGAACTATCTTGCTTTGCATGTAATGAGTCTATTTCATATATTAGTTTCACCTTTTAAGTTGAATTACTGAAATAAATGAACTTTTGCACGATATTCTAATTTTTCGAGTTTCACCTGTAAACAAATGATGACAGTGGATTGTGAAACAGAACTACTTGTAATTACAGATTAATATGCCTAATTATTAAATTAAACATTACCTTTCTTAACTGAAAATGAGGAAAGTAATTATGGTAATGATTTTTTAAACTGTTTAATTCCCTCTTTTGATTCAAAAAAAATCAATGTGTAGGAACATAACTCAGTGCTATCCTAACCGTAGAAACAATAGAGTGGGGATAGGCTAATACTCAATGTTTCCTTTATTCATTCAAGGGGATAGACTTCTGGTCTGCATATTTTAAGACAAAAATCACTGAACTGTATTATAACTTGAGTTGTTGCACTGAACCCAGCCAGCATATTAAAAAAACATATTCAAATTATTTTAAGAAATAAAATGTTTCTTACCTCTTCGGTCATTTTCTGACTCACACTCAGCAGCATAAGCATGTTGTCACATTCAGTGATGCCCAAGGCATAGAGGTCACTTAGCACATTAGCACAAGCAATGCGGCCCTAAATCAGAATAATGAAATTACTAGAACTGAGCAAGAAGGGCAAGGCAACTATTATAATCAGCTGAGGAAGAAACCTAATTTCAATGACACAGCTCAAACCTTTCTAAATTGACCAATACTTCCTCCACCTTCTCACCAGCACACGAACTCACCATCATATAGGGGTCTTCTACTAGTGGGTAAAAAAAGTCTGTAGTCTGCACCAGGGATAGACCCCCATGCCTCAAAGGAATCACACAGGAGTCCATTCCAATGCCTGTAGAGAAGAGGGATTACAGCATTCTTGAACGTTTAGAATCATTTCCAATTCAAGCCATTACTTGGAAGTTGATTGTATCTTCATTTTCAGTACTTATGTAATAAAATAGGGAATGTGGTGAGGCACTGTCTAAGTTACAGAATGGAGAGCAAGCAAAAGGGGTGAACACTTCTCAGTCGAGGGCCATGCACCATGTTGGGGAGTGAACTTTGTAAACTCCAGTAGGCTAAAGTTAAAAACAGCAGCAAATCAATTCGGCAACATTGACTTGTCCACAAAGTGTCCAAGACTTCGGACAAAGTTCAAACCAAGGGAGGTTTTTATTTAACAGAGCGTGGCATATTATCCACGCGTAAGATTATGTGGGAGCAGAAACTAAAATCGAACGCATGCGGTTTGTTTAAAATCACTTCCAGACTTTATGTCAAATAAAAAGTTTTAAACAGCGCACCGATTCGATCTGTAGCCCAGACGTCACCCACGGCAACATTCTCCCTCTCCTAACCCGCTCTTCAAATTTTTGTACTGCCCCTTCTTCCATCGTTCACTACTAAGCGCTCCCACCAGTTTAGAAACACGCCCCCCCGGGGGGTAGCACCTAAAAGGCCGCATTCCGACGCTTTCCCCGCCAAGCCTTACCTAGGGTGGGAGGAGGACTCCCGGCAGCCCCCGTATCCCCGGCCCCGGCCAAGCCAGCATGGGAAGTGTTAAGTCCCTCCAGGAGTCTGAGCAGCGTCTCCTGGGGGACTTTGCAGCCTCAGCCGCGCAGCTCCCCGTAGCTGGTGAGCCTCCAGCCCGGGCTCAGACCCAGAGCCTCAGGCTCAAATGGCCGGTAACCGGGTGGCCCAGGCGGCAGGGCGGCGGGACTTGGAGCGGTGGCTGTCGCCAACGAAGGGAGGGCAGCAGAGGGAGAACCTGCCACCGCCGCCATGATGGCTCCACAGCAGTCGCTTCTTTCCACGCGAGAGCTTGGGCAGAGGGAGAAAAAAAAAGAAACCCTTCGCCAAGCTGCGCTCGGGCAGGGCGGGAGCTGTCCCCAACCGAAGGGCGGGGAAAGAGAGGGCACGCATTCCGCCTTCACCCGCCCGCGGGTTGTTCTCCAGCCGAGGAAATATTCTCGCGAGAGGTCGAGGATGACGCTTTCGGGGGGAGTGTGGGTCACGTTTAAACTGTAACCAGGGGCAGCGTGGAAGGGGGCGTTCCAGACAAAAAATTAAAATTTGAACTCTTTTTTTTCTTTTCTTAAACCTGGAATCTAGAGCGCAATTATCGCGACATGAATGTACCGGTGGAATATCATTTGGCGTAAAAACGTGAGATGGAGATTTCTAAGTACTGGACACAATTCCTCGTTTCCTTTGCACAGTGCAGAAGTTTGCCACTATAGTTTTCTGAATGCGATTGTAATTTCGTAGTCTGGTCCATAGACTTTTTTGATGGTTTCTCATCTATTTACCGGTACTAACCAGACTTGACTGGCAAACTATTATACTACATCCATAAGCTGCTAATACAATTCTATAGAGGAATTATTGAATCTGTCATCTGCACCTCTATAACTGTCTGGTTTGGTTCTGCAACCCAACAGGACAGACACAGACTTCAGAGGATAATTAGGACTGCAGAAAAAACAATTGCTACCAACCTGCCTTCAATCGAGGACCTGTATACTGCATGAGTCAAAAAGAGGCTGTGAAAATGTTTACAGATTCTTCACATCCCAGACATAAACTGCTTCAACTCCTTCCCTCAAAACGACGCTACAAAGCACTGCACACCAGAACAACTAGACACAAGAAGTTTTTCCCCAAACGCCATCACTCTGCTAAACAAATAATTCCCTCAACACTGTCCAACTATTTACAAATTTATATTGTTTCTTAGTATGATTTGATTGCTAATTCTACCCTATGACTATTATTAAGTGTTGTACCTGATGATTCTTGACTCTTGAATGTATCTTTTATGTACACCGAGAGCATTTGCACAATCACACTTGGCCAATAAAAAATTATATTCTAGTCTTTCTTTATAGTCACCTTTTAAGAGCTTCCAGGCAGGCCTATAAGCATACAGCCAAAAATTATGTACCTTCTCAGTCAAATACTTGTCACTATTAATCACGTTTATACTATATCAAGAATCCTTCAGAATTATGATGCGTTATTGACTCCAAAATGTCTCTGAATTTAAATTTCAAAAAGATGAAATTCAAATATCAGTTTGTTCAAAACCATACCTGGATGCTGTGCTATTTAAAGGTTCTTTTTGGCATATCTCAAACCCTAACCCTAAGTGTAACCCAAAAATACTAGCACTAACTTTATTGTAAGGTTTATATTAACAGAAACTTGCAAGGTTGAACCATTGCAAGCCTGCAAACCCTTTACAGCCCAAAGGTTTACATTAACAGAAGCTTGCAAGCCTGAAAGTATATTTCTCCCTCATCACTTTTTAGCCCTTGAAACTAGGGAAGGTCCCTTCAGAGATGTTTGTCATGTCCACATTCTTTCTGTGAGCTAAGCTGCCTCCTGTCCAATCACAGAACTATTTATGATAAAAGTAATAAGTGCATGAGAATAAATGGAATGCAAATTTCAACAAAAGAGTAAGAGAAGGATGACTGATGTCCCCTTGAATATATTATTTAGTATAATAATATATATTATGTCCTCTTGAATATATTAAATATGTTATTTAATATAACTATAGAGAAATATAGGGGATGTTTGTGGTACGTAAAAATCCTTCTAGATCAGATTATGGCTCTCTTAATCCATCAAAAATGCAAGGTAGTTTGACAGACAAAAGGAAGTGAATTATTGGGAGTTGTACATAAATATTTACAAATTATGAGAATGGAGATGAATTTGGCTACCTTGTTAGAATAGTTACTAAAGATGGAGAAATACAAGAAGAAAAATCAAAATATGCAAATACTGGTAAAGTATATGGACTAAAAGAAGTACAAATGGCTATTTAATAAGAGCACATTTCTATCTGTTTTGTTACATTGGTGTGACAGTTGGTATGTTAAGAAAAATATCAAAGTAAAATTAAGGGAGAATAGAGGTTTTTAAAAAAATCAAGAAGAGATAAAGTGATTCTTGTTATTTAATTCTGAGAATTAAGAAAGCAGGAATTAAATACTATACACAGTCCTGCAGGATGCTAAAGAAAGAGGGAGTTAGAGTTACCAAATACGATATTGTACTTTGCAGATTGTTGCTAAGTTTGAAGGAAAGAATAGGTGAAATAAGTTATTGAAATTAGAAGGTCATGATTTAAGATTTGGATGGCATGATGAATGTAGATTTTAAAAATCATTTTATTATATGAGCCATAGTGAGAATTTGGAATAGGTTTAAGACAAAATCATCTCCTAAAATCCCTTTCTGGTTGTCAAGCCAAGAAGCCCTTTTTAAAAGGGAAATGATGGTTAAACAAAAATGGTTTATCTATGCTGATTTGCTGAAAATTCCCAAGGAGAATTTAATTTAAAAACAATAAAAAACTTGGGAGCTTGAAGATTTTACATGGAATTGGTTTCCCTGTGCTGAGCTAATGAAAGTATTTAAATTGAATGAAAAGGCTTATGAATTTGAAAGCAGTAAAACTTAATTTGTTACAGAGTTCTGTACAAATGATGATCACATTATTGCTAAGATGTACAAACCTTTATTGAAAATGAAAACAGAAGACAAAACATTAAAGATTGTATGATAAAATGAGCAAAACATTTTTGGATATAATAAACAGTTGAATCACTGGGAAACTGTGGAAGAAAGGGTTGAAATTTACATAGAATTATAATCTTAACAAGAATTTTTATAAAATTCCTTTATTGACCATTTGAAGTTACAACAGCACTGAAATAAGTGACTTAATGATCATTTTTCACAGAACTGTTGCAATATCACTGTGGTCACATGATCAAAATTCAGATACTTGGCAACTGACTCATTTATGATGGTTGCAGTATCCTGGGATCATGTGATCAACTTTTATACATTCTGATGAGCAAAGTCAACGGGGAGGCGAGATTCATTTAAAAATATGTTACTAACTTAACTGCAGGGATTCACTTAACAATCATGGCAAGAAAGGTCATAAAATAGGACAAAACTCACTTAACAAATGGCTCATTTAGCCACAGAAATTTTGGGCTCAGTTGAGGTTGTAAGTCGAGGACTACCTGTACTTTGTCAAATGTCCTACTGATATCTAAGTATACTACGTCCACAGAAAATCGCCATAGAAAGGCGACTGTAATTTGTACCAAAACACCGGTCATCATGGAGCACGTCCAAACACACGCACACACTCACACACACGGAGATCCGCTCGCCCAAGTCAACGGGATATAAGGCCAATCCCACTTCCTAAGCGTAAAGTTTCAGAAGAGCCAGGTGGAGAGGGAGCACCTGCTGAA
The DNA here is from genome assembly GCA_009733165.1 of Naja naja. Classification (NCBI taxonomy): domain Eukaryota; kingdom Metazoa; phylum Chordata; class Lepidosauria; order Squamata; family Elapidae; genus Naja; species Naja naja. Next base: position 182,708,826 of record CM019149.1, read on the forward strand.
TGCCGATTCGCCCCCATGCCACGGGATGAAATTGCAAATGGCAAGCAAATAAATGGCAACACTGTTTTGGGGGGCAGGGGCGGTTTCCGAATGAAAAGTGACTTTCCGAACGAACCGCGTCTCCAGATGAGGCGTCGCTATGGCGAATTTTCTCGCCGGGAAGAAGAAGGAAGTCCGGTTAAGCTAAATATCCGGGCGGACCCCTTGTTTTGAGCTGATTGAAAGTGAAAGCAACGGCGGGCTTGAGTTGGGCTGGGCTTGGCCTGGAGGGCTTCCTGTGCCGCCCTCCGTTGCCCAAGTGGCAGGGAGCATCGACCTCAAGCTGGAGAAGGAACTGACCCTCGCCTTCAGCGCCATGTACACCTTGAGGGAAAGACAGGATGAGGTGGAGGTAGGCGCTATTCTTCACGGTAGCGAGAGAGCAATATTATTTTAAAGAAAGGGTCTGCAGCATTTGGTCGATGCCTGCGAAGGAGTTTCCTCCGAGTCGATGGTCCCCCCACCCCCGACTCGTAGGAGGCAAGAGATTGCAACACCCTTTTGTTCAGCATCAGATCTGAGGGTGGTGGTTGTGTGCATCGTTTTCCTGCCCGATCCAGAGCATGACATGTCTAAGGAAGGCTGTTTCTGTGTAATATAGTAACTCTCGGCGAGAAAATATTCGCCTACAAATCCCCGGAGGAGCACGAGGGGGCAATAAAGAGGGAACCCACGGATCATTCGGATTTCTGCAGCTACAGTTCTAGGGACAGGTGATTTTGATGGTAATTTTAATAAAAGTGCTCAGTATCAAATCAACAGCCTTATCATTCAGTATCCTGTTTCCAAAAATGGATAACCAGAACTCTTATATCTATAGTATTGGATATTCAGTGTTAAACCATCTTTTATCTGTCTGAGAAATAGATTACCCTATTATTCTGTTATAATTTCCTTGTTGGTTGCTACCCCATTTCTGCCTGTCATTAACTAATTTTCCTTCTGCTCCATGGGCCCCAAACTAAAGTTCCAATACTGGGCCACATTGAAGAAAAAAATATTGATAGAGATAATAAAATATTAAAGCAGAGGAGAAGCCAAGAGAAGAGAAAAGCAACAGGACAAAGAAAGAAAGAGCAATAGAAATAGGGTATTCAAGAAGTAATGAATATTGTACATTGCACTGTGCAAAAGGATTTACGCAAAGAATTTTTGTTTTATTTACTCAAGCTGTCATCCTTTGAAACCTGTTTGCCCAACCAAGGACAAAGAAAAGAAAAGACCAAATATAACATTTCAGTTAAAAGACAAACAGAAAAGGGAACAACAATTGCATCAGAGTGAGGACAGGAAATAACAGGGTATAGAATTTTATATGTGAGTGGGTAGTCCAAGTTCCCACCCAAAATATTTGTAGCCACAGACTGTCAATTATTGCAGTTTCTGACTCCACCAGTATAGGTGCCTGACTGTGCATAGAATTAAATTAAAATTTATAATTTATAGCAATAATTTAATGATGTATATGGATATCTTTTAAGCTAGACAGGACAAGGCCTTAAAAGTCAGTTTGAAAAAATATGAAAAAAATAAACAAAATTTCAATTCTTTTTCCAGAACCACCAAACATATCACTCTTTTCCTATAGCTACTCAATAACTTTTATTTAATCATTTCTGAGTTCATTTTTCTAAAATGTTTAACATAGCTTGGAGAGAATTTTGCCAGCCGGGGGCAATTGCTTTAATTAAAGACATTTGTGCAAAATACTACATTCAAAGTGTCCCTTTCTGATTCATATATAAGAGGTCTGCTTTAATCATTTTGAAAATGTGTTCAGCTCAAACCAGAGCTGCTTCACATTTGACACATTGGGAAAGTGATTGACACTGTCTGGGTCTAACGTAAAACAGCTGTGTTATACTTGAAACAATTGTTTTGGACTCAAAATGGCATGCTTTAATACAAAACAGTTTACATTTAAAATGTTTTGCACATTACTGGATATAAATATATTCCATCAAGAGCAGCGTTGTATACTTTGCAGTTCCCAGCCATGGGTTTGCTAATGAATATAGGAAAGAGACAGTTTAGAATCTTGCTGTGTATTTCCCAGATGCTCCTAATTTTCAGCAAATTGGGCCTCTTTCTTCTCTTTATTCTGCTGTGTCAGTGGCCTGGAGTTTATCAGAGGAAATCATGTGTTTGCCCCAAGTATTAATACATCTGCAATATGCTTGCACACTCTCATTGCCTAGAGATAAAGAAGTGTACTGTTAAACATACACTTTTTTAATGTGCAAAAGCTGATTGTATCCTATGGCCACCTGGCCTTGAAAATGATTTTAAACATAGGAGAATGCTACTGTGAAGAAGGAAGAGGATCACATAATCATGGTAGCACTGAAATAAGGAAGTCTTGCTTTGTAGAATAAATATCATGTCACAAACTAATTTTGAGCAGTAGTGCCTAGAAAACACAGGCTGGTGAACTTCAGATGTTTTTTTAGTTCTGGTGGTGCTTTTGAATCAATGTTGACACCTGGCAACTGCCTGGACAAGTCACTGTAGTTTTCTTGACAAGATTTCAGAAGTGGTTTGCCCTTGCTTTCTTCATAGGACTGAGAGAACACTAGCCCAAAGTCACCTAGCCTTGCTTTGTGCCTGAGGCAGGACTAGAACTCATGATCTCTCTGTTTCTACCTGTTGTCAACCACTACCACAAGCTGGGTCTCTGTTTTATTCTTCTTGCTGTGTAGCTTGGATTATATGACTTTAAATTACACGTGTTTGGAGTGCAGTCTGGAGTTTGAGCATATTTATTAGCTAAACAAGTGTTTCAACTGTAAAAAGAAAAATGCATAACTGGGTGTGCAGATTGTCCTCAAATGACAACTGGTCGCTTAATAATTGTTTTAAGTTACGAGGGACTCAAAAAAGGTTATTTATGCTCTGTCCTCAAAGTTACAGGTGCAATACCACCCTGGCAGTGGTATGATTGCATTTTGGGCACTTGGAATTCAGTTTGCATTTGTAATCAGTTGCAGCATCCTGTAGATAACATGAACACATTTTATCTTGTATATTAAAACAAGCTAGTTTTGTAAATAATAATTAAGGACAACTACAGTTTACTGTACTAATAAAATACAACAATAACATTCTTTCTAGCAGATGCATCCAAAAAAGAACTGATCCAAAGAACTGATTTTTATAAATTTAAACATCCAATATACAAAAAAGGTTTAGCATTTCATATGAATGGAGGCAGAGCCTAGATTCACCTGTTATGCTAAGCCAGGCTTCTCCAAACCCGTAAGCATCAATGAGACTAGCTGTTGTTTTTTGTAGTACTTATTAATATTAGTATTTAGTAGTATTTATTAAATTATTTTCATATAAATGATTGGAGATCGATGAACAATATGCAATTTCATGAAAACATCCATGAGCTGAAGAGTTTGGGGGCCACTAAATTGTAAAGTAGTTTGGCTTTGGCTTTAATCTGATATGTGAAATTTAAAATTTGTCGCTTGCTATTACTGTATGTGCATACCAGCCTGATTGAAAGAAATAATTATTTTTGGTCTAAAAAATAATGATTTATTGGGACTTGACCAGCTCTTTACATTTTGAAGTAAGATGTAATGGACCAGCAATGGGGAAATGGAATTAGAATATGGATGAAGATGATAATGTTTCCTCTCCTATGGAAACAGAATATTGTGGTCTCTCTAGATTACTGTCTGTGAGCTAGATATTTTTGGAGATCCTTAGTCATCCAGGTTATGGTTGTTCAAGAGATGCTTTTCCAAAAGCAGCTGAATTTTCTTTGTTATCCCTTGAAGACATTTTGCTTCTCATCCCAAGAAGCTTCTTTTTTTTTTAATTACATTTATATGCCGCCCTTCTCCGAAGACTCAGGGCGGCTTACAATTTTTGGAGCACAACCCAATGTGCTCAGCAATAGCCTTCATTCCATTGTATATGCCTGCTTATTACTAAGCGGCATTTTTACAAGGTCAGCTAATTGCCCCCAACAATCTTGGGTCCTCAATTTACCTACCCCGAGAGGATGGAAGGCTGAGTCAACCTTGAGCCTGGTGGGATTCGAGCCTACAGTAATTGTAGACAGCTGGATCTTAAGAGCAGGCATTTAACAGCCTGAGCCACCAAAGCTCTTCAGTTCTTGTATGAGAAGTTGAATATCTTTAAGGAAAAACAAAGAAAGTCCAGTTGCTTTTTGAAAAGCACCTTTGGGTCTGTGAGCTAGCTTTGCTCTTTTCTAATGCACAGGCCAAATAGTATCCAAACTCCTAATTGTGCAAAGTTAAATTTAACGAATGCAAATTACAGACTCACACTTGGCCTCCAACCAATAGTTTCATTAGTATTGAAACTTCAAAAACACCAGGCACAAGTACAAGCAATATTCTTTTGAAAAGGGTATCAATTCTTAGCAGATGCACAGACACCAAACACTGATTTTTAGCTCAGTGGATGGATTTGTATTCAGCAATCGTCAGCTAGTTGTTTATCTTGAATTCTGGATGGGAAGGGTGCAAAGGTACAGAAAATCCCTGATGCAATCTGTAAATATTGTTCCTTCTTACCAGAAGTGCCAGAGGACAATGGCATAACAAATGTCACAAGCTAAGTGGTCTATTTATTGTTGGCATCTATCTTTTTGTTCCTGTCAAATTTCCTCTAGTTATTTGCTCCTTCAGAAAGGAGCTTTGAAAAGGCTGGGAGGACCAGAGGCAACAACAGCCAACTGGGTTAATGGGCTTTCCTCTAGTGTTTAAGTTAGCAAAAAAAGGATGCTGGCAAAGACAGCATCTGTGGTTGTCATTTTAGTTGGCCCTATTTAAGGGCAGTAGTTGGGGGATTCCTCCTCAGCTTCATTTCCCCTTCCCACTGAACATCACAAATTGGTGGATTGAACAGCCATCAAAAACCAAATAACTATTCAGTAGACCAGTTTTGGGGGGCCTTTCCAGATAAGAATAGGATGGGAGCTCACTCACATGTACTCCAGATGGCTGCTTCTCATGAGATGCCACAGGACAGCAGTCTTCAGAAGGTTTCAGTGCCAGGATACAAAGGGATTGATCATCTTGTTCACAACTGCAGTGGAGCATTTTAAAACTAAGGTCCCCAACCCTGAGGCAGCAGCCTGGTACTGGGTTGGGACACGTTTAGAACTGGGCTGTACATATTAGATTTTCAAGGAAAAGAGTAAGAGACATAGTATATAAGATAATGAGATGAACCAATGATATATAAGGATAGAGAAAGCCAAACTTTGAAGCAAGTTCCAAGAAGAGTGAAAAGTAGAGAAGAGATTACCGCTTTCTGGCAACACAACTGACCAAACATAATGTACTATTTAAGGTGGTTAATACTGGAAGGAATGATGGTTACATGGCAGGAGGGGAAAATCAAGATTGACAAATAGATAAGTCACAAGAACTTATAGGGAGGGAAGGAGATTACAGCAGCAAAGAGAAACTAGAAAGCAGAAGTCAAGAAGACCAACAGCAAGAGATAAAAGAACCAGAACAGGAAGGAAGAAGCAAGGAGAAAATGGAACAACACGAAAAAGAAGGAATAAGAATAAGAGCACAAAGAGACATAAAGATCAACCGAAGACAGAGACAAGCCAACAAATAAAACAATGGAAGAAGTCAAGTTACTATCAATAAATATTAATGGACTAAATTCCCCTGCTAAAAGAAAACAAATACTTGCAACATTAGCTAAACTGATTGTGGGTGGACATAGTGTACCTGTAAGAGGTACATATCAAAAAGCAGCATGGTAATTATTTAGAATATTCAAAATTAGGAACGCTGTACACAGCACTAGCAGATCAAAAAAGAGAGGAGTAGCTGTATATGTGAAGGAAAAGTTAAAAGCTAAACAAATTTATGCAGATGAAAACGGAAGAATATTAATGATCAAATTAATGATATGCCAAAAACAAATGTTACTGGTGGTAATATATGCTCCAAACGGTAATCAGAAAGAGTTTACAGTAAAATAATAGAAATAGGACAGAGGAATATATGTTTAGTTGCTGACTTCAACACAATAGTAGACATCAAAAAAGATTATATAAACAACAACAAAAAACAAGAAAAAAAGAGGAAAGTCTTACCAACACCTTTTTTTGAGATGATGCACAAATTAAATCTGGTGGACTTGTGGAGAAACCTAAACCCAAATAGGAATAAATATACTTTTACTCCAACCCACATAACTCATGGTCAAGGATAGACATGGTTCGGATGAATGGGGAATTAGGGAAAGATATAGACACAATGGAAATTATGCCAAATATATGGGCAGGCCACAATCCCCTACAGGTAACTTGGAAAGGCCAAAAAGGAGGAGGAGGAGGAGGAGGAGGAGGAGGAGGAGGAGGAGGAGGAGGAGGAGGACATTAAATACACAGATATTAAAAGAAGAATATACTCCCCCCAAAAAGGAATTGAAATTATTTTTTAGGGAAAATACTAAGCAGCATACATCACTGCAGAATCTATGGGACACCACAAAGCCTATGTGCAAGGAATGACAATAGCATATATGGTGAGAAGAAACAAAGAAAAATGGAGACAACAAAATCAGCTACAGGAAGAGATTTAAAAAAATAGAAATTCAATTACAAAAAGAATCACAGAATAATACAATTAAAGGGGAAATGGCTTTAGCCAGACATAAATTAAATGTCTCAAATCAGAAAGAAAGGGCACAAAATCTAAAATCTGCAAAACAGTACTTTTTTGAATTTGTGAATAAACCAGGGAGATGGCTGGCTTATAAATTAAAAAAAGAAAAAGGAAAAAGGTTAATACCTCATCTACAGGATGAAAATGGGGCTTTACGACACCATATGGAAGAGAAAAAAAGAATTACGCAAAATTACTTTGAAAAGCTTTCTAAACAAGAAGAAATAACTAATGAGAATATATTGCAATATTTAAAAGAGAAAGGTTTATCCCGATAGCTGAAGAAAAGAGAGAAATATTGAATAGGGAAATAATGCTAACAGAATTGAAAAGGGCAGTACAAAGACAGAAAAATAACAAATCCCCGGGACCAGACAGAATCTCAGGGGAACTATATAAGAATGTATATGAATTGATAGAGCCATGAATGTTAGAAGTGTATAATGAAGCATTGATGGAAGCTAGATTGCGAGAATCCTGGACTGAGGTATACATCACATTAATACCCAAAGAGGGCATGAATCACCAACAAATTAAAAACTATAGGCGAATCTCGCCGCTAAATGTCATTTATAAAATATTTATCACCATAATAGCAGAAAGGATGAAAAAACTACTAAATGAAATCATACTTTCAGATCAAAATGGATTTCTACCTACAAGACAGATTAGAAATAACGCAAGGATGGTGGTAAATATACTGGAGTATTACGAGGCACATCCCGAAAAACAAGCGGTATTAATGTTTTTAGATACTCAAAAAGCCTTTGACAATTTAAATTGGCAGTTTTTGATACAGCAAATTGAAGACATGAAATTTGGAGATAAATTTGAAAGAATGATAGGTGCAGTATATTCTACTCAAAAGGCTAGTGTGCTATTAAATGGGGATACCACAGGGAAATTTAAGATTGCTAAGGGATTGAGGCAGGGATGTCTGTTGTCACCTCTGCTTTTTTATCCTTTCACTTGAAATGTTACTAACCTGAATTAGACAAAATACAGAAATTAAAGGGACCAAAATCAAAAAAGAAGAACATAAAAAAAAACCCAGGCATTTGCAGATGACGTGGTATTCTTTATAGAAGAACCAATAGAAACAGGAAGTATCCTACTACAAGAGATAGAAGAATTTGGGGAAGTGGCGGGATTTAAAATTAATAAAGACAAGACCAAAATATTAGTTAAGAATCTAATGGAGAATCAGAAAAAAGAATTAGAAAGGGAAACTGGATTACAAATTACAAATATTAAATATTTGGGAATATGATTAACAGAGAGATGTTCTTCAATAAAAGAAGATAACTATAAAAAATTGTTGCAACAAATAAAGAAAAATTTAGAGTTATGGGGAAATTACAATTATCCTTATTGGGAAGAATAGCCACAATTAAAATGAACATCTTGCCCAAATTGCTTTATCTATTCCAAACAATCCCCATAAGATTAGATAAAAAGTTATTCAAAGAGCTAAATAAAATAACAATAAAATTTGTATGGTTAGGTAAGAAACCACGGATAAAGCGAAAATGTTACAGGATAGTAGAAGCAGAGGTGGCTTCGCACTCCCAGACTGGGAACTGTACTATCAAGCCGTGGCATTAACTTGGATAAAGGAGTGGATTAATTTGAATAATAAAAGGATTTTAATATTAGAAGGGAATGATCTACAAATAGGATGGCATGCTTTCCTTTGGGAGAAGAGGAGTAAGACGCACACATATTTTTATAGACACCAAATAAGGGACTCATTGATACAGACATGGGAAATTTAAAAAAATCATTATTTATTTATTATTTATTTATTAATTCGACTTATATGCCGCCTCCTCTCCAAAAGGACTCGGCACAACTACCGTGTTTCCTAAAATAAGACCTACCCGAAAGTAAGACCTAGCACTATTTTCTAAACCTGCCCTAATATAAGACCTACCCCGAAAATAAGACCTAGTGTAAATCTCCAGTTCCAGGAAGACTTTTCAGGAGCAACCATGCACCCAAAACACCCCCACACACACTCACACCCACTATTTGGCACCATAAATATATAAGACCTACCCCGAAAATAAGACCTAGTGTGTTTTGGGAGCCAAAAAATATAAGACAGTGTCTTATTTTCGGGGAAACACGGTAAAATACAACAATAAATAAATTAATTAAAAAATATTAAACAAATTAAGCCGAATTAAGATTTAAAAACCCCTAGTTAAAATAACTCCAACCCAAGAGAATCAGCACAGCCCAGATTGTAAAAAGAGCCAAGTTTTCAAGTCATGGCGGAAGGTGCGAAGATCGGGGGCCAAACGGAGCTCCAGCGGAAGAAGATTCCACAAAGTGGGAGCCGCCACAGAATAGGCCCTCTCCCGGGTTGCCGCCAAGCAACATTGTGTCGCAGACGGCACCCCGAGGAGACCCGCCTGTGAGCCCATAGGGGGTTAGTATTTAATGTTGGGAGGAGCTGTTCTCATAGATAGCCTGGACCCATGCCCTTTTGGACTTTGAATGTTAATACCAAAACCTTGAATCTCACCCGGAGGGCAACCGGAAGCCAATGCAGGTCGCAGGAGGAGGGTGTAATATGGGAGTATCGGGAAGCTCCCATCACAACCGCCGCATTTTGCACCAGTTGAAGCCTCCGAGTGGTACGCAAGGGCAGTCCAAGGTAGAGAGCGTGCAGTAGTCGAGGCGGAGATAACGAGGGCCTGAGTGACAGTGCGCAGGGCATCTCGGTCCAGGAATGGGCGAACTGGCGAACCAGCCAGATCTGGGCAAAGGCCCCCTGGCCACGGCCCCCACCTGCTCCTCCAATTTGAGCCGTGAGTCCAGGAGGACCCCAGATTCCGTGCCCTGTCCACGGGGCAACACCTCCTCCCCCATGACCAAAGATGGAACCTCCAAACTGGACCGAGATGTCGGTATGCACAGCCACTCTGTCTTGGCTGGATTGAGTCAAGCATGTTCCTGTCCATCCAGATCCGCACCACTTCCAGACAACGGGACATCACGGAGAGAGCATCACTGATGTGGCCTGGGGTGGAAATGTATATCTGAGTATCATCAGCATACTGGTGATAACTCACCCCAAAGCCACGGATGATCTCACCCAGCGCTTCATATAAATGTTGAACAGGAGGGGTGAGAGGACCGAGCCCTGGGGCACCCCACAAGTGAGGTACCTTGGAGTCGACCTCTGCCCCCTGCCAACACTGTTTGCGTCCTGAGAGGTAGGAGGAGAACCACCGTAAAACAGTGCCTCCCACTCCCAGCCCCCCAAGACATCGCAATAGGATACCATGGTCGATGGTATCGAAAGCCGCTGAGAGATCTAACAGGACCAGGACAGAGGACAAGCCCTGTCCCGAGCCCTAGAGATCATCAATCAGCGCGACCAATGCTGTCTCCGTGCTGTACCCGGGCTGGAAGCCCGATTGGTACGGATCCAGGTAGTCCGCTTCCTCCAGGAAAAGTGGCAATTGCTGAGCCACCACACTCTCAACAACCTTTGCTAAAAAGCGAAGGTTGGAGACCGGACAAAAGTTGTTCAACGCGGCTGGGTCAAGGGCAGGCTTCTTCAGGAGGGGCCTCACCACCGCCTCTTTCAAAGCAGCAGGGAATAGCCCCTCCCTTAACGAAGCGTTGACCACTGCCCGGAGCCAGCCACACATAACCTCCCTGGAGGCATAAACCAACCAGGAAGGGCACGGGTCCAATAAACATGTGGTGGAACTAAGCCGCCGCATAATCCTGTCCACTTCATCCTCAGAAACAGGATCGAACCCAGTCTAGATCACATTGGCCAAACCACTCGCATCCCCATCCCCAGGCCACTGCCAGTCCGAGCACAACCCTTCCCGGATCTGAGCAATTTTATCCTGCAGATACTGACTAAATTCCTCAGCTCTGCCCAAACGGGTCCGCCACCCCAACTGGAGGAGGGAGCGAGTAACCCCAAACAGGGCGGCTGGGCAGTTATCTGCGGATGCTATGAGGGCGGAGAAATAAGATCTCCTCGCCGCCCCCACTGCTACCAGATAAGTCCTAATATGGGCTCTTAGCTGGGCTCAGTCAGATCCAGAGCGAGTCGCCCTCCACCTGCTCTCTAGTCCCCTTCTATGACGCTTCATCTCCCGGAGCTCCTCGGTATACCAGGGAGCTGACCAGGATCCGCGCTGAGTAAGGGGACGCATGGGGACAACCCTGTCGAGAGCCCCCGCCGCCGACTGTTGCCAGGTAGCCGCAAGGACCTTGGCAGGGCTGTGGGTAAGGGATGTAGGAAAAAAACCCAGCTCTGCCTGGAACCTATCGGGGTCTATCAGGTGTCTGGGGCGGAACCATCTAGGTGGCTTCTCATCCCAGCGGTGTGGGGTAGCTTGATGGAAGACCAGCCTCAGGAGATAGTGGTCTGACCATGAAACGGGGTGGATAGTTATATCACCACCCCCTAGACCACTCCGCCACTGCTCAGAGACGAAAACCAGGTCAAGCATGTTACCCCCCTCATGAGTCGGGCCATCTATTATCTGGGTCAGGCCCATGGCCTCCATGGAAGACATGAACTCCTGGGCCAAACCCGACGCCAATCCCAGGGAAGGCAGATTAAAGTCACCCAGAACTATAAGTTCTGGGAACTCCACCGCCACCCCCGAGACGGCATCAAGCAGCCCAGGCAGAGCAGCTGAAACATAGCTGGGGGACAGGTATGTAAGCAGCACGCCCAACCAACCTGCAGGCCTGCATCTCAGGAGAAGGGACTCACACCCGCCTATCTCCGGGGCAGGGACCTCCCTTGGAAACAGGGTCTCCCGAATAACAATAGCCACCACCCCCTTCCCTGGGGTCGTGACCGGTGCAACACCCGAAAACCTGGGGGGCAGATGTCAACCAGAGGGACTCTGCCCTCCGGCCCCAACCAGGTCTCGGTGATGCAAGCCAGGTCCTGCCTCCTCGATCACATCACGGAGGAGTGGTGCCTTATTAACCATGGACCTGGCATTAAAATACACCAGTCCGAGACCAGGGGTCCTGGATCCCAAACCTCCCAGGAATTGAGAAGAAGCAGAGGGGTCGGAGCGCGCCACAGCTTGGACATAGTGGGGGCGCTCCCCTAACATGATATGGCCCCCGCCGCTCCTACCCATACCAACCACCCTAGGGATCATGGCTCCCACTATTCCACCCGGAGCCCCACAGCCCCCCCACGCACCCCCCAACCACGGCCCTGTTTCAGGCTGCACTGAACTCCGGCAATAAAACCCCCATCCCTCCCACCCTTCCCTAACCCCTTAAGAGACCGAATTAAAATTTTTAACAAAGCAGCTCTGGGTCGCTTTCCCTTATCCCTCCCCGAACCCTGGCCCCTACCCTTTCCTGCGTCATGCCATTATATGAAGATACTGGGTTGGCTATTGACCATGGAAGCAATGATTTATCCAAATACATTAGATATAAGAAAAATGGTAAGATATATTACATAACCAAGGGAGACTAAAAACAAACCAGGAATTAAGAGACTAAGGAATAAATATAGATTGGTGGCCATACCTACAGTTACAGGCAAGATACAAAAAAGACTTAGAAGAATACGGATTTGGTAAGGACCAACAACAATTAGATACAATTTTAATGGGAACAAGAGAGAAACTTATAACCAAAACATGTAATTACTTGCTAAAATTTAATATGGAAGAAGAAGTAGTTAAAGAGTCCATGATAGCATGGGCATGAAATTTTGGATATAGTATAGAATTAGAAGACTGGGAAAGATTATGGACCCAAAATTATAAATTAACAATGTCAGGCCTATGAAGAAAACCTTTATAAAATATTCTACCATTGGCATTTAGCACCAGCAAGATTGGCAAAGATGTATCCTAATATGAGCCCAGAATGCTGGAAATGTAAACATAAATATGGCACCTTCTTTCATATGTGGTGATTATGTCCTGAAATGAGAAGATACTGGGTAAAAATAAGAAATTGGCTACAAGAAATAACAAAACACCAAATTGAACTGAAAACTGAACTATTCCTATTAGGAATAATTAAAGGAGAGTTTAGCAAAAAGACTAAAGATATCATATTACACATAGCAACAGCAGCCAGGATTCCTTTCACACAGTGTTGGAAACGGGATAGTATACCATCTGAGAAACTAGTAATACAGAAAGTATTGGAATGGGCAAGCTCACATTAAAATTAAAAGGCAAAGAAGAATCAGAATACTGTGTGGTCTGGGACAAATGGTACAATTGGCTAAAAAGTAGAAATAAGGATTAATGTATATGAATGTGTAGATGCTTGTATATGTAACAGTGATGCCACAGTGCTGTCAAAAATGTTAAAGATGTGCGTAAACTGAAAAGGCATAATAATAATTTAAAAAAAGAACTGGGCCGCACAAGTGGTAGGCAAATGCATGCAACTCCACTTGTGCAAGCAGTGGACGCATATGCCTATCGTTTGCATAAATGGAGCTGCAAGCACGAACTCACTCACCCACTGCTTGTGCAGAACCTCCTTCTGCCCTCCCTGCTGCTGGTCCACAAAGCCAGAAAGGTTGTGGACTGCTGTTTTAAAAGACACTTCTGTTTGCAACCCCCACTTTCTAAACACTTTCAGAAATAATTAACAATGCTAAAGCTATTAGAGACCTTCAGAACAATAAGTGTGAAAAATTACTGGGTAAGTTTACTTCAAGTCTGAACAAAAAAAATTATTATAAGTTGAAGAACTTAAAAAATTGAAAGAAACAGCAAGAAGCAAATCAACTGGCTCACCTTATCTGAAGGGCTTTAAACTAAAGTTGGAGGGAGAAGGAGACAAATTTTAGGAGCTACCAGTAATTCAAAGAAGGGGAACTCAGATACAAAACAGGAGATGTAGGAAGCAAATCCAGGATTAGTCAAAAAGGCCTCAGATGCCTATGCACTAATATTTAAAATATGAGGAACAAATAGGGTAACTTAAAGTCCTCCTATATCAAAGCAAGCATGACATTGTTGCCATTTCCAAAACTTGGTGGGATGAAACCCATGCCTGAAATGCTAGTGGGATTTAAATTGTACAAAAGAAACAGACCTAACAAAAGAGGAGGTGGAATTGCATTGTATGTAAGAAATAACTACACCTTTATAGAAATGCAAAAAAACAAGGAAAAAAACCTTCTTCAATCCATTTGGGTTAATATAAAAGGCAAAAGGAATGACATTGCCATAAATGTAAACTACACACCACCCAACCAAACAGATGAGCTTTTTCTAATCAGTTAACTAAGGTGTGCAGGAAGAACACTACAATAATAATGGGGACTTTAACTACCCTGACATTAACTGGAACACAAACTCTTCACCAAGTGAAAGGTCAAACATGTTCCTGACAAACCCAGTAGACAACTTTGTAACCTAAAATATAGAGGAGGTCAGCTATACTGGACTTACTAACAAAGATGAAATATTAGAAGGGGTTGAAATTTCAGGAACTTTGGGAGAGAATGAGGATGTAATATTGGAATTCAACATAATGCAGGCTCAAGCAATAGAACAAAGTCAAATTAATGTCCTAGACCTTAAGAGAACTGATTTCAGCAAATTTAGGGATTGGGAAGTATTCTATGATTGGAAATCTTAAAAGAGAAAAAGAAGAAGCTTGGGAAACTCTGAAAAATGAAATTATAAAAACCTAGTCCAGCAGAATACAACTGAGAAAGAAAAATAAGAGACCTCAGAGAAAACCAGTATGGTTGCATTAAGAACTCTGATAAACTGAAATACAAAAAGGACAAATGCAAAAAATGGAAAGGGGTACTAAAGCAGAATACCAACAAACAGCCCAAATCTACAAAAATTTAGTCATCAAAGCCGAGGCTCAGAATGAGTTAAGACTTGCAACAAATACAGGTGAAACTCAAAAAATTAGAATATCGTGCAAAAATTCATTTATTTCAGTAATGCAACTTAAAAGGTGAAACGAATGTATGAGATAGACTCATTACATGCAAAGCAAGATAGTTCAAGCCGTGATTTGTCATAATTGTGATGATTATGGCTTACAGCTCATGAGAACTTATCACATTTGCAAATGACACCAAGTTGGGCGGAATAGCCAACACCTTAAATGATAGATTCAAGATTCAGAAGGATCTTGACAGAGTTGAACACTGGGCCCTATCCAACAAAGTGCAATTCAATGGTGAGAAAAGTAAGGTCACACTTAAGCAAGAAAAACCAAATCTAATTGTGTAGAATATATGGTACCTAACTCAACAATAGTAACTGTGAGAGGGATCTAGGTGTCCTAATGCAGGGGTTCCCAGTCCCTGGGTTGTGGCCCACTAACAGGCTTTGAGCTGTTCAGAACCAGGCCACTTGTTCATTCTTGCCCACCTTTCACAGGAACCATCCCTTCTCCACCCCCACCCCCTGGTCCACAAAGCCAGAATGGTTGGGGAACTCTATGCTAGTAGACAACTACTAAAATTTGAACCAGCAGTGTGTTGCAACTACGAGAAAGCCAATGCAGTCCTAGGCTGCATCAAGATCATGTGAAGTGCTTGTATTGGTTTATACAACATTGATAGGACCATACTTGGAATACTGCATCCAGTTTTAGTCACTGCAATACAAAAAAGAATATTGAGATTCTAGAAAGAGTGCAGAGAAGAACAACAAAGATGATAAAGTGACTGGAGAATAAAATATATGAATGGTTGTGGAAACTGGTCTAACAAAGAGAAAGTCTAAGGGTGACATAGTAGCAGTCTTCCAATATTTGAGGGACTATTACAAAGAAGATGGGGTGATCTGTTCTCCAAAACATCTGAGGGCAAGACAAGGCGTAACAGATGGAAGAGATCCAAGCTAGAATTAAGGAGAAACATCTTGTCAGTAAGAACAATTGATCAGTGGAACAGCTTGCCTTCAGAAGTTGTGGATGCTCCATTACTAGATATTTTTAAGAGATTGGACAACCATTTGTCCAGAATAGTATAAGGTCACCTGTTTGAGCAGGGTTTTGGACCAGAAGACTTCCAAGGTCTCTCCCAACTCCAATTCTGTAATTTATTTCTTTTTCTTTTTTCTCTTATTTTTCTATAGTTCTCTTATCTTAAAATTTTATATTATTTTTATTCTATGGAAAAACTTATTTAATAAAAATTATACATATGTGTATGTATGGAAAAACCTAGGCTGATCCAGAAACTAAGTAGGATTGAACCCAGTTTGTACATAATTAGTAGCCACCAGTTAATTCCAGGCCTGTAGGCTAAACTAGAAAGTTGAAATAAGCAATCCCAGGGGAACGGGATAACAAATTACTTCCAAATTACTGTAAAAAAATTGACATGGTTGTATCCATGAGAGTCAGCTTTGACTTTAATTTTTTTTTAATCATACATATGGGATGTTTGCCAAGAAGGGTGAACTTTCCAATTTTGCAAAGTTCACCTTGCCTGCTCAGTAAGTAGTTTGCTCTACAATCCATGATTTAAGCTTACAAAGCTACAAAAGAATCCCTGAGAAGTATATATAAGCCTTCCTGCTAACTTTCTTGATCTTCTCACTGGTCTCAGTTCTTGCTATTGGGGAAAGGGAACTTTGGCATGACTTACGAATTGAGACATTGGAAAGGATGCACTTTCTGGTGAATATTTGCAAACAATTAAGAAGTACTGGTGAAATTCTAGACAGTTGCACAGTAAAGGCCAAAGAAGAAATTATGCTAGCTATGCTAAATGTTTTTTTTTTGGGGGGGAAGTTGCATGTATGTGTGGTTCTGCATACATGTGTGCATCTGTATGTGGCTGAGCCTTTTCCTTCCCTGCTACAATCTTCGTAAAGAAATCCCTCTCCGCCAGCTATCTGTTGGTCTGGATGGAAAGCTCCAATTTGTGTTAATAGTAGTCATAACGAAGGTTTGGTCAAAACCACAAATGAGGAAAGAATTAAACTTGCTCCCACATTCATACTTATCCATCATCTTGTTTTAAATAAATGGTTACATAAATATATTTATTAATCCTACTACTGAGCAGTAAGTCTGGGTTGGCACTAAGGGGAAATCCACTCCAAAAGAAAATGTGTCAGGTCTCTGAAAATTTTACATTTTTAATTGCTTTCATATTTTCAATGCAGCTAGAAAAAAGTGTCCGCCGACTACGGGAGAAATTCTATGGAAAAGTGAGCATCACAGATGCTGTGATTCTGATGCGGACCTTCCACAACAATCATGACCTAGTCTGCAAGTACATCATCCTTGATATAAAAAAAACAGAAGGTGAATCTATCACTGATGCTGATACTTTAGACTGTGTGGGGGAAGGGAGAGTCAGCATTGAAACATTTTGGACCATTCATGGTGGTTAGTAATATATCCACGGAGAAGGGAACAAGCAGAAGGAAGAAGCTCATGGATTTCCATTGCCTGTTTGAAAATTCAGACAGTATCTTCCATATTATAGATTTTTTGTTTTGTTTTCAGTCTGAAATATCCTTATTCTTCCTGCTTGCATGTCCAGACACAGAGTTGTTATTATTAATCATGTTTTTTTATATTTTTTTTACTTCTGCAGCCTGTCCTGCCTCATAGGGACTGGTGTAGGTATCTTATCTTTGTCATAAGTGCTGGGGGAAAATAAGTTAAAAAATTCTTTCTAAAAAAAATTGCTTACCTGATCTAAAACCCACTTTACCCAAGTTAGACTAACCATTGGAGTGTGTGTTTTCCATTCAGCATGTGCCTTGCTTCCTTGAATTTCTTGGATCCATATATTAACATATTCATAGCACCCTACAGATTTGCAAATATATGCTTGTAGACCTCTACTTCTTCTATTTATTTTGTTTTATTTTACTTCAGATTATTATTTGTAAAATTTATTATCTGCCCATTTTACCATAAGGCAACTTCGGGCAGCTTACAATATTAAAATTTATATTTATGGCTTCCTCTGGTATCAAAACAGGCAATCTTGGTGACTGTTGAAAATTGTTGGCATAGTTTCCCTCCTTTTTGTGCATACATATATACAATATATATCATCTCACATATACAATACTTTTCATCTGTTTCCCTCCTTTTTGAGGAGAGAAATAGATGGAAAGTAGTGTATATATGAGATGAGAGAGAGGAAGGAAGGACCACATTCTCTCCAGTTCTTAGTCTCACCTAAAGGTTGCCTATCCATGTTGCAGTAAAAATGCAGTTGCTTGATTTTAAAGGACTGTAATGTATGGAAAACCACAGAAGTAATATTTGCGGAGATAATGCTGAGAAAGGATAATCCATGAGCATTAAAGATAGACATCAATGCAAATTATGCCAACTTGCTTATTTTGTCTTGGCCTTCTTTCCTGGTCAACTGCTGCATGTCTTTGCCACATGGATTTCCATAAAGTATGAACAGTTTCACAATTAGAAATCTTCATATTAGCTGTCTGTTTGTTTTAAATCTAATCTGCTCTAACTATATATTGTTGTCCTTTAGGTATAGAGCCAGAAGATGGAAAGATGCTCAGTGGTGATCCAATAGCATTGGTAATAATAATGTGTTTAATTTAGATGCTCTGTTTCCTTTAGGCAAAATCTGAGGAGTGAAAGACCCCATTGAAAGGGTTACAAGGGACACAAAATTGGGAAAGAGAATACAAAGAACCAGACTAGTTTAGCCTTAGAAGGAAAACTAGCTGCTATTCTACAGATTATTATGCCAAATAGCAGGGGTGTCAAACTCATGTCATCATGGCGGCATCACAAATTTTTTTCTCCTGCGCTAAACAGAGCGTGGGTGTGGCCAGCATGTGATGCATCTGGCCTGCAGGCTGCGAGTTTGACAGCCCTGCTATATACCGTGTTTCCCCGAAAATAAGACCTACCCCAAAAATAAGATCTACCCCCAAAATAAGACCTACCCCAAAAATAAGACCTACCCCAAAAATAAGACCTAGTGTGTTTTTGGGAGCCAAAAAAAATATAAGACAGTGTCTTATGTTAGGGGAAACACAGTATGCGATTTGTTCGTGGTTTCGTACATGAATAAATGTACATTGTTCTACATGAATATGGTAAGTGTTTTTTTTCATTAAATATATATATATAAGACCTATCCCGAAAATAAGACCTAGTGTGTTTTTGGGAGCCAAAAAAAATATAAGACAGTGTCTTATTTTCGGGGAAACACAGTAGTATTCCAGATGCTTTTTTCCCTCTTCCTTCTATTTTCTCAGTATAGGTGAAAAACAACTGTTTTAGAAACCATAAGGATCATAAGAGCCTTGGTGGCTCAGGCTGTTAATTGCCTGCTCTTAAGATCCAGCTGCCTACAACTGCTGTAGGCTCGAATCCCACCAGGCTCAAGGTTGACTCAGCCTTCCATCCTCTCGGGGTAGGTAAATTGAGGACCCAAGATTGTTGGGGGCAATTAGCTGACCTTGTAAAAATGCCACTTAGTAATAAGCAGGCATATACAATGGAATGAAGGCTATTGCTGAACACACTGGGTTGCATCCCAAAAATTGTAAGCCGCCCTGAGTCTCCGGAGAAGGGCGGCATATAAATGTAATTAAAATAAAATAAATAAATAAATAAATATAGCCCTTATAACTGTTCTCCTTAGGCGTGCTGATATGACTAGGCAGTTCTTGTTGTAATTATTTATCCTCTCCATTGAAGTCAATAGGAAGGAAATCCTTACCCCAGATTTGAAGTTGGGGTAAACTGAAGCCATTCATGACTAAAGATGTAAGGTGGGGGTAACCCCATGTGTGCCTTTCACCTAAGTTGTCCAGAACTCTTCCCCAAAATCTTTTTTTCTCTTTGGAAGAGTTTACAGTATTTTTCTTAATCTTTAAAAAGTTATATATTTATAAAATAGTTGAGGGATAGTGATGATATAAATTTAAGTACATAAATTTAAAGGAATATAAAAATATGTAATACATATTAAAAACCAAGGATAAAGGGTAAATATGAGTGGATAGCCAACCAATGTGAAATATGGTATAACTAATATATGCTAATGCATCATTTAATACAAAGTATTTTATACCATTTTCTAATCAAAACATTTATCTGTTAAACTTTACAGGTATCTGATTAACAATAGTTCAAATCATTAAAACCAAAGGGTGAGAGAAGCTATAGGTGACAATTAAAATATTAAGACAATACTGTAGATTCTAAAATCTGAATTTTGGATGTAGCAGAATTCCATGTATAAAACTGTAATATAAAAATGGAAATAGAAATGAATTCTATATAGCATTACTTTACTTTTTAAATATCAAGTTCTTCTAGACTTCAAAGCATATTCCTACAATTTAGTTAGCCATTCTTTTACTGTTAAACCTTCACCAGCTTCATATTCTGCCATTATATCTGAGCTACTCTACACATCTACCGTGTTTCCCCGAAAATAAGACCTACCCCGAAAGTAAGACCTAGCACTATTTTCTAAACCTGCCCTAATATAAGACCTACCCCAAAAATAAGACCTAGTGTAAATCTCCAGTTCCAGGAAGCGTTTTCAGGGAGCAACTGCACCAAACACCCCCTACACACTCACACCCACTATTTGGCACCATAAATATATAAGACCTACCCCGAAAATAAGACCTAGTGTGTTTTTGGGAGCCAAAAAAAATATAAGACAGTGTCTTATTTTCGGGGAAACACGGTATCAGTTGTGGCTTCCAGATGTATCATTCTAGGTTTGGTTTACTCATTCAATTACTTGCCATTCTAATTTTCTTGACTATGTTTTTGTGACTTAGAAATTGTTCTTTGCTATATGATTGTAGTTACTAGTTATCTACACTTCTGCTGTCTACTTTTTGACTTTAATTTTTTCCTGTGTTTTTAGAAAGTAGTGAATAAGCTGAAGGAAGAAGAGGAGCAGAACAAACAGGTGATTAAGGGAGGGGGCAGATGGATAGGGCAGCTACAATTGATGAAGATCACTTGGGTAACATTTTTTTCCCTATTTTATTTAGATCAGGTTCTCTGAGAAGTTGAACTCTCAGTTTGAAGTTTTGAGAGAAAAATCATATGGTTAATTTTTTATGCAAACCTAAAATGTCTTTCTTTGTCAATCCCTTTTAACAGTTAACAGACTGGTTAGCAGTTTAATCATTTGGCACGAAGAATTTATCAGTTGTTGATAGGTAGCTTTTAAATCATAGGTGTGTAATACAAGCCCTGTGCTCAGAAGCAATTTTCTACCTGCTTCTAAGTTTTTTTAATTTTGAAAAAAGTTACATGGAAACCTAAGATATCAAAAAGCAAATCATTAGTGTCTCAGCATATTATTTCCAGGTGTGCCTCTGAAGCCCCATAGAATACATAGACATTATTGGAAAATTAAAGAATAAGTAACTACATCTCTCTGTGGCCTATGCATTAAATAAAGAAAGTGGAATGGGAAAGAACACCCAGGAGGTCTACACTGTAAAAGCCATAGAGCAGGGGTGTCAAACTCGATTTCATTGAGGGCCACATCAGGGTTGTATTTGACCTTGGGGGGCATGGCCAGCTCAATGTCACCCATGTTGGGGGCACCTGTGGTGGCCCGAGCACTCTGCCAGCAAAAATGGGCTCCCGAGCTCTGTTTCCAGCTGCGAAGGCTCCTACAACCTTCTGCCAGTGAAAGCAGAGCTCAGGAGGGTCGTGGGCAGCCCTCCCGAGCTATGTTTTTGCTGGCAGAGGCACCGTAGGCAGGTCCTTCACTGTTTCCAGAGTGACTCTGCGGGCCAGATCCAAGCACCCCATGGGCTGAATCTGGCCTCCGGGCCTTGAGTTTGACACCCCTGCCATACAGCAACCTTATCAATTGTTTCCAAAGTTACACTTTAACAGTGCTATGTATGAAGTTTAACAAATGTATAGCTTTTAATATAATTTTTTTTTGCAGGACACAAGGGGCAAGGATGATAAGAAAATTAAGGTGAGAATAGAAATGCTAGAATATGATGGAATAGGTTCTCAGTACTTCCCATGATAGGCAGGTGTAGCATAACTCCTGGTTTAGCCCCTCCCAGAAGTAATCCATCAGGATCGACTGGGGTCAGAATTCCTGGATGTAGGCAGTGATGGGCCGTTTCCCCTGTTTGATTATCTTGATTTGGGTGGCAGTGCTGTGGTCCTCTGGCAGCCTGCGGAGCTGGCAGCAGAGTCAGACAGTGGGGAGGAACATGGGCCAGTCCGGGATTCTGGGGAGGACTCGGATGAGGGTTCTGCATCCGATACAGAGATTGGGAGTTATGTGCTGACTCTGGAGCCTCCAGAATCTGACAGCAGCAAGGCAGAGGAACAGGGGGACAGAGCAACAGCCTGTTACCAGTGCACGCCTGTGCTGAGCTGCCAGAAGGCAAGAGCAGTTAAGAAAAAAGGGGCGACTCGGGAGTAAGGCTTGGAGGTGATTGGCCCTCCCATAAGACATAAAGGAGGAGCAAAGTGTCATGAACCTTTGCAGGAAGCAACTTTGTTCGTACTGGCCGGTTTGAAATCTGAAGCTCTGTATTGAATTTGTGCTCCGTTTGGACTTGTATAACTAATTGGCAATTAAGTCGTTGGCAGCATTTCAAGAAAGATAAAGATGCGTGCTTATCAGACTTATCCCGAAGGACTTTGGCAGACTTCTATGGGACTATTTACAAATTGTTTGAGACTCATTATGGGCTGTGAATGACTATAATTCATAGCCATTGAAATAAAACAAAAGGTTTTGGGGACTAATGTTTGCTTGTTAATGTGTCAAGAAGCCTTGGTCAGAACAGGCAGCTTGCTGGTCTGCCAGAGGATCTTCAGAACGCTGTCTTAGGGCTCACATGAAGTGGTTGAAGTGGTGTAATTCATCCGTGTTGTTATCGTATAAGGCCATAAGCCGGTCAGCTGTGTCTCCATCTAACACCAGGGCCATGCAGTGTACCCTGGCCACATTGTCTGGGAAAAAAACTTCAGACTGTTCCAAGTTGACCACAATCTACTTGTTGGTAAGATGGAAAAATCTGAGATAGACAACATCACTATTAGATGGATTTGTAACTGGCTGACAAACCGTACTTAATGAGTAGTCCTTAATGGAACTACATCTGCATGCATGGAAGTAAGCAATGGACCACAAAGTTCCGACATAGGCCCAGTACTCTTCAATATCTTCATAAATGATTTAGATGAGGGAATAGAAGGGGAACTCATCAAATTTGCAGATGACATTAAGCTGGCAGGAATAGCCAACACCCCAGAAGACAAGATCAGGACCCAAAAAGATCTTGACAGATTTGAACAATGGGCCCTATCCAACAAAATGAAATGTTATGTGGGGAAAAGCAAGGTTTTACACTTAGGCAGAAAAAGGTACAGTATAGATTAAGCAAAAAGTGGCTCAGAAAAAGCAACTGTGAGAGGGACCTTGGATTCCTACTGCGTGATTATTTAAATATGAGCTGCAGTGTGGGGCAGCAGCCCAAAAGGCTAATACGATTCTTGCTTGTGCAAACAGAGGCATAGAATCAAAATTATGTGAAGTATTAGTACCTCTTTATAAAGCCTTAGTAAAGCCACACCTGGATCCAATGTTGGTCTCCACATTACAAAAAAGATGTTAAGACTTTGGAATAAGTGCAGTGAAGAGCACTAAGATGATTAAAGGCCTGGAGACTAAAATACGTAAAGAACGGTTGCAAGATTTGGGTTTAGCTAGTCTAGAGAAAAGAAGGACTAGGGGTGACATGATAGCCATATTCCA
The DNA here is from genome assembly GCA_009733165.1 of Naja naja. Lineage (NCBI taxonomy): Eukaryota > Metazoa > Chordata > Lepidosauria > Squamata > Elapidae > Naja > Naja naja. The sequence goes on from CM019149.1 coordinate 182,732,277, forward strand.
GTATTTGAGGGGCTGTCACAAAGAGGAGGTCAACTTATTTTCCAAAGCACCAGAGGGCAGGACAAGAAACAATGGATGGAAACTAATCAAGGAGCGAAGCAGCTTGGAATCAAGGAGAAAATTCCTAATAGTGAGAGCAATTACCTACTGGAACAGCTTGACCTCAGAAGTTGTGGGTGCTTCATCACTAGAGATTTTTAAGAAGAGACTGGACAGTCACTTGTCTGAAATGGTATGGGGTCTCCTGCTTGAGGGGGGGCTTGGACTAGAAGACCTCCAAGTTCTCTTCCAGCTCTATTCTGATTGATTGATTGATTGATTGATTTAATTTTAATTTTTATTCATATTTATATGCTGCCCTTCTCTGGAGACTCAGGGCGGCTTACAATTTTGGAGCGCAACCCAATGTGCTCAGCAATAGCCTTCATTCCATTGTATATGCCTGCTTATTACTAAGTGGCATTTTTACAAAGTCAGCTTATTGCCCCCAACAATTTTGGGTCCTCAATTTACCTACCCCGGGAGGATGGAAGGCTGATTGATTGATATAATGCCAGACCTGGCCCAAAAAGTAGCCCAGTTGTTTCAGGCTTCCATCATACTTCACCCCCAAGGGGGATGGTTGGTGTTCTTCCCAATCCGGGAGGATGACTGGTGCTGGGGGTGCAGATGGGGCAGGGTAGCAGTTGGGGATGGTGCAGTAGCGGGGACTGGTTGGGCAGCCAGTGCCACCAGAACAGCCAGTGCTGAGGCAGCTAGATCTGGTAGCACTGCCATGGCCAGGATGGCAGCTACGGCTTGTTCCACCGGGATGGGCCGGTTACATATCCCGAACTCCTGGAATCTCCCTCTCAGATAATCGAGTCAAACGCCGCAGCTTAGGGTCCTCTTTCAACAGTTTCAGCCCAATCTGGAGGCCAGCGGGCATCTCACATGACGCTGAACCCCCAGAGGGGATACTTCTGGTTCCTCCATCCTTCTGATTCCCCACAACCAACAGGGCATTGCCCCTCCCAGTGAGCCCTCCTGCCAGTCCTCCAGCATTATGGGCAGGGGCATTGGTCTCCCTCCTGCCACCTTCAATCAGACACCAAATTCAAGCTGGCCACCCCAGGCTGCCTGCTGGGGTCCCAGGGTTTCAGGTTCTTCCTTCAACCTAGTGTCCTCCAACTCTTCTGACTCCTTCTCGAGTAAGGACATAGTCACAGATATGGCTTAATGTCAGACGTCCCAACTTGGTCAATTAGAAAAGAAAGATCCTCGGCTCCATTATTAATGAAAGTGTACTTTACTAAAGCCAAGATGTTACAGCTTAGCAAAGCCAGATCTGAGTTTTTGCCCCCAAAGTATCTGGTTGACTTTTCCCCTCTTCCTACCTGCCTCCTTGGTTATCTCTAACTGCCAATTACATTAAAACAAATTGTTTTTGTAACAGTCCCTGGCTTGATGGTCTGGATGGTGCTGCACTCCATAGTGTGAGCTTGGAATGGTGGGTAACTCTCACTGGATGGCACAATTCCCCATATGCCGGCTCTCTCCCCCCCCTTATAATTCCCTGCAGCTCCCTCCCCCCAGTGTGTATGGCATATTGGCAGCTGGCAAAGCATGGCTGGAACAGCAGGGAGGCAGTTCTGACATCAGCCTTATTGTTCCCAAACCCAACCTGAGAGAATTTAGTTCCCATTAGTGCTTTCCTGAGCAATAGATTTCAGAAATTAGGCCTAGTAGGGTCCTGTACATGTATGATCATTATTGTCTGGAGAATAACTCCAGTGCCTGGCCAAATATCAGAGCATTGAAAGAATTAAAATAGGTAAATAAATAGGTAAATAAAGCTACCTAAGTGTTGGAACAGCCAATTCTTCATCCCTTCATGACAATACTTTTAGATATTTAATGGTGAAGTAAAGGATATTTATTGCTGTTCCAACACATTACAAAATAAAATATATTGAGAAATATGTTGGAAGCTCTATTAAATAGCTTCCTTCCTTCCTAATCCATAGTATGTTTCTCTGCAACATCAGGCAGAACTTCTGTATCCAAAGCCCTTCCCTTCCCTCATTGATGAGACACATTAATTTAATCTATGGAGAAAATACTGTGATGTTTAGTATTTTAGAGCACTTGGGATCACTTCCATGTCTTTCCTTTGTGTTTTCTTAGGAAGTTGCTAAACAGCTGATGCCCCTGACAAAGGAGAACTTAAAGATGTTCAATAATGCCGAAAACAATCGCATCCCTCCAGTTGTTCGCCAGTTTTCCTGTCAACCCTGTGACCAAATGTGGTGGCGTAAGGTCCCAGAAAGAAAACAGGTTGGTGTGATGGCCTTAATGTACAATCCTATCTGGTAAATAATGATTGCTTAGCCCTCAAAGGAAGGTGGTCCAAGAAAGCTGACTTCTGACTATAATGTTCTCATGGCCTCACTGTCTTCCTTTGTTGTTTTCTACTCTTGCCCAAATTGAAAAGAAAAAGACCATGTAAGTATGTGGTAAAACAGTCCTCCACTAAATTCATACAAAGCATGGAGATTAGTATGTTCACCTGTCATTCTCATTTTAAAAGGAATTGGAGCAAATTTTTGCAACACAGAAATGCATAAAAAACAAACAAACCTGTAGTCTCCTGCAGTGTCATGGCTCCTTGGGTTGCTGAACCGTTTATCTGACCAGAGGAACAAAACCCATTTTTGAAGCTGTGTGTTTTTGGGGTTTTAGAGGTTTTTTTTTTAATTACATTTATATGCCGCCCTTCTCCGAAGACTCAGGGTGGCTTACAATTTTTTGGGATAAAACCCAATGTGCTCAGCAATAGCCTTCATTCCATTGTATATGCCTGCTTATTACTAAACGGCATTTTTACAAAGTCAGCTTATTGCCCCCAACAATCTTGGGTTTCAAAAGCAAAATAGGTACATTAAAGTTATTGGACTCTTAGCCCTTAATTTTGAAGAAATATTTACAAGGAGACTTTCCTCACTGATACTGAAAATCAGCAATTTCCTGCCAAAGATCAGCAATGTGTCTTCCAGGGAGCTTCTAAGAGCTAGAAAAATGGGGCTGTGGATTGCCTGAGGGCAGGGATGGTATTCAGGGGGTTTGGCCCGGTTCGGGCAAACCTCTAATGAAAATTTGACTGGTTCGGAGAACCAATAGGAAAAATTTTGACTAGCCCCGCCCACCTGCCACTCTCTTACCTCTTATCACAGTCCCTACCTGTTCTCCAACCAATCAAAAAAATATCTTGTTTATTAGCTCAGCTAATTCGCGTGGCAGAGCTGATTGCCCAACTCAGCTGAGCTAAAAACAGCACAGAGGGCGGTATTTGAGTGCTGCGTTGCGCCTGAGCGAAGCGCACTCTCTTAAAACCAATCGCACCACCGCGATTGGTGCTAAGAGAGCGCTGGCCCTGCCCTGCCACTTCTTTTCTTGTCTCCCTGGCATAGCAGCACATACACTGTGTGGCTCTGCACCTGCCTACAGCCCAATGATCTGCCTGCCAAGTAAGCCTGCGAGTCGCAGCCTAGCAAACTGCCTCCCCACCGTCCCTGGCTCCAGCTTGCCTGGATTGCTTCACCACCACCATGGCTCCATGCGTGCCGCAGTGCTCGCGGCCCAGCAAGCTGCCCCCCCACTGTCCCTGGGCTTCCTTCTTTTAGGAGACATGAAACCTACCATTACGTGAACAGTAGCCAAATTTTGCATTGCTGTAATAAAAATTATGAAAAAAATGACTTACAAGCCTTATTTCTAAACTGAGATCATAATATGCAGATGTATACAGGCAGTCCTTGGGTTATGACCATTTGGCCAGCAACTCCTGAGAGTTATGACAATGCTAAATGAGGGAGATTTGTAAGCTTACAGTCCTCCTTTAATGATGGCACCCTTGCCTGCTAGAATTGCCTACTTTAAGTGCTGTGGTCACATGCTTTACAACTGGATCACTCAGCAACACAGTTCCCAGTCCCCGTTGCAACTCAGGGACTACTTGTAATCACTTGACATGCTTCATTTGAAGTAATGTGTATTTACTTTTTCAAACTATTATTTTAGATTATATTTGATGGTTTATTGTTCTGCATCACTATACTAGTTTAGGTTGCATTTTAGTACAGAGACTTTCTGCCATGTTGGTATTTTACCTTATTCGGTTTGATCTGATGTGTTGTATGTAATTTATATTATTACTGGTCATCAACTGAATAAACGCACTGCATCTGCTTCTGGATGGATCCCATCAGTCGTGTGGTTCTGACCCCTAGTCCAACGTTTGGAGCTTGTGACCTCAGGGAACATGTTTTTTCCCATTACTTCCTGCGCCACTGCGCTGGATGAAATATACATTCCAACACATTTTTCTTACAGTTTTTTTCCCCATGAAATGGACTGATTGCCAGCCTTCCGCCCTGTTTCTCAGCTCACATTTTGTACTAAGCCAGATGGTGCTTCTTGAAAATGTCCATGGTTCCCATTGGTAAAGCCAAACCAGAAGCACCAAGAAGGTTGGAATTACGGGACCTTGGTTGCAGCTTTGCAAATGAAAAAAATTGCAATGTGGTAGGACTGATTGCTGGGTTTAATCAACCTCAGCACAATGGTCACAGCAACAACGCACTGATACACAACTCTTGACAGAATATTTGCTCTTGATACTATTATTGACATTCTTTGGGGAGTTGAACCTTATTCAGCTCTTTGTTTGGTATCTTTCACAGGTGTCCCGGTGTCACCGATGTGGGACCCGCTATGATCCAGTGCCATACGATAAGATGTGGGGCACAGGAGAGTTTAAATGCTCCTCATGTGGCCATACTTTCAGGTGAGAGCAAACCCTGCATGGCTTGGTACAGTTTACCATCCCCAAGTCTTAGAAAGCCACGTATGTGTTAAATCTAGCAAACCAAAAATATACAGCATGTTAATTGATCATCTTTTGTTAGGCCACTTGATATCTAGACCTCAGGATGATGTGTGTTGACGTATCCTGAATGGCAAGATCATAGAAATTAAACAGTAATCATAGAATAACAGAGTTGGAAGGGACCTTGGAGGTCATCTAGTCCAACCCCGCCGCTCGAGCAAGAGAGTCTTTTCCAAATATTAGCCTCTACCTAGGATCGAACTGACAGCCTCCTGATTGTGAGGCGAGAGCTCCTATATAATTCATAATAATTCATAGCACTGTGTTTTACAACTTTTCCTCAGGCCACTGAACTAAAGAGAAAAGACAACTTTTCATGATTCGAAGTATGTTGTGAGACTGTACAGATTCTGCATCATGCAAAGTTTGCAAAATAAATACTCATTGTCCAGAACAAGGAAGAGGCAAAGCAGCTTACAATACCAATGGACAGCATCACATCCATTGCTCCCTTGTGTGATAGGAAATACTATTCATAACTATTAATAAAGGAGAATATTTGTAGCTCAGGGTTGAAATGGGGGTGGGGATAGAATGAACGGGCCATCAAGTTTTATTGTAAGCGCCCAGAGTCACATACGTCAGATGGGTGACTATATAAATCAAATAAATAAAGGACCTACTTCTGTCTCCTCCATACAGGGGATCAGCTCAGATGGGGACACCATCTCCTTGCTTCCAGTGCCATACACCTGTATACCCAAGCTGTATCCTCCCACCTCGAAAGCTCCCAGGACCCCGAGGCAGACAGCAGCATTCTTGCTTTGCAGAAAATTGCTACAACCGATCAGGTGAGATTGACGGTGGCCTGAATCTTCCAGATCCCTGCCATGCTCAATAGGCAGTATGCGTGTCATCTTCCGGGATGCTATACCAAATTGAAGTTGGTCATTGTCAGCAAAAAAAGGCAGTAAAAATGTTTATTTTCATTTTTCTTTATTTAGTTGGTTTTAATACCTTATTAAAAATGCAAACAGCACCTTCTGCAGGGCTATATGGAATACTTTCTGGGGATAGATACAAAAATGTAACAGCAGGGAGGCCATGTTGTTGGGCTCACAGGATCGTTCTGGTTATGGATTCTGTGCCCTCTATCTGAGTCAGCACCGGGGCTTGGAAAGGATCTCACTGCTATCTAGAAAAGGTGGAAGTGGAAGGGGGTAGGGAACAGTAGTGGTATGCTACCGGTTCGGACCGGTTCGGCCAAACAGGTAGTATTTTTTTAAAAACCTCTGAGGATCAGCTGAGAGGAGGAAAAAAACCTCCACAATCAGCTGAGAGGAGAAAGAAGAGAAGAGCACAGGATCAGCCCTTCTATTCACCTCCTGCGCTTTTCTGTTCTTTCTCCTCTCAGCTGATTGGCACTGCAGGCCTCAGCTGGTGTGGGGAAAGCTGTGTATGTGTGTGTTAGGTGCGTGCGCATTAGGTGTGTATGCACGCACGCACAATCACCAAACCGGTAGTGGAACAGGTAGGATCCCACTGCTGGTAGGGAAGCAAGTTAAGCTAGGGTTCAGGTATCAGTTTCATCACAGGGGCAGCAGTCAGCCATTATTATTATGGGGGCCCACGGGACTCCGGGGAATGAGGTGGGAATGCCGATTCCCAGGGTGATCGGACTTGGCAGGGGATGGAGGGGCCATATCGCATAAAGGGAGTGCGCCGCTGCTGTCTTCAAGCTGTGGCGTGCTCCGACCCCCATGCCTCTGCCCACTCCCCTGGGGATACGGGACTCAGAGGCCCTGGGCTTAGGTTGGTGTATTTTAATGCCAGGTCCGTGGTCAATAAGGCACCCCTCCTTGATGAGTTAATTGAGGAGGAGGCCACGGACCTGGCTTGCATCACTGAGACCTGGTTGGGGCCGGAGGGTGGAGTCCCTCTGGTTGATCTATGCCCCCCAGGTTTTCAGATTTTACACCGTCCACGAGCTCAGGGGAGGGGTGGGGGGGTTGCGGTTGTTATTCGGGAGACCTTGATTCCAAGGGAGATCACCGTTCTGCAGATAGGCAGGTGTGAAGCTCTCCTTTTGAGGTTGGGGCCTGGTGGTCAGTTGGGCTTGTTGCTTATATACCTATCCCCCAACTATGTGGCAACGGCCCTGCCTGGGCTACTCGCTGCCCTCTCGGGAGTGGCGGTGGAGTTCCCAAGCCTTTTGGTTTTGGGTGACTTCAACCTGCCCTCTCTGAGGGGGGCGTCGGGGTTGGCCCAGGAGTTCATGGCTTCCATGGCGGCTATGGGCCTGACCCAAATAATACAGGCCCCCACACATGAGGGGAGCAACACACTCGACCTTGTTTTTGTCTCGAACGCTTGGTAGTGATCTGGGGGTGGGCACCGTGAATGTCCAACCCATAGCATGGTCAGACCACTATCTCCTGCGGCTGGTCTTCCAACAAGCGGCCCCACACCATTGGGATGAGGAACCACTGCAATGGTTCCGCCCCAGACATCTGATGGACCCTGAAAGGTTCTAGATGGAACTGGGGTCTTTGCCCGCCTCCCTTATCCACAGCTCGGCTGAGGTACTGGTGGCTACCTGGCAACAGGCAGCTGCTGAGGCCCTTGACTGAGTTGTCCCCTTGCGTCCCCTCACTCGCCGCAGATCCCAGATGGCTCCTTGGTTCACTGAGGAGCTTAGGGAGATGAGGCAGCGTAGGAGGGGTTTAGAGAGCAGGTGGAGGTCGACCCACTCCGAATCCGACCGAGCCCAGCTAAGAGCCTATATTAGGACTTATCTGGTAGCTGTGGGGGCGGCGAAGAGGTCACACCTCTCCGCTCTCATAGGGTCCACAGAGGACCGCCCAGCTGCCCTGTTTAGGGTCACCCGCTCCCTTTACATCGGGGCGGGTTGGATCCTATGCAGGGTAGGGCTGAGGAATTTGGTCAGTATCTGTTGGATAAGATCGCTCGGATTCGGGAAGGGTTGGACTCTAATTTGCAGTGGTCTGAGGAGGGAGGTGCAAGAAGTCCGGCCAATATCATCTGGGCTGAGTTTGATCCTGTTTCTGAGGATGAAGTGGACAGGATTATGTGACATCTGAGTTCCACCACGTGTTTGTTGGACCCGTGCCCTTCCTGGATGGTGTATGCCGCCAGGGAGGTCACGTGTGGCTGGCTCCGGACAGTAGTCAACGCTTCATTAAGGGAGGGCTCTTTCCCCGCTGCCTTGAAAGAGGCGGTGGTGAAACCCCTCCTGAAGAAGCCTGCCCTGGACCCAGCCATGTTGAACAACTTCCGTCCAGTCTCCAACCTTCGTTTTTTAGCAAAGGTTGTTGAGAGCATGGTGGCTCAACAGTTTCCGCTTTTCCTGGAAGAAGCGGACTATCTAGATCCCTATCAATCGGGCTTCTGGCCCGGGTTCAGTACAGAGACGGCATTGGTCGCACTGGTGGATGATCTCTGGAGGGACAGAGGATTTTCCTCTGTCCTGGTCCTATTAGGTCTCTCAGCGGCTTTCAATACCATCGACCATGGTATCCTACTGCGGCGCCTTGAGGGGTTGGGAGTGGGAGGCACTGTTTTGCAGCGGTTCTCCTACCTTGCGGGGCATTCGCAATCGGTGTTGGCAGGGGGACAGAGGTCGGTCCCAAGGGCTCTCACTTGTGGGGTCCCTCAGGGGTCGCTCCTCTCGCCCCTCCTGTTCTACATCTATATGAAGCCGCTGGGTGAGATCATCCGGGGTTTTGGGGTGAGGTATCATCAGTATGCTGATTATACTCAGCTATATATCTCCACCCCAAACCAAATCAGTGATGCCCTCTCTGTGATGTCCCGTTGTCTGGATGCGGTACGGATCTGGATGGGCAGGAACAAGCTACAGCTCAATCCGGCCAAGACTGAGTGGCTGTGTGTACAGGCATCTCGTTCCAGTGAACAGATTCCGTTTTTGGTCATGGGGGGAGAGGTGTTGCCCCCTGTGGATAGGGCACGAAACCTGGGGGTTCTCCTGGATTCACGGCTCAGTTTGGAGAAGCAGGTGGGAGCCGTGGCCAGGGGGGCCTTTGCCCAGGTTCAGCTGGTTTGCCAGTTGCGCCCTTACCTGGACTGAGATGCCCTTTGCACGGTCACTCATGCACTTGTCATGTCCCGACTCAACTATTGCAACGCTCTCTATTTAGGACTGCCCTTGCATATCATCCGGAGGTTCCAGCTGGTGCAGAATGCAGCCGCGGGGGTTGTGATGGGAGTTTCCCGATACTCCCATGTTACGCCCCTCCTGCGTGAGCTGCATTTTTTGCCGGTTGCCCTCCGGGTGCGATTCAAGGTTCTGGCGCTAACATTCAAAGTCCTTCATGGCATGGGTCCAGGGTACTTGCGGGAGCGTCTCCTGCCGGTATCAAATACTGATCACCCTGTGCGTGCACACAGGCTGGGACTCCTCGGGATGCCATCCGCATGACAATGCTGGCTGGCGGCGCCCCGGGGAAGGGCCTATTCTGTAGCAGCTCCCGCCTTATGCAACCAACTACCCGTTGAGCTCCGGTTGGCTCCCGATCTCTCCTCTTTCCGGCGCGATCTAAAAACCTGGTTATTTTTACAGGCTGGGCTGGACTGACCTCCTGGGGGATTTTAATTGGGTTTTATTGTTATATTTGGCTTGTTAGGTTTAATCTCTTTTAAAATTATTTATTGTTCTATGTTTTATCTGTAAGCCTTTATATTATTATTATTATTATTATTATTATTATATTTTGATTGTATTAAAAGGACTTGGTTATAATAATAATAATAATAATAATTATTATTATTATCTGATCTTCTTTTCTCCTGCAGAGCCTCATGTTCCTGGAACCAGTTGTGTTCATCCACGAAGCCGGATGAAGAACCACTTGCCAAAAGTCATCTATCCCAGCAAAGAGCACGATAGCACTGGTTCCACAGTAGCCACTTGCATAAGCCAAGGCAGCTTGGCATGTGTGGACATTGATGACCTCATCTTAGATGATCTGAAAGAACAGGATGAGGAGAACGATAGCGAGGGCAGCAATTAACCATCTGTAGGCTTGAGATGCCAACCATCTTGCAGGAGATGGACAGAAGGTTGAAAATTAGGGAAAGTGGCACTTGTATGGAATCTTACATTATATTCTCCTGAGCTCTGTGCCAGTCTGTTCTAATCATGAAAAGTGATTTGCTTCAAGTCCAATCTGACACTATGACAAAGATACGACAGGAACTGGAGAAGCTTTGTCATCACCATGAAGCTCATAGACCTGCACTTTATGCGACCAAAACATTAAAGATCATGGAATTGGAGGATCAAACAATAAGCCAATTGAATTGGAGGCAAACAATAAGCCAATTGATGAAGAGAATAATTATCATTGTGATATGCTTTAATTCTTGAAGTATAAAACCAAAAGATCAAATATTTTTCTTAATTAAAAAGAACAAGCAATTACCCTCAAAAGTATTTGCATAATAATAGTAATACTATTGAAGTATTAGTTATACCATATATAAACAATTTTTCTCTGTATCTATTAGAGAATTATCCTTTTTAAAGGGCATCAGAGTGGGGGGGAAGCTAATATATACAATACCTTACAATTGAGAGCATACTTCCTGATTTTAAAATGGAAAGCATTAGTATGTCTCCTACTGTGCAGGGTTTTTTTTAAATCAGTGATGAATGCCCATAACAAATTGCAATGTATCTTTGGTTGCCCTGGTATATTAAAATGCAAACTAAAATATTTTTCCTATGAAGACGGTCTGATTGCACCAACAAAATATCCTACTATTAGTCTAACATCAATCAGAAGTTGCCTGCTATATCACCTGAGGGGATGTTAAGAAGCTCACAATATCTTGACTGCAACTATTATCTTGGAATGACTAAGTGGAACAGCAATTCTTTAAGAAACATAAGGGTTGGTTTGAAGAGACAAATGTCAGATAACATATAACAGATAATCAGAGTTGGAAGGGACCTTGTAGGTCATCTAGTCCAACCCCCCGCCCAAGTGGGAGACCCTACACCATTTCTGACAGTCCCAGATTCCATTTCAGGCATTTTCACATGGCAGGGGATGTATGTGTAGGACCTCTGTGGGAGTCTCACCCCCTCAGAATAGACACTGAATGCTAGATGCCCAAGTTCTAATATAAATCACCTTGATCTGGACTCAATTGTATGTATAATATAATTTTATGCATTCACCTCTCATTCTTACTAGGAGAGAGCTGAGATGAAGACTCGCAGAGGGGAGTTCATAGTAGGGTGACACACAGATCTGCCTGAGAATCCCTTCTTTTTGCTGTGATTGGGCCACCTGAATGGAAGGAACTGTCCCTATATTTCTTTGTGCAGCTGTGAAGCCCTTGCACCTCTTAGTGGAATAAGGATCTAAGGAGGGTTAAAAGGATCCTTGAAAAAGAAAAACAAGTGGACCAGTCAGTGTTATCTGTAATAAATTCATACGTCTTCATTTGCAGGATTTGTGTTTGCATGTTTTTATATTCAGGATTTTATTTTCTTTGAAATAGAATTTTAATCTGTGTGGGCAAGGGAAATAGAATATGAGCCACATCAAATGTTAAAAGATCCAGTACAGTTAATAAAAACATCCCTTCAAAAATAAACCCTGGGATGACAATATATTTACCAGGAAGCAAGATAGTGACCCAAGCAACCTCCACTTCATTGCTAAGTGAAGGCCATTTTACTTCCAGTTTTCATCTGTAAAAACTGGGCAGGAAGACCAACTCTTAATGTCCAAAAGTGTACAGAGCATACAGGCAAGTTGGAAATGACAGCATTACTATTGCAAGACTCCCAGTTGAAGCCAGGCTGGAGAACTCCCCTCGAGGAGTGAATTTGTCCTTGCACAATGCCAGGATAAGGATGAAGGTGCATCTTCAAAGCTATGTCCCCACATGCACTTAAACACCAGACAAATTTGTCTTGGCTACATTTTTCTTGCCTTACCTTCTCAACTCCACCTTGTGTATAAGACAGATCTAAGTTGTCTTTTCTTCTCCTGTGATGAAAATATTTTTTCTTTACCCTGCCACTTTCCAAGGTCAGCCTCAGGTTGCATAAAATCTAATTTGTTTCTTTGGAGGACTGGGCCAATTGCAGGGAGCAGGGCTAGCAACAACAGGGAGAGCAAATTTGATGCTAGTATCATTTTTGTCAACTAGTATCATTTTTGTGGTGGGTGATGAGAACTCTGTCAGGAAAAAGCCAAAAATGTTTATAAAATGTAATTCTTTTACTACTGTACAATATTGCTTTCTGCCACATGGTGTCTCGATATACTTTTTCTTTCTTTTTTGCCAGATTTCAAGGACTTTTAAAATGGTTTAAAGTACTATTTGAGATATCTTTGGCACTTTCTTCTTTTGATGAAAGATAAAAGCAATACTTTTTACGAAAGCTGCAAAATGGCCTGAGAAGCAAGTGGACGGGGGCATCTGTGAAGTACAAGGCTCTCAGCCAATCAGTGCATTGCACAGACAGTTGAAGATGTTTGTCCTGAGGTCAGATAATAAAAAAGCACAATGTGTGTTCTTTTGTAAAGTACATCCATCTGGATTTTGGTCTGCTTTGTTGTCTTTTCAGTGGATAAGAAAGCAACTTAGCTGCCTTGCGTAGACCGGATCATCATTACCACCTTACGGATGGAGTAGGCACCACCACGAAACTCTGCCCAGTAGACTCCATCCTGATAGCGGCTTTGGTAGTGACCACCCTTGTACCAGATGCCATTGAGATTGGAATGGGCACACATATTGTACCACCAACCACCTTTCTGGTAATGGGCACAGTTCCCTAGGGTGAAAGAATATTGGGGGGGGGGAGATCAGAAAACCATAAATTCAGATGCTATTAACTTTTGGTATCCTAAGGCAAAACTGGGCAGCCACTGTGTCACATGAAGCTTAACTGATGTGCCATGGCCTAATAGAAATAACTTTTGCAGATAATACATTTAGACATCAAGCAAATTCAGCAAATGTTATGGAGGGAGGGAGGAAAGGAAGGAAGGAAGGAAGGAAGGAAGGAAGGAAGGAAGGAAGGAAGGAAGGAAGGAAGGAAGGATGGATTTTTGCCCTGCCTTCCACTGGCTTCAGCCCAATCTAGTGTTAGCATACAATGCAATCTGTAAAAAATCATTAAGAAAATACAGCCCTTCCTTGGCAGGGTAAAGGGTGTTCATAATTTCTTAAGACCTTCAAAGGTCCTTGCTTATCTTTACCTAAGTTCTCCTTTAATATCTTGTGAACTGCACATTCTAGGTTCTCAGTGTTCTTTTATGTAGCACAATTCTCGCTCTTCCCTCTCTCAACAAAATGGGAAATAAAAGCCAACACTGTGTTTCAAAGGCAGAAATAAAACAAATGAACATCACTGAAGCTAATATGATATACCTTGGGCCAGAGTACAAGTCAGCTGCTAAATCATAAAACAGACAAGGATTTTATTTTGCAGCCATTCTGCACCAGTTAGAAAATTCTGTCTAGGCAAGTGGAAACCCAGTTTGTGCTGGCTTGCTATTTCTTTTCCTCACCTTTTTTCCCTATTTCCGCCCCCATTTTGAGATAAATTACAACAAAAAGTATTCAAGAGGAAAAAACAGATTAACTGCACAGGGCCTTTTGAGTCTTCTACCTGGAAATTTTCAATTTTCCAGAAATAAAAAACAAACAGTTTTGTCTCCTAAAAACGAAAGTTTCTGCTGAGGCAGCATATCTAACTAGATAATGCATTTTGCAGGAGAATAGAAGCCTCCAAGTCTCCTTGATGTACGTAGTATAGCATACAGTTTTTATAGGTCAAAATCTTTTAAACTGGCTGAAATTGGACTATAAATGTAATCATGGTCTTGGGAGCAGTTTCATCTCTTTGTACATTTAACAATCTGGGCTTTTTGAAGATATGGAAAACACATGCACATACACATAATGTGTCATTTTGGAAAAAAAACAAGCTAACTCTTAAACCATTCTCTTCAGAGACAGAACAATTACCTTTCACAATATTCTATCCTTATGGTCTGTGCATGTTGATTTAGCTTAGGGATCAATGTGAAGTGAGTTCCATATTTTGGCCACAAATTTATATTAACGATTCTAGATGGTATAGTTCTGCCTCTGAGTCCCATCACAACAGCTTTCTCCTGCTTTACTGTCATGCAGAAGCAACCAGTGGCATGCCCCATAGGCCAGCAGGTTCTGATATCTGCCTTAGCCCAACTGGCTGATGTTGAACTGAAGCCTTCCTCGCTGCTTTCATGAGGAAACAAATAGAAGGCTCCCACCCATCAATCTGAGCTCCAAGGAGAAAGAAAAGGATTAAAATACAATGAGTATAAAGCCTTCTCTATACAATTCATAGTGACATCCATAAGGCCCCCTTCTCCTATTTTCCCCACAACAATAATCCTGTGAGGTGAGTTGGACTGAGAGAGAATAACTGGATAAAGTCACCAAGCCAGATTTCATGGCTAATGAAAGATTGTAATTTACAACCATCTGGCTTCTAATCCACCTCATTAAACATGATTACACCAAACTATTTTTTATCAATAGTCTTTCCTGCTCAGTTTTTGATGTGTCCTTCCAGCAGTTTCTGCCAACAGTAATGCCTTCTTACCTGAGTAAGCATCATGGTCATGATCAAGAGTGGTGAACTGTCGGCCATTGTGCCAGGAGAGAGAGTCTCCAGCACTGCCTTGATATTTTCCCAGCTGGAGCCGATAGAAGTCACTCTCGGGCTCCAGAGCAAAGGTATTGTATTCAGCCTGAGCCTGTCGCCCACTCCAGTCTTCCATTAATACACGCAACATGTATGAACCCTGGCGGGTCAGCAAGTGAATGGATTCCAGGCCCAGCCAATGCTCCCCTTCCAGGTTCCCAAAACCATTCTAAGAAAAACACAGCAAGAAAACGATTAGCAAAGTGGCCTTAAGGCAGATGACTCTCTCTGGAATACTTCTATAGTGAGAAATTAGGAATTTCATTCACAGAACATGCACTCATACAATGCCAGGTCAATATCCAAAATAATCTGCCATCCGGGCTCAACCCCATCTCCTTCCTTTTTGCAAAGAGATCATCTGTTATCTCTGGAGCCATCAGGATGCTTAAGAGAACATCCCTATATCCCTGGTATGCTAGTAAGACAAAATGTGTATTTTTGGCTTAATGTGTTTTGTCTACCATGGTTTATAGCTTAACATTATGGAAGAAGCCATCCATTTTGGCTTTCTCAAGAACTAAAGTACAAACAATCTTACCTTGGATAACCCAATTCCTTCTCATTGAAGATAAATATAAATTTATAACCATTTTTCTATAATGATAACCAGGTCCCAAAGTACATATGCCTGTGTCTTTTGCTTTGAAATTCATGCATGTTACTTATAACCTTCCACTGAAGTTCAGTTTATGAACCTGGCTCCTAGCTTCATCATGTATGGCTCTTCATCTCAGCCCTGCTGTGTGACTTCAGCTCTCTAATGCTAACTTCAAGTAAGCATGCATCCTACAATTCTTTCCACCTAACTGTACCCACAATTTGGGTATTCTTCCACCTCACAGCTTCCTCTCTTTGTGGGGACACAAGAAGCCACATCCTCCAACCTTGTAATGCTGCCAAGTGGTAAAGAAATTGACTGATCCATCCTGCCGCCGCTGGATGACCGTCCAACCACCTCCATCATATTCCTGGTCACACCAGACCTGGATGATACCCTGGGCATGAGCTGGTTGTAGCATGATGATGCCACTGGGTTGGCCATCCTGTTGAGCTGCTTGGCAGTCAGACCAAGGCCCTGCAGTGGAAACAAAATGAAGCTTATTCCAAAATGACTGATGCTGTTGTGACTTCTAAAAAAACACCACATTTTGGTCTAAGGAACCACTGTTGGTACTTTACCTTGTGGCAGGCATGCCTTTAACCATAAACCACATTTTCCACAGAAAGACTCAGACAGAGGGGATGTCTCCTATGCACCAAGATCCTCCTACATACTAGGAAGCCATGCTCTGGCATTTAGGTCCTTGTCAGCTTTGAAACAAATCACTGGTTTCTCTTAGCAAATACTGTTTGATGCTCAGCCAAGCTAGAACATCTGATCAAGGGCTTGGATCTCCAAGATGAAAAGGATGGGACATAGTTTCAGTGTAGACTGCAATCTTTTTTATTTTTATTTGGTTCTGGTCAACAGATGCTTTGTGGAAGAAGCAGGAGGCCCCATGAACAAGTAAGGGTGAACAGTGTTGGGTGGGGAGAGGCTATAAAGCCAACACTCTGCATTAAGAGTATGAATACTTTTCTAAACTATAGTAAGCTATTCATAGTGGTTTATAATTATACTTCAACTTTCAAAACCAAACTAATAAATCTGAGGAATGGAAGATCCCTTACTTGGCAGTCTGAAAGTATATGAGGAATAACGTGACGCACTAGCAGTTTATATTTTGGGCCAGGGGATAAGGAGTGCAGAAAAAAGTGGTGAATTGTTTACAAGATAAAGAATACTTGGGATGTCAATGCTTTGTCTGCATGAACATCCCAAGATTTCTACATGTTACATATTAATCTGTATTTCACACAGATAAATAGTATTAAACTGTTCCTGGACTGATTTACTTCAAATTATGGGTGAACCCTACAGAGAATGAAATCTAAATCATACAAATATCATATAGAAATGTAACTCAGGTTTGTCTCATTGGTGGGTGGAGAGGAAGTAAAGGAACACTGTACCATCCTCTTTAGGAATAACTTTACCTTCCCGTTTGGGTAACCTAGGATCCGATTGCTTCCCATCATGGCGACAGACTGCTAAGCGCAACTTTAGTTGTATTTCTTGGCAGTTGTGTGCTCCCTCACCTGTAGATTTGGTGGGCCCAACAGCAGGGAGCAGAGGAGTGTCATCCAGTGGAGAGGGAGCCTTGTCTGACCAGTGCTGGGCAGATGCTGTCTGGTCTCGCTGGATGTCATTGATGGTGTCAAAGTGGGCTCTGCTTTCATTGGAGGTGCTTGAAGGGTTGTGAGGTACCACTGGTGCCAAAGGTGGCTGTGTGAAGAGGAGGAGCAATCTCATCCAACAGTCATATCCTCAGGGAGCAACATCCAATTTAGATCATCTCATCTGAACTCTACAACTCTTCCTATGCTGGTTTTTGGGGGGAAATGTTTCCCCAGAAAATGGATGAGTCATGGATAAGGCAGACTTGCTATTGGCTGCCTACGATACAACCAGTTACAGAGAGCAACCCAAATATTTTCGATTTGTGGGGAGATGGAGCTACATCTGTAGAAGTCCATCCTTCCTTTGCCTGGAGCTCTCCACAATACATTTGGAAAGCATGAAATTGGTGAAGGCTAGTTTGTGAAGAAACCAAAAGTTCCCAACCATACAGCAGCAGTGCATTTGAAGAGCATTATGCCCCCATAGAATAGTTATGTATGTTTGTTTCTAAACAACATTTAAGGAAGTAGATGATTCAAATGAAAGCAAAATTCTAGATCTGAAATGTGGAGGGGGAAGACTTTTGCTCATCCCACCCTGGTGGTCTGAAAACAGATTAAATTGGAATGCTGCAAATGTGGGTGGTGCAAATCACATTGGCTTTCACCCTATGATTACTGTCACATGGACTTCCTGTGGGTTCATAGGAGTTGATGGATAACACAGTGCAACAACTTCTTTTGGATGAGGGCAATTTATTAAGAAAACATATGAAGGCTAATAGCACCAATTAGTCTTCCCCAGTCTAGCTCTGGAAGCAGAATTTACATTTAGCTATCTGCGTTTCAGTGTTTGCTTCCAGTAATGCTGCCACATGGTTTTTAAATTGCAGAGCAAACTGAGTATCATAGTCTTAAGTTTTCTCTCACTGCATGTATGCTTGCAAGCAATAATGTTATTTTAACAGAAATCTCCAAACAGTTATTTTGAATTGCTCAGGAAATAAGGAAAGGGAAAAGTATAAGCTGGCCAGTGTCCATTCTCTGTCAATCCAGGAAAAGATTTCTGCCTTGGCTCTGACGTGTCTTTCCTTTTATCTTCTTCAATCCCTCAAACCATTTGAGTAGAAAAAGCTCCTCTGAGCATCCTTCTTTTTTTTTTAAATTACATTTATATGCTGCCCTTCTCTGAAGACTCAGGGCGCTTACAATTTTGGGATACAACCCAATGCGCTCAGCAATAGCCTTCCTTCCATTGTATATGCCTGCTTATTACTAAGCGGCATTTTTACAAAGTCAGCTTATTGCCCCCAACAATCTTGGGTCCTCAGTTTACCTACCCCGAGAGGATGGAAGGCTGAGTCAACCTTGAGCCTGGTGGGATTCGAGCCTGCAGTAATTGCAGGCAGCTGGAACTTAAGTGCTAGGCATTTAACAGCCTGCACCACCAAGGCTCTTTCTTTCTCTTTTTTGGATCTTCAGTGAGTCCAATAATATCCAATAGGTGGCTAGGGTCAAATCAATAAGAATGGTGGCTGGTGCATTGTACTGCAAACCCTGTCCCTTCTAAATCTGTACATGACACACTTGCAAAAGGAGCAGTTTTAACTGTGATGCTCCATCTGCTATCTTGTTGATTTGACACTAGTAAAATTGCCAAGTAAAAACTTCTAGATGTCATCCAACAGCTCTCTTTATCAGTCTTCTTTGGAATTGTTATCAGACATACAAGTCTTGAGTAATATAACACTGCCCAGTCCAATTTAAGTTGATTAGCCTTGATTACTCTTCATTAAAACAACAAATCCAGTGTTTCCCAATCTTGGGAAAGCTTTCTCAGCTTTTAAGATGTGTGGACTTCAATTCCCAGAATTCCCCAACAATGTTGGAAGTTGAACTCCACAAATCTTAAATTTGCCAAGATTAAGAAATTCTGATCTAAATGCATATTATTTTAGATTCTTCCATGCATTACACTTCTTCTATCAAAATCCCTCCTCCTAGTTCTTTCCAGATTTCTTTCTGGTGTTCTGAAAACTCTGTAAAGGCCGCTCAACAGCCCTTTCTTTTCCTGTGAGAAAGTGGGAAACTAAATTATCCATTCACTATGTAAACATCCAGCAGGCTGCTGTGATGGAATGCAGGCTGTCACAATTACCATTTTATTTTCTCTGAGCCTGGACTTATGCAGCAATGCAGCCCACCCAAAATTTCAGCAGGTACACTTTTTTCTTGCCAATGGAGATACAATTAGCTGTGGGAAAACCTTTCTGCACCCTTGGTCTTACGTTGGGCCTAAATGTCTAGCCAGAAAAATATTTTAATTCAAACCATTATAAATATGGCCTTAGAAAATCCTGGAGTCACCTCAACACAGGTTTGAATTTTGCTCCAACCTCATTGAGTTCCTAGGTTTGAGAAAGAGAGGGTGGTTGTTGCACAAAGCAAGGTTTGCAGTTGAAGCTGGAATAAAGTTGTCTAAGAGCTGAAAATAAGACAGAGTTTAGGTTAGGTTAAGTTAGGTTACGTTTTCCTGTTATCTGAACTTCTGGCTTCCTGATGTACAAATGTGTAGCTTTTGAAGACATGAGATAAAGGGGTGAGAAAAACTTTATCATTCCAAGGTTGCTGTTAAGGCAGGGAAACACACTCATGCATTTGCACACATAAAGATAACCAAAATATTCCTCTGCAGGATTTTGTTTTAAATACCCAGGAGACTCCACGATCAGGCCTGGCTTGAATATATTTCTCATTCCATGAGAACAATGGGATTCAGAAAAGAAATGGAAAACTGAAGATGGTTCTGTGAAAAGCAAAGTGGCAACTGCTGCAGAATGAAGAGTTGACAAGTAGATTAGCTCTTTGACAATTTCTCTAGAAACAAGGAGAGGACTTAAGATCACCCACAAGTACCCCAGACAATTGCTTTTCATAAGGAGGCTGCAAGACAGGGGTCTTTGGCAGGTTTAGAGCTCTGAGAGACAAGGGAATGACATCTGTGCTGGTCAGACAGTATACGGTTAATTGGGAGCTGTCCCCTTAAGGGAATGCCTCATGGTAAATGTAGTTAATGCCTCATGGAAAATGTAGTTCATGTCATGTGATCACATCTGTAATTCTGATTGGTCACTGAATTGACCCTTGGTTGGGTTGGGGGAGTTTCCTTTATTCTTGCTTGGACCCCAGCATTGTGCTGGTGTCTTTCCCTTTGCTCCATCGTTATGGGATGAAGATAACTATATTTTCATACTATGAAGATGACTATGCAAAGATTGGACATTAGATGAATTTCAACATAACTGTGAGTTATACCTTGAGGATGCCTATTACAATCCTATAAAGAAACTTTATATGGAAGCCTTTGTAGAGTTTATCTAACTGTCTTTATATTCAGCCATAAAGTTAAAGACAGAACAGCATCTTTGTCCAAAGCAAGTTGGTATCTTTAAAAGGACACTGATTTTACATACAGTATTTCCTTTTCTAATCACATTTTTGGAAATTGCTTGTTAATTAGTTTTCAGCCATTAGAAATCTTTGGATAGTCAAGCCTGAAAACACCAGGCAAGTTTCCCTCAATTCTTAGCAAAACAATTTTAAATACAAATTCAAGGACTTAAACTGTTGAGTTTTTTTTCCCCAAAAAGTAGCAAAAGGATAATTAGAACTTTGATTCTGGAAAGTTACAAACAGACTAAGGTTCCAGATGGATTTGAAATACGATTTTGAAATTATAAAAATCCTTCTCCTGGGAAAATACTTTTTGTTTGAATTCTTTTTTTTTGAAAAACTTTATTAACTTTTATTACCATTAAAAACACACACACAAGAAAAAAAAACCCCACCAAACACAAACTGTTGGACACACCAACATAAACCATTAAAACATTAAAAATATTGTATTCAAAACAACCTGTGGCGATAATTACTTAGCAATCTTTTATATATTCTATCAAGTATTTAAGGCTCAAGGTTGACTCAGCCTTCCATCCTCTTGGGGTAGGTAAACTGAGGACCCAAGATTGTTGGGGGCAATAAGCTGACTTTGTAAAAATGCCGCTTAGTAATAAGCAGGCATATACAATGGAATGAAGGCTATTGCTGAGCACACTGGGTTGTATCCCAAAAATTGTAAGCCACCCTGAGTCTTGGAGAAGGCGCATATAAATGTAATTTTTAAAAAAGTATTAACTCCTACTTGAATGTATTGTACTCCATCTATGCCTCTATTGATAATTCCTATTCCTTCTTCTATCTCCTCTCTAGCCATTTGTACCAACGTTCCCACACCATATAGAATGTTGAGTCTTCTTTACCTTTAAGGCTTAACGATAATTTATCCATTTCTGCACAATTCATTATCTTTTGTATAATCATTTGATCTTTTGGAATGTTGGGCTGTTTCCAACATTGAGCAAATATAATTCTTGCAGCTGTTAGAATG
This sequence comes from Naja naja, assembly GCA_009733165.1. Taxonomy (NCBI): domain Eukaryota; kingdom Metazoa; phylum Chordata; class Lepidosauria; order Squamata; family Elapidae; genus Naja; species Naja naja. The sequence goes on from CM019149.1 coordinate 182,753,577, forward strand.
TGTATTAACAAATATTTTATACTCTTTAGATATCTTTTCCTGAGAATTCCCAGCAAAAAGAGCTCTGGTTCTAAATCCACTTTTTCATCGATAATTTCTTGTAGCCAAATTTGAATTTTACGCCAATATTTCTGAGCCTCTGGGCAGGTCCACCACATATGATAGTATGTTCCCTCTTTCTCCTTACACTTCCAGCACATGGGACTCATTTTTTTGTATATTTTCGCTAATCTCGAGGGAGAAAGATGCCACCTGTAAAACATTTTATATGTATTCTCCTTATATGTTATCGATTTTGTCATTTTATAATTTCTATTCCAAATGGTTTCCCAATCCACCAAATTTGTTATGCCCTATATTTTGACCCCACGCAATCATACATCCTTTAACAATTTCTTCTTCCAATTCTACTTCTAATAGGTATTTGTAAATTTTTGTAATTTTTTTTTATCTGAACCTAATAAGATTTTATCCAGATAGTGTGGTTTTAATTGTATTCCAAATTCGTTTACGTCTTTTTTATATCGCGATGATATTTGAATGTAAGCCCACCAGTCCACTCGTAGCCCCTGTTCCTGTAGCTCATATATAGTTTTTAAGTTTCCAGAATTGTCTAATAAGTCCCTATATTTTAACATTTTACATAAGTCTAAATTATTTGGGTGAATCGTTGCTTCCATCGTAGATAGCCAAATTGGAATTTTCATGTAATGTTTTTTTTTCACCTTAATCCAATTATACATCAGCGAGTCTCTAATTAAATGTCTATGGAAGTATTTTTGTTTAGTATTTCCTATCTCCCATAAAAAAGCATGCCATCCTCTTTGGAGGTCATGCCCCTCAATAGCTAGTATTCTTTTATTTTTGAGATTAATCCACTCCTTCAACCACACCAAATTTGCTGCACTATAATATGTTTCCCATTTTGGCAATCCGAATCCTCCCCTGCTCTTCATATCTTGTAAAATTTTAATTTTATCCTGGGTTTTTACTTTGCCAAATAAATTTTGATATTGTTTTATTCAAGGTGTCAAAAAAGGGTTTTCCTAATTTCACTGGAATAGTTTGGAATAGATATAAAAATTTTGGTAGAATAGACATTTTTATAGCTGCTATTTGGCCCATTAATGATAGTTTCAAATTCTTCCATGTTTCTAAATCTCTTTTTGTTTGTACTAGCAAAGTATCATAGTTATTCTCTTTTATCGCTTTACAATGAGCTGTCAACCAAATTCCTAAATATTTGATTTTCTTTGTTGATTGGAGTCCACAAATCTTTTCTAATTCTTTTACTTTATGTTCTCTAAGATTTTTCACTAGGATTTTAGTTTTTGCCTATTAATTTTTAGTCCTGCTACCGTTCCATATTTTTCTAATTCCCTAATAAGTACTGGTCCACTTTCTGTCGGCTCCTCTATAATAAAACCATGTCATCTGCAATGCTTGAAGTTTATACACTTCATTCCTTACCTTTAATCCTTTTATTCCTATATTTTGTCTAACATTTTCTAATAATACTTCCAATGCCAATATGAAGAGCAGAGGAGATAACGGACAACCCTGTCTTACTCCTTTTTCTATTCTTAAGGTTTGGGTCATCTCTCCATTAATTAAAATGTTTGCATTTTGTATCGAGTAGATTGCATTAATAATATTTTCAAATTTAGTGCCTAAATTAATATCATAAATTTGTTGTTTCATAAATTGCCAATTAAGATTATCAAAAGCCTTTTGAGCATCCAGGAAAACAAAGGCTGCTTGCTTTTCTGAGTGGGCTTCATAGTACTCCAGACTGTCCAATATAATTCTTAAATTATTTCTAATATATCTATTGGGAAGGAAACCATTCTGATCCAGATGTAAATACTCACTCATTATTTTTTAGTCTATTAGCAATAATTGTAGTGAAAATTTTGTAATCCACATTTAACAATGAAATTGGTCTGTAATTTTGTATCATTCTTGTATCTGAGTCCCCTTTGGGATTAGCAAATCAACGATTCTCTCCATGTGTTGGGCATATTAGAAGCTAATAATACATCATTATATACATCTACCATTATTGATCCCAATTGTTCCTCAAATGTCTTATAAAATTCTGCTGGAAAACCATCTGGGCCGGGGTTTTTATTACTTTTCTGTTTTGTAAGTGCTTGCTTTAATTCTGTCATAGTTATATCTTTTGTCAAATATTCTTTCATCTCTTCCCTAATTCCCATCCTTCCTTTCTCTTTTAGATATTCCTTTATCAAATCTTCTTCAACTATCTCTTTCTTATATAAATTTTTAAAATAGTCATATACGATCTCTTTCTTCTTCTCCATTGTATGGTGGTAATTCCCTTTTCATCTTGTAATTGACAAATGAATCTTTTCTCCTTTTCTTTTTAAGCCTGTAAGCAAGCCATCTGCCTGGTTTATTCTTGTTCAAATATATTTGTTTAGTTGTCTTCATATTTCTAAATAATTCTTCCTGTTCTGTCAAGTTAATTTTGTGTTTGTATAAAATCAGTTGTTCCTGTATTTTACAGTTCTGTGGAGAAACTTGTAATTCACCTTCTAATTCCTTAATTTTTGATATAATTTGTTCTGTTGGGTTTGTTTTCCTTATTTTTCTGAACTGAGTAGGAGATTATAATTCCTCTTATAACCGCTTTCATAGCCCCATAAATTTTGGGTGGATGTATCTGCACTATTATTTTCTTTAAAGTAAAAAGCTAATTCTTCCTTAATTTTTCTTATAAATTCATCATCTTTTAACAATTGGGTATCCAGCATCCATCTTCTCCTCGATTTTTTCCTCCCTTTCCATATTATTTTAAGAGGGTTGTGGTCTGCCCAGTGTTCGTCAATATTTCTACCTCCTTTACTTCTTCTACTAAATTTCTAGATATCCACACCATATCAATGCGTGACCATGATTGATGGGGATTTGAGTAAAATGTATATTGGCTCTTATCGGGGTTCAATTTCCTCCATATGTCCTTCAAATTTAATTCGTCAATCCATTCTCCACATTTTGATAACTCTCTCTTTTTTCTTTTCCCTTCTTGTTCACCCTTTCGTAATCTTTTTGGTACTCTGAAATTGCATTGAAATCACCAATAATACAATTATTTTTTCTTTCTAATTCAATATTTATGCTCCAAACTCAAATCAAAAAGAATTTTATAAATTTCTGTTTACTAAAATTATTGTTTGAATTCTTTTATAAACAATAAGACTTTAAAAATGGTATACTAGAGGGAGCCAGAAAGAACTAAAGATCACAATTAAAAGAGTTAATTTTAAGAGTGTTTGCCTCTGTATATAGACTGTATTTAAAAAGTGCTATAGAAATTATCTGACCTGATTGAGGCTGATTTGAAAATGCATTTTAAAATAACATGTTACATTAATGACATGGAAAAAGATGTTATACTGGACATACAAAAGAAAACAGCTAATGTCGTAATAATTAAAAGGGATAAACATATAAACAAACCAAGAGAGTGACCTAGATAATTTCCCTATATTGGGTTTATAAAAAAGCCTTATTAAATGTATGAAGAAGTTTTCTGAAAAGAGACAAATAAGTAAATAAATAAATAAATAAGATTCAAGTCGTAGGACATTATGTAACAAACATTGACTAAAGTTCAAGATTGTTAAAAGTAAAATGAAGGAATATAAAGTTGATTTTTTTGATCAAGATTAAAATAGATACTTTGTTAATCCCTAATGGATTTTGCTGACATCAGGACTGAAACAAGGCAATTGTATGGGTTTGCTTATTTTCCAAGGAGAAAATATGATTTTAGAAAATTCCAGTTTCGAATAAAAAAATCAGCTACCATTATCCTCATAATCCCCAAACTGTGCTTCTTTCTACCCTGCCTACCCTCTTATCCTCTCTCTGGTTCCTGAGTCCCAATTCCCTCTGGCCAGTACCTGTGGGGGCACCTCCCTGCCCCCTCTTCCTTGCTGGCACTCTCTCTCTAGGCGGCTGATGAGGGCACTCTGATTGTTGACAAGGGCAGCCAAAGCATTGTACTTCCCCTCCAGTTGACGATAACTGGCCGCCACTCGTGCGGCCTCAGCAGAAGCATTGGCTACACGCCATTCCAGCAGAGAGGTCTGCACTGGCCGTTCTCGTCGTTGAAGAATCTCATGAAGCAGCTGAGTGTAGAGCTGGGTCACCCGGGCATTGACATTGCGGCTTTCCTTGCGTAATGCCTTAACCTCGCTCACCATGGCCCCATCCACCTCCACCAGTCGCCGTAGTTCATCCATTTGGGCCTGCTGCCGGCTCATCTGGACATGGAGCTCTTCCACCTCACTACGGTTGGGACCTGGAGGTTCAGGGGGAGGACGTACACTGCTCCAGCACACTGCTCCCGTGAACTTCTGCTGGGGCAAGATGAAGGTGTAGGTACATCTTGGTCCAGTGATTGGTTCAGGACCTGAGAGAATTGGCCTGGCCAGGCTCAGTAACAGCAGCACCAACACTGAGGACCAAGTCTCCATACTTGTGGGGGGAAAGGCAAAAGCCGCCAGCAGGGTGGATCAGAAACAAGTCCTCCTCTCAGAAGACCTACAAAGCAGAAGATGAATAACTTCAAACCTAATAAGGCCTTAGCAGCAAAGAATGCACAATAAAACCACCTGTTTACACAAATGATACAAAACTTGCATTGGGCCTTTCCTTGGGCTTTTTCATTATCATAACTCATGAGAGGAGAAAACTCCACCTACTTGCATGTCAGTATTTGGAGCCAACTGAAAACAAAACTGATATGACATGTGAGATGGCTCAATTTCTCGACATCTCTCTTCTGTAAGTGAGAAGCAACTAAGACAGAAACTCTGAAGGGTGTTTCCATCTTACAAACTTCACGATTGGCAAATAGCCAGTTTAGATTTGGATTAACATTGCAATGGGGTTTGAGAGGGAAGGAGAGCAAGAGATAAACCCTGGACAGATGAGGCTTCTAGTTCCTGTGTAAACAGAGTATCCACTCCCAGGACTCCTGGGCAGTTCCATCTGGATTTTATCACAGCTTCTTTAACCCCCACCCCTTCTCATGCTGGCTTTCAAGAACAGAAGAGATTAAAATAGCTGTGGGTATTTATTGTTAGCAGTGGGAGAGTTAGAACCAGCCAACATGTGTACTTTCAGACAAGTCGGTTAAGAAAAGGACAGAAAATCATTACACTGTCTTCCACTGACTGTCAGCCAGCTATTGCATAAAGTTACTCAGAACTAAGTCTGAATAAATGCAAAAAGACATGAGATTCTTGCAAAACTCAGGAAGCCCTTGTAGGCATTCAATTTTTAGTTTGAACATAAAAGACTAAATGAACATAAGGTCTTAGGCTTAGCTATTTATTTATTTATTTCTTGGACTTGAGAGCTAGTAGTTATTAACATCTGAGGACCAGTGGGAATCTCCCATTTGCCAAAATAATTTCATTTCAAGCAATTCAGTCCAATTTTTCCCCAAGATATATCTTGCAAAAGACCTGATACAAGCCAGTTACAGCTGTAATCCCATGCACTTGCTTTCTAAGCCACATTTAATTAGCCACGCACTGCACAATAAAAGTCAAAAATATGTATTTGCATTTAATGTATTTTACCTTCAGGTTTTTTAAGCATCCACTGAGAAGGGACTGATCACTATTTAGTTTATATCTGAAACAGAATTTTAACACACCTTTCTCAAGTGGCCTTGAAGAAAATACTCTGAAACCCATACATGTAGTCCTTGATTTACAACCATTCATTTAGTGACTGTTCGGAAATTACAACAGCACTGAAATAAGTGATTTATGACATTTTTTCATACTTTCCACCTTTGCAGCCTCTCCTTGGTCACATGATCTAAATTCGGCTATTTGGCAACTAGCATCATCCTGAGGTCATATTGTTATGTATTCAGGTTTGAAATCATTGGTTTAGTTTGAATTGTTCTTGTAAAATGTTAGAAATGATTGGTTTAAAAAGTGCGGGAAAACCCTGCACTCTGATTGGCTGTCAGCTGCGGCTGCCGGCTATAAGTAGCAGCCGCAGCAAAGCCAGTCGGTCCATTCTGAGCTGAAGTCGCTAATAAACAAAAGAGCTTGAAGCACTCCGCATCTGTCTCTTCATGCAAACTTAACACTGGCGACGAAGGTGGGATTCCCCTGAAGAGAAGACGATGCGAAAGACAAGCAGAAGAGCGAGATGGCTGTGCTGAACACCCCCCCAGCCCCGTTCGATCCGGTGGCGGAAGACTGGGAATCGTATGCAGATCGTTTCCAAATGTATTTGGAGGGAAACGATCTTGCCGACATTTCTGAGAAGCGGAAGAGGGTGGTCTTTCTTATGCACTGCGGTCTGGCAGTTTTCAAGATGGTGAAGGCATTAGAGGGAGCTGCAGACATGAAGGTAATGGAATGGCCTGATTTGGAAAGACTGTTAAGAGCCCATTACGCCCCACAAGTATCGTGCCTCATTAAGAGACACGAGTTTTACCGTCGTGATCAGGGGGAAAATGAAAGCATAAATGATTTCGTGACCAGCACTCCGCATCTGTCTCTTCATGCAAACTTAACACATATGATCACCATTTGTAACCTTTCTAGCTGGTTCCCAGCAAGCAAAGTAAACGGCGGAAGCCAGATTCATTTAACAACTGTATGATTCACTTAACAACTGTGGCCCAAAGAATGGGGCAAAACTCCCTTAACAATCCTTTGTCTTGTTTAGCAACTAAAATCTTGGGCTCAATTGTGGTCGTAAGTTGAGGACTTCCTGTATTTGCTTAGAGGAAAATTGCTCTATTGGTGCCATTGGCCAATATTCTTCTCTCAAATATCAAAGGATTTTTTTTCTCCTCTTTCAAAACTGCAGCACAGGAGCAAAAGCATCAAATTCCAGGCCTTCCCCTAATACATTTCTTGTCTCTAATCCCAATAATCAGTTGTCATTCATTTGATTTTATTTATTTATTTATTTATTTATTTATTTATTTATTTATTTATTTATTCGACTTATATGCCGCCCCCTCTCCCAAAGGACTCGGAGCGGCTCACAGCTAAAATACAATACCAACAATAAATTAACCTAAAAATGTATTAAACAAATTGAAGCCGAATTAACATTAAAACCCTAGAATTAAAATAAACAACCCCAAAGCGTCAGCACACCCCAGATTGTAAAAATAGCCAAGTTTTTAACTCGTGGCGCGGAAGGTCGGAGATCGGGAGCCAGCCGGAGCTCCAGCGGAAGAAGATTCCATAAATCTTCTGTGGGGGCTGCCACAGAGTAGGCCCTCCCCCGGGTCCCCGCCAAGCGACATTGAGTCGCAGACGGGAATATGATTAACAGAGAGATGTTCTTCAATAAAAGAAGATAACTATAAAAAATTGTTGCAACAAATAAAGAAAAATTTAGAGTTATGGGGAAATTACAATTATCCTTATTGGGAAGAATAGCCACAATTAAAATGAACATCTTGCCCAAATTGCTTTATCTATTCCAAACAATCCCCATAAGATTAGATAAAAAGTTATTCAAAGAGCTAAATAAAATAACAATAAAATTTGTATGGTTAGGTAAGAAACCACGGATAAAAGCGAAAATGTTACAGGATAGTAGAAGCAGAGGTGGCTTCACTCCCAGACTGGGAACTGTACTATCAAGCCGTGGCATTAACTTGGATAAAGGAGTGGATTAATTTGAATAATAAAATGATTTTAATATTAGAAGGGAATGATCTACAAATAGGATGGCATGCTTTCCTTTGGGAGAAGAGGAGTAAGACGCACATGTATTTTTATAGACACCAAATAAGGGACTCATTGATACAGACATGGGAAATTTTTTAAAAAATCATTATTTATTTATTATTTATTATTTATTTATTAATTCAACTTATATGCCGCCCCCTCCCCAAAAGGACTCGGGGCGGCTTACAACTAAAATACAACAATAAATTAATTAATTAAAAAATATTAAACAAATTAAGCCAATTAAGATTTAAAACCCTAGTTAAAATAACCCCAACCCAAGAGAATCAGCACAGCCCAGATTGTAAAAAGAGCCAAGTTTTCAAGTCGTGGCGGAAGGTGCGAAGATCGGGGCCAAACGGAGCTCCAGCAGGAAGAAGATTCCACAAAGTGGGAGCCGCCACAAGTCAGCCCAAGCGACATTGTGTCGCAGACGGCACCCCGAGGAGACCCGCCTGAGCCCGTACAGGCGGTTAGTATTTGATGTTGGGAGGAGCCGCTTCTCATAGATAGCCTGGACCCATGCCCTGCTGGACTTTGAATGTTAATACCAAAACCTTGAATCTCACCCGAGGGCAACCGGAAGCCAATGCAGGTCGCGAGGAGGGGTGTAATATGGGAGTATCGGGAAGCTCCCATCACAACCCGCGGCCGCATTTTGCACCAGTTGAAGCCTCGAGTGGTACGCAAGGGCAGTCCAAGGTAGAGAGCTGCAGTAGTCGAGCGGGAGATAACGAGGGCCTGAGTGACAGCGCAGGGCATCCCGGTCCAGATATGGGTGCAACTGGCGAACCAGCCAGACCTGGGCAAAGGCCCCCCTGGCCATGGCTCCCACCTGCTCCTCCAACTTGAGCCGCGAGTCCAGGAGGACCCCAGATTCCGTGCCCTGTCCACGGGGGTAACACCTCCTCCCCATGACCAAAGATGGAACTCCGAACTGGACCGAGATGTCGGTATGCACAACCACTCTGTCTTGGCTGGGTTGAGTTGAAGCATGTTCCTGTCCATCCAGATCTGCACCGCTTCCAAACAACGGGACATCACGGAGAGAGCATCACTGATGTGGTCCGGGTGGAGATGTATAACTGTGTATCATCAGCATACTGATGATAGCTCACCCCAAAACCATGGATGATCTCACCCAGCGGCTTCATATAAATGTTGAACAAGAGAGGCGAGAGGACAGACCCCTGAGGTACCCCACAAGTGAGAGACCTCGGAGTTGACCTCTGCCCCCTGCCAACACTGTTTGCAACGCCCAGAGGTAGGAGGAGAACCACTGTAAAACAGTGCCTCCCACTCCCAGCCCCCCGAGACACCACAACAGGATACCATGGTCGATGGTATCAAAAGCCGCTGAGAGGTCTAACAGGACCAGGACAGAGGAGAAACCCCTGTCCTGAGCCCTAGAGAGATCATCAATCAGCGACCACCAATGCTGTCTCTGTGCTGTACCCGGGGGAAGCCCGATTGGTACGGATCCAGGTAGTCCGCTTCTCCAGGAAAAGTGGCAATTGCTGTGCCACCACTCTCAACAACCTTCGCTAAAAGCAAAGGTTGGAGACCGACAAAGTTGTTCAACGCTGGCTGGGCAGGGCTTCTTCAGGAGGGGCCTCACCACCGCCTCTTTCAAAGCAGCAGGGAACAGCCCTCCCTTAACGAAGCATTGACCACTGCCCGGAGCCAGCCGCATGACCTCCCTGGAGGCATAAACCAACCAGGAAGGGCACGGGTCCAATAAACATGTGGTGGAACTCAGCCGATGATCCTGTCCACTTCATCCTCAGAAACAGGATCAAACTCAGTCCAGATTACATTAGCCAGACCGCCACCTCCCCTTCCTCAGACCACTGCAAACCGAAGCAACCCTTCCCGATCCGAGCAATTTTATCCTGCAGATACAGACCAAATTCCTCAGCTCTGCCCTGCAGAGGGTCCGCTACCTCCCCCAACTGTAAGAGGGAATGGGCAACCCCAAACAGGGCGGCTGGGCGGTTATTCAGGATGCTATGAGGGCAGAGAAGTAAGATCTCCCGCCCCACAGCTACCAGGTAAGTCCTAATATGGGCTCTCAACTGGGCTCGGTCGGATCCGGAACGGGTCGCCCTCCATCTACTCTCTAGTCCCTTCTATGATGCTTCATCTCCCGGAGCTCCTCGGTGTACCAGGAGCTGACCGGATCTGCGCTGAGTAAGGGGACGCATGGGGACAACCCTGTCAAGAGCCCCTGCGGCCGACTTACATGGAAACATTATCTTATACATTAGATAATGTATATATTAAAGGGGAAGATGCATTTAATATTACACCATTTAGCAGTTTTTCTTGAAATGTGGTCATAGGATCTCTTGGGGTGGGGTCCTCAAACCTCTCAGAGGTCTGAGAAATCAAAATTATTTGCCAATCTTTATTGAAAAATAATGAACACTAAAATTCCATCAAGCAAATGTGAGAAGCACTAGTGGTAGTGTGAACATGTGAATTTTAACTTTTAATATGATAAATATCAATAAATGTAAGCCATACAATCAAAAGTTCTTTTGGGGTCTTCCATCATTTTTAAAAGTGGGAATGAGTCCTGAGAGTTTAAGAAATGCTGCTCTAAGACAATCTTTTCTTCTGCCTTTGGCATGAGCTTCCGAACCAGCTGCCTCCATGTTTCCAAATTCCTAACCTCAATTTGAATGAATAACATAAAATTCGTGAATCGAAATGTAATAGATATTTGTTTCAATACGCTGTATGGTACATCTATAGTTTTAACAAAATCCAGGGGGGGAAAGCACAGCATTAAGTATGTACTAAGTAATGTATTAAAAGCAGCTTTAACATGGAACTTAAAGCAAAGCATAACAAGGCTGGAAATCAAAACATTATAGTCTCAAGTCTCACCTTGTTTCACCCATAGATCAACTAAGGCTGCAGTTCTAAACATACTTATTTGAGAGAAATAATTATTAAGTGCAGTTGTATTTATTTCTGAGGAATGTAAATAAAATTGCATTAATCTGGCTTTTGGGCTATAATAAATTTGAATTGATAGAAGAGAATATTTGTTGGGTTGAACTTTTCTATGTATGTATGTATGTATGTAAAATGAGAGCAAACTCCACTTCCTAATAGAACTCATGATGTTACCTAGTTTGTTAATGAAATATCTGCAAGAAAACAACCAAGCTCAGAGAGCACAGAGGACTCCATAAATTTGAAATGAATTCAAATTGTATTAAAATAATCAGATTTTGCTTGTCAAAAAACAGAAGTGGGTGCTTATGAGCTCCTACAGAATGTGTATTGATATTGAGAAAGCGTTTTTTTTTTAAATCACATTATTCCTGTAAAGCACATACAAAGAATCATTTTCTTGGAACTGAATATTTCCTTCCAAGATTCTACATGAGAGTAAAGGTACATCTTAAACAAAAGACAGTTTAGTAATGTGATGAAAGGCAGTGGGTTTGAAATTAAGAGACTTTTTGATTTAGTCTGCCTTAGGCATGAATCCAGCTACATGACTTTTGGGCCAACCATTTTCTCTCAACCCTATGAAAAAAGCAATGGAAAACAAATTACAGTATGTCGTGACTCAACATCATCTTAAATAAGATTCAGTGCAATTTTTTTAAAATTTCATAATAATGATAATGACAATGAAGTCTGTATGGTGGATAGCATCTGGAGAATATAAATTATTATTACCTTTATTGTCAGAGTACAATCAAGTACAAGGGAAGTACTTGTAAATAATAATAAATAATGTACAGAGTCTGAAGAAAAAAAAAGAAAAAGGAAAAAAGAAGAAAAATTGCAAAGTTCAAAGACCTGAAAATGAAATGATTGTACCAATAGTAATAGGCGCTTGGAGTGCAATTCCAAAACAACCGAGCACCACTTGAACACCATCCGATTGACAAAAATCACCCTCAGTCAATTCAAGTGAGGGTACTTGGAACAATTTACATCCTGTGACAAGACGCTTAACACCATCAAGCAACAATACCTAGAAAGGAAAGGACTTGGAAATTGGAAGGACTCGATATGTGGATAAAAATGCCTAATACAGTCTGAACATCTAGCTGATTCCCACGATGAATCATAATACAGGCAGTCCTCTACTTACAACAGTTCACTTAGTGACCATTCAAAGTTACACCACCATTGGAAAAAGTGACTTATGATCATTTTTCACACTTTCACACTTATGATAGTTGCAGCATCCCCGATCATGATCAAAATTCAGATGGTTGGAAATTGACTCACATTTATGACAGTTGCAGTGTCCTGGCATCAAGTGATCAACTTTTGCCCCTTTCTGACAAGCAAAGTCAATGGGGAGACCAGATTCACTTAACAACTGTGTTACTAATTTAACAACTGCAGTGATTCATCTAACAAATGTGTCAAGAAAGTTCAAAAGGGGAAACTTACTTAACAAGTTTTCCTTAGCAACATACATTTTGGGCTCAATTGTGGTCATAAGTTGAGGACTACCTTGAATCTACACATTGACAAAATTTCCATCTATCAGTTGTAAAAGATTATACTTTTAGATTTTGCACAGATACTATGTTGATGCATTACAACATCTTAGGTTCTTGGAAAGAATTTGATGCATATAAGCTAAAGAATTGGCAGCTGTGACTTCACATTGTTATGAACAGATAATAATAATAATTTATTATGTATATCTGCCTTCCATTATGTATGTTGAGATATTCTCTTTCACATATTTATAAAATGAACTGATTAAACTCTAAACAGACCCAGAATTGCTACCCAGGGGAAATTTATTTAATTATTGTATTAGTGAGTTGTTTTCAACTCTAGCAATCCTGTATACTTCTTTGCTGTCCAATAACTTGGTGGTTCTCAACCTTTTCTTCACCGCGCACCCCCTTTAAATATCTTTTGTGGCCATGGACCATGATCACGGACCCCAAAGACTTAACGCAAGATATTAAATCATAACATTTCTTCAAGCCTTCGCAGAGCCCCGGTGATGACATCACCGGGGCCCCCAGGGGTCTGCAGACCACAGGTTGAGAACCACTGCAATAACTTACATCCTGCCTCTTTTTAGGCACCTGGGTACCTCTAGGTAAAATAAAATAAAACCATTTAACTTGCATCTCCAGCCCCGAATCCCTGAAGGATATGTCTTGACTTGAGATCTTCCAGAAAGAGCAATGTAACTTCATCGATATGCAATTAGGATGGATGGGTAAGGTAGAATTCCTTAGTGAGGGGCCTGCCCATTGAGAAGGTCAGATTCCTGGCTCCCTGTCCTTTGACCTTTCCTGAAAGATGGTTTCTTAGTCTGTACCCCTTAACCCACCTGTTACAGATGGGCAGACTCTGCCTGGTTCAGATAGAAATGTTGGTATCAGTTCAATATTTTACTGCCATTTGAATTCCTACTTCAGAACAGAGAATTGAGCCTGTAGGATGTAGGACTGGGGGAGAAGCAATCAACGCTGTCACCAATCTGCCACCAATACCACATGAGACAACACCATACAAGCAATGGCATGGAAGGAAGTACAGCCAAGGACACTTTCAAGAGTTGAGTCTATATCCTCATTGTTTGGATATGGAAAGCTAATTTCCTACTAATTAGTTTCATCTTACTCAATTCCATTTTGTGGTGAAGATTAAACAGCTTTGCACTCCCCCCCCCACAATATTTATAAAGAAAATAGATTATTTCCTGCATAGACTGCTCCTTGTACACAAAGCTTATCCGAACCAAAAGGCAAAAGGAATAAAAAATAACCTGCGTTAATAACCTTGTTCTATATATAGATGAGAATTGGCAGATTTTTTTTGAAACTGCTGGAGAAGGACTTCTGTGTAACTTGTCCTCTCAGTCTATTATTCAATGTCCCACTGTCTTACCTGCGTGCTGGTCACCTCTGCGTCCAAAATAATCCTCCAGCTGTTTCGTGGCGTGAACCCACGTCCTTTGCTGAAGCAGGGAGAAGAACCCTCTAATCCCAGACTTCAACCCCTCAGCAGACCCCGTCTGTCTCTCGCATCAATGCGCTCTGCCAGTGCCAGGAAAAGTGTTAAATCCTTGTGCTGCACACTGCAGATCATCAGGATATGGTTTCCAGCTTCCTCTTAAGGCAGTCATAGAACTGTTTATAATAAGAATTAAAGGCACGGAGTGTGTTCCCTTCCCTTGTTGCTCTCCAGATAGTTTGTCGAATTAACCCTTTTCTGCATTCACATGATATTCTGAATTGTGGAGCAGGCAAATGGCTGGGTTTTCACAACTTTTTCACTCTCTCTCACGTAACTAACCAAAGGAGCACACTGTGTAAAGATAGCCACTGGGTCATTAGCTACCAAGTGTAGTATATGATATTTCTTAACTTACAACGGTGATTGTGACCAGACTTTCCATTGCTATGTGATGCGGCCATAAAGCAAAGTGTGCAGGAAGTGATGATCTGGGCAGGGAATTCCAGAGAAGGGTCATAACCACCATATGATGCCTTCATAACTTCATAACTGGCCTCTGAATGAATAGTAAGTCAAAGCCCCGAATGAAAGTAAATATATGTTTGCGTACCCCTAGGCATCTATTCTATTTGGGAGATGAAGAACACATCATCTAGAACACAGATGTCAAAGAGAAGGAAAGAAGGCAACAAGGGAAACTAAAAGTCATGCTCAGGTAAACTCATCTAAGGAAGGAATATACATATCAGGTAAAATTTGCTCTGTTTCAATCTTTACTGGAAACAATTTCTGATGGAAACATTAAACAGACGATTTAGGAAGGTAAATTGGACTTACATTCTCCGTTGTAGGTGATCCCTTGGGAGATGTCTTCCATTTACCTTTCTTTTGCATTTAAATACCCTCAAGAGTCCTTCCAGTCAGTTAATACGTTTTTGCAGTCTTTTCTTTTTAAGAAAGGAAGTAAGTCTATCGGACTTCATTTCTTCCTAACATGGATCTGCTAGGAATGAAGCGTCCAAATTTACCCCCACCAGTTTTCTTGTAAATCCCTACCTTAAATCTTGCATTCTCTAAATGTCCAGATTTATTTCCATGGAAAAAACGAAGCAAGCATTTAGTGCTGCAGTTCTCAGTGGAAACCAGTATGTGCCCACAGCAACTCCCTTTGGCATTCATTAGGTTCCCTTCCCTCCTGTTCATTTTTAATTTGGTTGTGTTTTAATTGAGAAGTATCCTGGAGTTGACAGACCCTGGTTTTGATCTTATTTGGGGTTTGGAAGCTAAGCAGTGTCGGGCTTGAATAACATGTGCATGGGAGACTACCAGGGAATAGTAGAGCTATAGACTAGACTAGGAAGTAGAAAAACATCTGGACAAGACAAAAGCAAAGAAAGACAGATGAGCTTCATTGCGAGACCTTATGCTTTCCTTCAAGGACATGAAAATGTGGGGTGTTCCTCTAAGGCTCTGCCAAAGTGGACATGGTTCGGTTTCATAGGGGCAAATCTGTGAATTGCTTTTAAACCTCAGACTTTATTCCTCACTTGAGCATAATTTCTTGGCCAAATTATACCTGGGGGTTCGGTGATCTTAGTTTTCTTCTTGCAGCTCTGGGAAACTATTATCCAAGCATTTTAACCTTGAGCTAGACAAATTCTCCACTATTGCAAATTATTTTCAGACTCCTTTAGTCAGTTCTGGTCTAGGTAGGATGGTGCTGTTGTTGGGAACATAACATTTACAGTTTTAAAAAAGCAGTTTTCGGGAGGAATGAAGCCACCTTTGCCCTGATCTCTGCTCTTTATCAATTTATTTGGCTTTTAGCCTCATTATTTTGGTGCTGGGTGTTAAGTTTGCATGAAGAGTCAGACGCGAAGAGCTTCAGTGAAGAGTTTATTTAGTGACTACAGCTCGAATGGACCCAACTTGGCTGGGCTACGGCTGCTACTTATAGCCAGCAGCCGTAGTTGCCAGCCAATCAGAGTGCAGGGTTTTCCGCACTTTTAAACCAATCATATTTGACATTTTACAAGAACAATTCAAACTAAACCAATAACATTCAAACCTACATACATAACACTGGGAAAGGTGTGTTTTGTAAATAGCTCATTTGTGAATGGAAGCACTTTCTGGCAAACTCTAACAAATAAAATTGCCTTAAAGTTTCAGGTGTCTCTCTGACCACAAATGGTGTGGATGTCTCTTTACAGAGACATACAGTGGGAAAATCTGCAGTGTAAATAGCTCTGTGATGCTCTCTCTCTCTCTCTCCAGATCCGTTCCTTCTTTGAAACCAATTGTTTTCACCAATGAACATAAAGGCTCCATTGTGTTTGAATGCAAGTACTTAAACGTAAAGGGAAGTGGCCTTTTTTCTTTTCGCCTTTATTAGAACTGCATTGGAAAGAATATGAAAAAAGAAAATGGAAAAAATAAGATGCGATGCTGCTGTTGAAGAGGAGCTGAAAGAGTCTCATGCTGACAAGGAAGTAATTGTGTGTCACCTTTTGAATTTCAGTTTAAAGCATGTTTATTTTCTTGATAGTATTTATACAGTACAAATTGGCATTTATTTTACATTAGAAGACTTACCTTGGGATTTATTGTTTGCTGAAGCTGCCATTAATTTTTTTCCCATACATTTTTTCCCATACATGTCCCAGGGAGTGAATCAATCACTTATGCCTATTTTAAACCATGACATGCTTGGGATAAAAATGAGTGGCTTGGCTACACTGGTATGATAGATAGCACTGAGTGATGGAAAATCCAGCTCTGAACAAGTGAACTTGAAGAATATTTTTTCCAGATCCTCACTAACTTTACTCTGTTCTAGAACTGGCCCCCTCACTGTGTTTTTGCTGGCAATGAGATAAACCAAATTACCTCATTCAATCTTGGCAAAGGATATCTCAAAGAGTGGTAATTCCCAATAACTCGGTCTGTTGGGCTGGGTTGCTATGACTTTAACATAGAACATTGATTTAAGTGTGGAAATCTACAGGTTTCCTTTACTTTATGTGAATTTATTATTTATTCAATTTATAATTTTCATCCAAGAATTTGTTTTTATGCAAAAATGCTAAGCAATTTGAACCAAAGGTCTGAAACATGCCAAAAATACTTCTTCCCCAAAACTTGAATATTTCCCCTCCAAAACCTCTTTCGGCTCTCAGTCATATGTTGACTATTATGTTGTGCAATTATTCCAGTTGTGTGTCCTGTCCCCTGCTTATTTCCATAGTTGCAATAGTTATAACTGTTACTATGGAGTCAAAATCACCGTGAACATCTTGTTCAACCATCTATCTAAAATAAAAAAGGACCTGCTCTTCAGGTCCTTTCATTTTAATTTTTGGAGACCTTTGAGATTTTAAAATGACTGATTACAAGAATTAATAGTTTCTGTTAAGTTTGCATGAAGAGTCAGATGTGAAGAGCTTCAGTGAAGAGTTTATTTAGTGACTACAGCTCGAATGGACCCAACTTGGCTGGGCTACGGCTGCTACTTATAGCCAGCAGCCGTAGTTGCCAGCCAATCAGAGTGCAGGGTTTTCCCGCACCTTTTAAACCAATCCTATTTGACATTTTACAAGAACAATTCAAACTAAACCAATGACATTCAAACCTACATACATAACACCCTGCCCCACTAGGTTCAGTCCATACCAAACTCCAACCTATCTAATGTATTCTTTTAAATAGGTGGGGCTCTTACGTGTACGTTGAGACCTCCGTGGTTCAGAAGTTTTAACATTCTCACCCAGTGAGAGAGGAAATGTGTCTGCTGACATTTCCCCACTGGGACTTCCTGTGAAAGAAGACCCTATTTGATTGTTAGAATCTGGTCTCTCCTCCCAACCCATCTCCAGCCCAATGTCAGCACCCAAGTCAAGTAGTGATGTACAATCTTCCACTTCTAAGGATGGATTTTGGCATTGTGACAGGTTTTGGAATGGTTCCTGTCGTAATGGCTCGTTACACATGGGATGGATTCTTGCTTGCTGATTTTCCTCCTGTTCCTCCCCTTCCCCCCTAGAATTGACATCAGGTGAGGAACTAGAGAGGAACAAGTGCGATGTTCCTGAGAGAACCTGGATCTAAGTTGATCAATGTGCCTGCTCCAGAGGAGTCCATCCTCTGTTTGCACCCTGTAAGAACGAGGGCCTGTGATTTGAGTTATCTCAGCAGGAATCCACAAAGGTTCACCCATAAGGTTCTTAGCATAAACAGAATCACCCACACTGAATGTGCGAACTTTGGAAGTGGAATCTAGTGGTGCGTTGGGTGCGTAAGTGGGATGAAGGCGGTCAAAGGGACACCTAAGTTTCCTACCCATCAACAACTCTGCTGGGGATAAGTTATTAGATGGGTTAGAGTGATGTGCTGAACACTAAGAAGTTTTTCAACTTTCTCAGTGATGTCCCCAGGACCCAGTTGCTGAAGTTTCTCCTTGGTGAAACGTACCATGCGTTTAGCCCGGCTGTTAGCCGAAGGGTGCCCACGGGCAGTGAGGGCATGTCTGATACCCTGTTGTACTAAATAGGATTCAAAAAGGTTGGATGTAAATTGAGGGCCATTATCAGAGACAAGGACATCAGGTAACCCGTGGGTTACAAAAGTTTTTGAGCTGCTTGATGACAGCATCAGTTGTGGTGGATGCCATAGGGATTACCTCTAGCCATTTGGAATATGCATCTACTATAATAAGAAAGGTGTGCCCTCTGGTAGGGTCTGCGAAATCAATGTGAATCCTAGACCATGGGCCCCTAGGACATTCCCATTCCTGTTTGGGGGCGAGAGGTGGGGCAGACCTGACTACCTGACAGTTGGGACAAGATGCAACCCAGCTTTCAACCATTTTGTCAATACCTGGCCACCATACATAACTCCTGGCCAATCCCTTCATCCTTACAATACCAGGATGACCCTCATGTAACATTTCCAAAACCTCTCTTTGTAGTTTTGCAGAAATAACCACCCTGTTACCCCACAAAATACATCCTCTTAATACAGATAATTCAGTTTGCCTGGACTTAAAAGGTTGAGCCAGGTGAGGTAGATCTTGAAAGGCCAACCTTTCTTAATCCAGCCTATAACAGGAGCCAATAAAGTGTCTTTGGCAGTCTCTCTGGCAATTTCAGCAGCATGCACTGGAAGCTTGGCAACAGTTTCTAGGAAAAAGGTGTGTGTTTCAGGTTCAAAGTCCTCCTTGTGGCAGGGAAGTGGGCAACGACTCAGTGCATCAGCATGTCCAATGTCCTTGCCAGGCTTGTGGATAAGTTTGTATGAATAAACAGCAAGAAATTCAGTCCATCTCAGCATTCTTGGTGACAGGATAGTAGGTGTAGGTTTGTCTCCTGCCACAATGCCTAACAAAGGTTTGTGATCTGTGACAATGGTAAATGTTCTCCCATACAGATATTCATAAAATTTTTTAACAGCTGCAACAATTACCAATGCCTTCTTGTCCAATTGGCTGTAATTCCTCTCTGCTTTGGTCAAAGTGCGAGAGTAAAATGCAATAGGGGGTTCTCTCCCACTGGGAAGCCTGTGGCTCAAACCCCCCCACTCCAAAAGGGGATGCATCACAAGTCAGTACAACAGGCAAATTCTCAGAGAACTGTATCAGTACAGCATCAGACGTGATTAGTCTTTTAATACTGTTAAATGCTGATTGTTCCTTCCTCCCCCAGACCCATACAGACTTTTTGTCAAGTAATCTGTGCAATGGTTCTGCAATGGTTGCCTTCTGAGGTAGGAACATGTGATAAAAGTTAATGAGTCCAAGGAAGGCTTGCAAATCTGTTTTGCATTTAGGACTAGGGGCTTCTTTGATTGCTTGAACCTTGGCATCGGTAGGGTGGATGCCATGCTTGTCAATCATATAGCCCAGGAACTCAACCTTGTCAGTTTTAAGTGTGCATTTTTCTTCCTTGACTTTTAACCCCACTTTCCTGAATCTGGTAAGGACTTCTCTGAGTCTTTCTTGTAACTGAGTGTCATTTTCAGCAGAGATTAACACATCATCAAAGTAAGGCACTACCCCTGGCAGTCCTTGGAGCATCCTTTCCATAAGGCTTTGAAAGATGACTGGTGCCATGCTTACTCCAAATTGTAACCTTTTACATTTGAAGGCACCTCTATGAGTCACAATGGTTTGGGCCTCTGCAGTGGCATCATCAACTGTTAGTTGTTGATATGCCTGGGCCAGATCCAATTTGGCAAAGACTGTACCCCTGCCAAGTGAATGTAACAGATGATGCACCACTGGAACTGGGTATGCGCTCTGCTGCAGCGCATGGTTCAGTGTCCCCTTATAGTCTCCACAGATTCTTACTGACCCATCATTCTTGACTGGTGTGACTATGGGTGTCTCCCATCTGGAGTGGTCAGTGGGCTCTAAAACCCCTTGGGCTATTAATTTATCTAATTGTGCATCAATTTTTCCTTTAAAGCAAATGGGACCCTTCTGGGCTTTAAATGAATTGGGGCACCCTGGGATCTAGGTTGAAAGTGATAGGGGTCCCCATATACTTGCCCAATCCTTCGCTGAAGACCTCTGGAAACTCAGACTTCAAGGCCTCCTCCCATTCAGAGTTGCTCACGTGATTGATGCCAGTCACCTCGATGCCTAGTGGATTGAACCACTCAAGTCCCGGCAAGCTTGGGCGATCCTTGTCCACGATGGTCATGGGCAAACGTTTGGTGTGGCCTTTGAACTTCACGTTGAATTCTCTTGTTCCAACTACTGGAATCTTGTTCCCTTGGTAGTCTTTAAGAGTCAGTGCTTGCTTCTGGAAATGTCTCTTTTGAATGTTGGGAAGTAGCCTGTGAATAGTGTCCCATGACACCATAGATAAATAGGAGCCTGAGTCCACTTCCATTTGGCAAGGCCTTCCTTCAATAAGTACCTTGACATGCACTTTTCTGCTTTTTAAAGGTGATGAATGACCAATAGTTACTGTTTGATGAGTTTCATTCTTCCCATTTGCTTCTGAGTTGCGCCCCATTTTCTCACTGAAGTTGTTGGGCTTGAAATCTTTATCAGGAAACTTTCTTCTGTGTGGAGGAGTTCTGGATGATTTGCAGACTCTTGCTAAATGACCTCTTTTTTAACAACAAAGGCAGATGGTATCAAGAAACTTGCATTCAGTAGCGGCCCATGCTTCTTAGATTAAGTGCTCTCTGTTTTTTTCATTTCAGGTAACAAAATGTTCATTTTCGCCATCGCCACAAATCTTGCTTCACGTAGTGATATACCGTAGAGCAGTGGTTCTTAACCTGGGCGATATCGCCCCCCAAGGGGCGATTTTGTTTTTCAGGGGGGCGATGGAATGAAAAGGGGTGATGTGGGGGCGAAGGAACGGAAGGGGGGCGATATGGGGGCGATGGAGCAAGATAAATTGGGGGAGAGAGAGAGAAAAATATCTATATTGGTAGATAGATTGGTAGACAAAAAGACAGACAGACAGGTAGGTAGGCAGGAAGGCAGGCAGACAGACCTTTTGGATGGATGGATGGATGGATGGATGGATGGACGGACGGACGGACAGACAGAAAGAATGCGAGAGCAGCAGCACTTTGGGAAAGCGGCGGTGGCGGCTTTTCCCAACATGCTGCCGCATTCAAGGCGCCGGTTCAGGTGTGGTACAACAGTCAATGGGGTGAGCCTGCAGGGCCGGTGCCTCAACGCCTGCCGCCTCTTAGCATCCCCAAGGGGGCCAGCAGAGGGGCGCTAAGAGGCGACAGGGGGGCATTCGAGGTGCCGGCCGGCCCTGCAGGTTGACCCATTGACTAGCACTGCTTCGGAGCCGGCGCTTCCAATGCAGAAGCAGTGGCATGTTACATGCTGCCACAGCCACGTTCGACATACTGCCCCCCTGCTGCCTCTTAGCGCCCCTCTGCTGGCCCCCTTGGGGACGCTAAGAGCGGCAGGGGGCATTCAAGGTGCTGGCCCTGCAGGTTCACCCATTGACTGTAGCACTGCTCCGGAGACGGCGCCAAAATGGGTGAAACTGCAGGGCCGGCCTGAGCCTCGAACACCCCCTGCCGCCTCTTAGTGCCCCTCTGCCGGCCCCCTTGGGGATGCTAAGAGGTGGCGGGGCAGTTATGTTGGGGGAGGGGGGCGATGACAACTTCCTCAATGGCTCAAGGGGGCGATTCTTTCAAAAAGGTTAAGAACCACTGCCGTAGAGATTCATGGAAATGGCTTTGAGGGAAATGTTCCGAAAGCCACCAGAAAGACGAAAAGGGGAGAAACTTTCCTTTAGTCCTTGGAAAGAAGTAATATTAGAAAATATCTCAGGTTGGCTCCTTCTTTGCTCTCTAGTGCATAAGAGGAAGAGGAGGAAGAGCAAGACTCTGTTAATGTAGCCTATCTCATAAAATGGAGTTCTAGTCTTCTTGTGGAGTCAGTTCTAGACAACTTTGAATGGGTGACAAGGTCCTCCAGAAGCCTGATATTTTTCACAGGCTCTATCCGAAGCAATGAATATTTTTTTAAAAACATACCTCCAATGCTATGAAAAAGTTCATTGACCATCGGACTCATGGACCATGAACCATTATCTGTATGGAATGTAAAATTATACAGACACACTTAAATGCAGTTAATTACAGGGCATGTGACTATGTTTGGAATTTTACTGACTGAGGTTTTGTCCATTCCACACAAAGCTGGGAACATTTCCTGCTAGCAGTGCATTGCCTCGAGTTCATTTTCTCAGGCAGTGGAACATTCCCATGATCCTGTGTCTAAAAAAGGCTTTTCTTGCATTTTAATAACTACCAGTAGTTGTTATTTATACTGGCTAGATGAGGTTGTTCATATTTCTTCTTCAAAGCAATTATGGCAACACCCTAAACTATCACTGCTTATACTGTATTCTTCTATCTCTAGCTTAAAATGGATGCATGAGAATTAAAAGTCTTACAGTGAGATGGGTGGCAAACAAATTAAATTAATTAATAAACCAAAGACCTGGTAATTAAGTAATCATTGCTTGCATTAACTTTTTTCCTAGTGGTTTCCCACAAATGCAGGATCTGCTTTTTTCAAATCAACCAAGTGGGGTGAGAGCACATGTGGGCTGAGCGATTGACTGGTCCAAAGTCACCCAACTGGCTTTCATAGCTAAGGTGGGGTTAGAATTCACAGTCTCCTGGTTTCTACCCTGATGCCTTAACCACTAGACTAAACTGGTTTTCATTTGGTTGCAATAACATGCCCATCTCTTATTAGATTCCTCAAAAAAGAGATGATTCTGGCAGCTCTGCATAACAAGTTGCCCTTGCAGAAATATCTCTAACAACAGGGAATGCAGAGGCTCACTTCCTAAAGACAGTGAGGTCATTGAAGCAGATGACATGATACACAGCTTAGGGGGAGAGGTTTGGTACCCCTCCTCCTCCTTCCAAAATGCTTTATATAGAGATGCCTTTGAAGACAATGCAGAAACAGCAGTTGAGATAGTAGTTAACTACAATCCCAATAACCTGTGTAGTGCACATTATATTGGATTATGGTAGTCTTCAAATAGAATCCAAGGTATTAGTTTTATAACACCCTCCATTAGCTTTGGTTCCAGTGATCTTTAGGAGCATCTCCTCAATATGGAACCTACTCATCCTCTAGTCCATACTCATTCTGGGTCAGGATGTTCATTGTTAAGTTTGCATGAAGAGTCAGACGCGAGGAGTTCCAGCAAAGACTTTATTAGTGACTACAGCTCGAATGGACCCGTCCTGGCTTGGCTACGGCTGCTTCTTATAGCCTGCAGCCGTAGCTGCCAGCCAATGGGAGTGCAGGGATTCTTCCCGCACTATTTAAACCAATACCATTTGACATTTTACAAGAACAGTTCAAATAAACCAATAACATTCAAACCTACATACATAACATTCATTGTCTCCCATCCAGATGCGATGGGACTAGGGTCTTGGATGCAATGTTATTCTATGGCTGCCCTCTTTTATGCAACAGCCTATCTTGCTCCTCCTCCCAGTTCAATCGGTACCTATCATTTTGAAAAGCTGTGAAAACAAAATTCTTTCTACTAGGATATGAGTTGGAACTGACACTATTGATGCCGCAGTTCTTTTGCCAGAGGACAAGCTTTCCTACCTACTTGGGGGTGGGGGAACAGTTTGTGCTCTTGTCACAGTTGTGACTCTGCTTGGAGCAGGAGCTCTGAGAAGTGTCCCACATGCCCTTATGGTACCAGAGGTGTATAGTTCAAAGACATGAATGTTTGTGCCTTTTGTATGCAGATGATATTATGCTGCTGGCTGAGAAATTGAACAATAGACCACATGATCCAGCTATGAGTATGAACCTGCATTTCAACATATCAAGGACAAAGCTGGTGTCATCTGAGGGGTTAATGGGATAGATTATTGCAATTAAATGGCTCCCAACATTAAAATAAGCAGGGAAATTGGTTAATTGGTGAGTGTTTATTAAAGAAAGGGAAATGGACATAAAAATTTTAAGGCTCACAACTGTTCCTAGTACGTTAATGTGTTACATCAAATATTGGCAAAAAGAAAAAAAGTAGAAACAGCTGTGCAAAACAGTGTGCTTTCTCCCAATGTCATGGGAGTCAGGTGTGCCAGAAGAATCATAAAAATAGTTGAATGAAATAGTAATGAAATCCTTTGTGGCAAAACAAGAAGATGGATGAACATTGAATAGAAAGTCCATGACCAGTGCAGGAAAAGTACATGGAGGTAGTTTGATCACAGAGAGAGAATAAATTAGACCTGAGTTCACCAACGTTTCCGGCTTTGTGGACAGGCGTGGTGTGGCAGAGAGGAGATGGTTCCATGCGAGCAGCAGACAAGTGCATGTGCGTGCAGCTCCATTTCCACAAGTGGCAGGCATATGCACTTGCCACTGACGCAAATGGAGTATGCACTCATGCACTCACCCAATTGAGGATTGCACATGCGCTTGCCGGTTGTTTCCATGGCCCGGTTGCAAACCCTTCATGGCCCACTAGTGGGCCACGGTCCTCAGGTTGGGGAGCCCTGAATTAGATTCAAATTGTTAATCAAATATGTGAAGAAAAAGTCAAAATATCAAGGGCAAGACCAAGAAAATTTTGAATGAAGTTTATGAGATCCTATGGAACACAGAGAGTAAAGGTTTAAAGAACAAAAGGTAATGTATGAATTGACACAGGGATATGGTAGAAACAAAAATGATTTGCAAAGATAGTAAAAAGAACAACTGTTCAGTGCCTTTTGTTAATATATGCCAGATTTTGCAAGAGCTGCTCTTGGTTTTAATATCTTCGGCTTTAATTTAATTATTTAATTTCAATTTAATTCTTCGTTTTAATTTCTTTGGAGTACTATTTCTTACCCTCTTTCTGTCCTTTGTATAACGTTGCTTATTTGAATGGGAATAGCATACTGGGTATATATGTAGATCATCTTGCATTTTTGTTATTTGGTGCACACATTAAGAATTGCAGACTAACTTTATCCTAATCAGAATACTCTTAGGAAAAAAATTAGAATGGGAGAAAGCCAGTGACCCTGTTTCAACAGGGAACATTTCTTTGATCTGGAAAATCTCATTCATATCGGAAGGGTTCTACTCTTTCAATGGGTTGCAAGTTTAGAAGTAGAACTTCCAGAGAGGAACATCTCAACTGATTTCCTAGGAATTTGTGTATTTGCTGCAGATAGTTAAAAGATATAATAAGACAGAAAGGGCAAGAAAGGGGAGAGACTTATTGACATCCTAAAAAAGAAAACAAGAACAGGTTACAGGAATAAATATGTGAATGTGATAGAAGCTAACCATATGTGGACAAATATAGTAAATAGTGTTGGTGTGAACTAAATAGGATAGGATAGGATCGGTTGGATAGGATAGGATAGGAGCTGGAAGATATCTTGGAGGCCTTCTGGTCCAGCCCCCTGCTCAAGCAGGAAAATCTATACAATCTCAGATAAATGACTGACTAGTCTCTTCTTAAAAACCTCCGGTGATGGAGTGCCCATGATTTCTGAAGGCAAGCTTTTCCACTGGTTAATTGTCCTTACTGTTAGGAATTTTCTCATTAATTCCAGGTTGCTTCTCTCTTTGATCAGTTTCCAACCATTATTTCTTGTTTAGTTTAGATTTAGTTAGATTTCTGCCTTTGGTGTGGCGATATGGAGTGTTATATATGTAGGTTTGAATGTCATTGGTTAAGTTTGAACTGTTCTTGTAAAATGTCAGAAATGATTGGTTTAAAAAGTGCGGGAAAACCCTGCACTCTGATTGGCTGGCAACTGCGGCTGCTGGCTATAAATAGCAGCCGCAGCCCAGCCAAATCGGGTCCATTCTAATCTGTAGTCACTAATAAACTCTTCACTGAAGATCTCCGCGTCTGACTCTTCATGCAAACTTAACACAGAGAAATCTGGGCGACTTGCCTGGAATGAAGAACTCAGCATAAGCAAGCTCTTCTTGAACAACCTGATTCTTAGAAGAACAGAAAAATAAAGACATTGCCATCGTCATTAGTCACAGACTCAGTGATCCCTAGAGGCTGAATTTTAAAAAAAGTCCCAGTCACAAAGAATATTCACCTCTGAATTCATCTGGTAATATCTGGGCCACTACTCTGAAAGAACTGAAGAAGCTCCTTGGATGAGAAGTGAAATGTTTTCAAGGAAAAAAAAAACCCCAAGAAAGTCCAATTGCCTTTTGAAAAGCACTTTTGGAATAGTTCAATTTTGAACAATTAAGAAATAGAGGAATGCTAATCCAAAATGATTTTTTTTATTTCATCATTCTGTATTCTAAAAAGAGGATGCTCATTCACAAAAATAATTGACTGTATGCTTTAATGTTGATGAAATCAGCAACTGTTTTGACTGGGGGAATAAGCAGGGGGAGAGAAGTGAACAGGAAAGAGAGACTGAGGTACATGCATAAAATATGTAGAAATCTGGGAATATGCCACCCCAATTGTCCCCTCTCATCCACATATAAGGGGTATGTTTTTTTTTGCAAGAAAACTTAAGTGGAATAAATAGTATAGATATCCCATTGCAAAGCAACAAAATACAAAAATCAGAAAATCGGTGATGGATATGAAAATACATGATATGCAGATACAGCAATACAGAATGCAGGACATGCAGCTGAAGAGATACCTTTGCCCCAAGTCCCATAACTCCTCTTTCTATCTTCTTTCTCCCTCTTCTCCTTCCTTCTCTCTTGAGGCATTAACAGCTGAAGAAAATCAGCTACCCAGTTTCTATCAGTTATGTGAAAGGGATCCCTTCTTCAGCAATAAGAGCCAGCTGTTTTGCATCTAGAAATGGGTATCCCTTTTTTGAATTGAGGTCTGGATTCTAATGTTTAAATCAGATATATTGTGCCTTTCAACCACGAAAGTTTCTTGAAGATTCAAGCTAGGGCTTTCCTTTAAGAGATGGCTTTGGATCAAAAATTGGTTTCTGCTGAGCTTCAGTATTGCAAAACTGAAGGTCTGGGTTAGTAGAAGCAGATAAGTAAGAAGATGCCAGCAGAAGCTTAATCCCCTCCCATCACCAATTCTTCCCACACTAGATACTCTGTCTTCCCTCCGCACAGCCCAGGCAGTCTCCTGGGACAGGAACCTGAATTTTGGCCTTGCAATCAAGAACTGTAAATGTTTACATGTTGCTCATTCCTGATGCTTTGACAGAGGAGAACTGCACATATTTTCTCTCTCTGGGTCTATGCTTGACCCTTTTCCCTCAGTTTGCCCAGGTCTGGCTGGTTCGCCAGTTACGCCCATATCTGGACCGAGATGCCCTGTGCATGGTCATTCAGGCACTTGTCACCTCTCAACTCGACTACTGCAACACTCTCTATTTAGGAACTGCCCTTGCATACCATCCAGAGGCTTCAACTGGTGCAGAATGCAGCCGTGTGGGTTGTGATGGGAGCCTCCCAGTACTCCCATGTTACACCCCTCCTGCGCGACCTGCATTGGCTACCAGTTGCCCTCCGGGTGAGATTCAGAATTTTGGTACTAGCATTCCTACAAGGCATGGGTCCGGGATATTTACGGAGTGTCTCCTGCCGGCATTGAATGCCAACTGCCCTGTATGAGCACACAGGCAGGGGCTCCTTGGGGTGCCGTCTGTGACCCAGTGTCGTTTGGTGGTGCCCCAGGGAGGACCTATTCTGTGGCGGCTCCTGCCTTATGGAATCAATTACCCCTGGGGCTCCGTTTGGCCCCTGACCTTTGCACCTTCTGCCACGATTTGAAAACCTGGTTATTTGGACAGGCCGGGCTGTGCTGACCTCTTGGGGGTGGTGGTTTTATATATTAATTTTTAAGGGGTTTTTAGATGAATTGGCTTGTATTATTTAATAGTATTTTAGTTAATTAATTTATTGTTTTGTTTTTAGTTGTGAGCCGCCCCGAGTCCTTTTGGAGAGGGGGTGGCATACAAGTCAAATAAATAAATAAGATCTGAGGGTTGGAGCTTGGCAACCCAAATCTTCCACTCTTTTTAATGAGTGGATCAGCAGGTCTGCACCCACCTGCTACCAAAACAATTCAATAGAGGTTTAGGACCATCCCTTCTCAAGAAGAGGCTGGAAAAGGACCGCAATATTCTTCAGAACACCAACCTGAGGATGAGAGTAGAAGGGACCTTTGCTAGACATTTGTCATGCAGCATTCGACAAGAGGAATGCCATTAATTCCTTCTGTGCTTTCTTCCATTCCTCTCACACAAACATAAACAGAGAAATTAGATTGGATAAAGCTCCTTTGACATGGAATCTCCACAGTAAAGTCTTTAGTTTGGAAGCAGCCTTACAATCACTTGACTATTAAAAATGTTTCAGCCTGGATGTTTTATGAATTCTTCAGAAGATAATGTTACATCAAAAAAAAGCTAATAATATTTGTGTGTCATTTAGGATTAAAAAAATCCTCCTGAATCAGTCTAAATTCCATTCTTGGGAGAGTGGTTGATTCTGGCATGACTGTGAACAAGTTATTAACATCTTTTGCACAGACTGTCAGTAGTTATCAGAAAATATGTGTGTTAGATAGTCACCATAAATAATGATTGTAAAGCAAAAAGCAGGTTTGGGGAGTGTTAAGTTTGCATGAAGAGTCAGACGCGAAGAGCTTCAGTGAAGAGTTTATTAAGTGACTACAGCTCGAATGGACCCAACTTGGCTGGGCTACGGCTGCTTCTTATAGCCAGCAGCCGTAGTTGCCAGCCAATCAGAGTGCAGGGTTTTTCCCGCACTATTTAAACCAATCCTATTTGACATTTTACAAGAACAATTCAAACTAAACCAATAACATTCAAACCTACATACATAACAGGGATCACACACTGTGATCAACCTGTAAAATCCTACTCTAATGTATAGGTCGTTAGAACTTTCCCAAGGGTTCCATTGCAGTGTAATAGATTTAAGCAGCTTCCTTTGAAGGGTAATTTATGCTCCTCCCTTCCAGATCAAAGGAATGTCATCACACCGTTCTTTTTTCCTTACTTATGTGGGACTGTAGACTAGTCTTGGAATCTTTCAAACTGGACAGCCAATTTCTTCTACAACACATGATATTCTAAAGTTGTTTTTCTTTGTTATGCGTGTGTATTCTAAGCAATTAATAGAACCACTTATGGTGCATTCTGGGCACCTTAAAAGTTGACACCTTTTGTCTTTTGACTCCTATACTTTCTAGAGGGCTTCCTTCCCTGGCTTGATACACCTGGACCCTGTTCATTTTAATGAACTGTAAAACAAATTTTTTAAAAGCTCAGCTTTTTTTTTTTTAATGTAGTCACAGGAACTACCATTTAAATGTGCCTCTAACATGTCAGGCTTTGTGTGGATTTCAGGCCCAGAAAGCCATAAGCTATTGGGTTCTGTGGTACCCTAAACCATAAGAAAATAAATCACATTATGGCTTTTTGTAATGCACAGGGCAAGTTTGGAGATTGCAAAGCTGGTGGTTTAGCTTTCGAACCTTGGTGCTCAGATATGGTATTAATTAAGTAAATGGATTTAATGTATGTGACATTTCCTTTTTTTTATTGCCTGCTTAATTTAAAACTTTCAGCTGACTTTATCTCTTCAGCTGGCTTACATTTCCATCTCATTTCTACTGCCTGTATTGGCTAGACTTAAAAGCCACAAGCATACTAATGGTAAGATGGAGAAATGGAGACGTGTTTGGATGCAACTGAATGTTCATCTGAGAAGAACCAGAGAGGAAAAAAAAATGATGGGCTGGCCAAGCCCTTGGCAACTTTCTGAGGGCCCAGTGCAAGCAGAAGCAGGCTGTTTAAAACCCCACTGATTTCACAGGAAGCCTTCAAAGTCAGGCTCTTGTTTTTATATCCTGTTCCTTGGGAATGGAATAAATTCATAAGTGATTCGAAGCCATTGTTGGCTTTAACTATGATTTGTGAAATAATCCACAAGGATCAGGTTCATCCAAGATGAATAGAATAACAGAGTTGGAAGGGACCTTGGAGGTCTTCTAGTCCAACCCCCTGCTTAGGCAGGAAACCCTACACCACTTCAGGCAAATGGTTATCCAACATCTTTTTAAAAACTTCCAGTGTTGGAGCATTCACAACTTCTGGAGGCAAGTTGTTCCACAGATGCTTGCCATCCGTTGTGGCTTACCAAATATAATGGCTAGGTTCTTTGTAGCATGCTACTGTCATCCCTAGAGTGATCGGAAATGGATGAGCCAGCACATTGGAGGTTTCTGCTAGCATAGGATGGAAAACATTCGTTTCATTCCAAAATACCTTGTCTCAATGAGAGGGAGGCTATGTCCTCTGCAAATGATTCGTGAGAATCCTTCTTCAAGCTGATCACTCAGTTATAGTCAAAACTGACATTTTCTCAATGGTTGTTTAACAATACCATATTAGTGTCCTCAAAAACTGGGAATTTTTCTTTCAGATGTTGAAATAGAATATTGGTTAGAGTATGGAAGAGTTATATCCTGTAAGTAGTAGGAGTGCAGAGGCAAAAAAAGGATCAGGACAAGTTTGACTGCAGAGAGATTTGAGTTGGCCACTGGTGAAGCATCATATAACGCAATAGCGTCATCAGAAAATCTGATGTAAGCTTTCATAGACATGCCCCTTGCTGTAAACAAGCTCATTTGCAGGATCCAATCTGGGCCAGTCATCAGGATTAGAGGTTTAGTCTTCTGAGCTTTTTGATTCATGCTGGAGTTCATCCTCACAAGTCCATAGATTTGCCTTCATTTGTAAGTTCATTTGCCTCCAACATGCTCTGTGTAAGCATTTACAAATGTGGCAACTTTTACAAATACACCAGATAGCCAAATGGACTCTTACCTAAGGGAAAATAAATTTCCTCTTAGAAATTCTTGCCTCCTGAGAGTGGGGAAAGCTTAACAAGGCAATGCATATTTGCAGTTTTAATGTTGCTGGTGTGGAAATCGTGTACCTCCAGCTGAAATGTCAATTTCTGCTGTGTAGCACTCACATCACCCCCCCCAAAAAAAAATTTCATGGAGCACATGAGTTCACATTCTTATTCCCCAATGAAAATTGGCTGCTAAAAGTCAATACGTTGCCAAAGCTTTCTGTTTGTTGTGTTGAAATGCAGCAGAGAAACTAGGGAACAACTTTCATACAACATGTCAAATCTTCAGGACAGAGTGTGTCATGGATTGGATAACTGCTCCTTGCTGATATAGGTCAAGAAATAGCGCAAATGGGTTAAACTCTAGTTGGCTGCTGGCAGGCAGATAGATGTGTCTTTTATTCAGCAAAGAAGTATAATGCTGGAGGCTCACCCTGTTGTGTACCAGAGCCTTTGAGGGCACTGCCATGTGCTTTCAATTTCTACTTCTTTATAAGAAAGGCAATGAATGAATGGAGGAGGGCGCTAACTAAAAATATGTGGTTGGGTTCCAGGAAAGAATATTTCAACCTTACTCTGACTTTCTTCAGAATTAGCTGCTGGAACTGCCAGCATGGATCTTAATGTGACTCCCTTGCCAGTTTCAAATTATTTTAGTGTTTTGCTCAATTTGTGCCCAGTTCTCTACCCTGATGTGATGTTTGCTTTGCTTCCAGAGCTTTTAAAATGATAACAGTTATGCATATGTAATGCATAATACAGTATATAAATTAAGAAACCAGGTGTACCGTAACTTGTTTTTACTATTAGCAATGCTTATTGAACAATTTGATGCTCCTAACCATTCCCAACACTTGTAGTTTATAATTCTGCCTGCACTTTTTGTGCAAATCACAGCTTGAACTATCTTGCTTTGCATGTAATGAGTCTACCTCATATATTAGTTTCACCTTTTAAGTGGCATTACTGAAATAAATGAACTTTTGCACAATATTCTAATTTTTCGAGTTTCACCTGTACTTGTAACAGGGAGCCCATTTCCACAGTTATGACATTCTTCAGGTTCTCAAATATCCCATTTTGACTAAATAGCTCCAACAAAGAATGTTGGAATGCTACAAGGGTGTGAAATGAATCAGCTGGACTAGCCAGGGTAAGACCCAAATATTGTATCACACTTATACTATAAGATCTGGTCTGGTGGGGTGACAATTTGCTTTCTAAATACAAATTAGAGTGCTAATAACTTTTAAGCTTTTGATATACTTAGGACTTAACTAAGGAAATGTCTTTCCCATTATGAATCTGCCTATATGTTAAAACAGAATACCAAAACTACTACTTGTCTTGCCTTGTGGTGGTTTGGAAAACAGGTTGACCTGCTCTTCTCTGTGGCAGCCCCTCAAATATTGAAATACTATCTTGCCACTCCTACTCCTTCTTTTCACTAGACTAGACATACCCAATTTCTGCAATGTTTTAGCCTCTAATTCCACAAAGAAGTCCGAATGACAAGCTGTCACATTCTCTTTCCTTATAATATCACTAAGCATCTATCCCTAACATCAGTTTTCGGCCCAGACCACAAGGAGACCTAACCCTAACTCTAACCCTAAGCCCAACCCTAAACATGGGTTAATTTTCATTTGAAAGGGATTTTCCCATGTAATATACAGTGTTCAACAAAAAAGGTCTGATCATAAAGATGTCACATTCTTTTTCCTTACAATACCACTAAGAATCCATACCTAACTTCAGCTTTCAGGAGATATCCCAAGGGGATCTAACCCTAATCCTACTTTAATTCTCATTGTGAGAGGGATTTTTCTATGTAATTTACTGTGCTCCAAAAAGAAGGCCAAATGAAAAGCTGTCATATTCTTTCCTTATAATATTACTAAGCACCTATCCCTAACATCAATTTACTGCCCAGACAACAAAGCAGACCTAACCTAACCCTAGCCCCAACCATAACCCTTGTTTTACTTTCATTGTGAATGGGATTTTCCTATGTAATTTACTGTGCTTCAAAAAAAATCCAAATGAAAAACTCACATTGTCTTTTATTATAATATCACTCAGAATATATGCCTAACATCAGTTTTCAGACCAGACACCAAGGAGAACTTAACCCAACCCTAATGTAACACAAACCCCAGTCCTAATCCTACTTTTATTTTCATTTTGAATGGATTCCCATGCAATTTACTGCGCTCCAAAAAGAAGTCCAAACTAAAAGCTGTGACATTGTCTTTCTATATAATACCATTAAGAATCCATACTTAATATCAGTTTTTAGGCAGGCCCCAAGGAGACCCAACCCTAACCCTAGTCCCAACCCCATTTATAAATAAATAAATAAATAAATAAATAAATAAATAAATAAAACCCTAACCCTAACCTAAGTCTATGGCCAACCCTAATCCAACTTTAATTTTCATTGTGAATGCAATTTTCCCATGTAATTCAAAATGTAATCTGAATGAAAAGCTTTCACATTCTCTTTTCTTATAACACCATTAGGAATATATCCCTAACATCAGGTTCTGGTCCAGACCCCAAGGAGACCTAACCCCTAACTCTAATCCCTAATCCTTTATAATTCCATTAAGAATCAGTTTTCACACTAAACTCCAAGGATACATAACCCTAACTCCAACCCTAATCCTATTTTTATTGTCATTATGAATGGGATTTTCCCATGTAATTTACTATGCTTGACAAAGAAGTCCACACAAAAAGCTGTCATATTCTCTTTCCTTATAATACCACTAAGAATCTATGCCTAACATCAGTTTTCAGGCCAAACACCAAGGAAACCTAACCCTAACCCTAATCTAAGTCTATGGCCAACCCTAATCCTACTTTAATTTTCATTGTGAATGCAATTTTCCCATGTAATTTACTGTGCTTGAAAATATAATCCAAATGAAAAGCTTTCACATTCTCTTTTCTTATAACACCACTAGGAATATATCCCTAACATCAGGTTTCAGCTGAGACCCTAAGGAGACTTCAATTTAAACCTAATCCCTAATCCTTTATAATCCTACTTTAATTTTCATTATGAATGGGATTTTTCCATGTAATGTACTGTGCTCCAAAAAGAAGTCCAAAAGAAAAACTGTCATGTTTTCTTTCCTTATAATATCAGCAAGAATCTATCCTTAACATCAGTTTTCAGGTAAGACACCAAGGAGACCCAAACCCTAGTTTTATTTTCATTATGAATAGTTTCCTATGTAATATACTACGCTCAAAAGGCCAAACAAAAAGCTGTCGCATTTTTCCCTTATAACACCACTAAGAATCTATCCCTAACATCAGTTTTTGGCCCAGACTCCAAGGAGGCATGACCCTAACCCTATTAGCTCCAACCCTCCTCCCATTTTAATTGTCATCGTGAATGAAATTTTCTCATGTAATTTACTGTGCTTCAAAAAGAAGTCCCAACGAAAAGCTGTCACATTTTCTTTTATTATAATATCACTTAGAATTTATCTATAACGTCAGGTTTTGGCCCAGAACCCTGGGAGACCTAAACCTAACTCTAACCCCATCCTGAATCCTACTTTAATTTTCATTGTGAATGGGATTTTGCCATGTAATGTACTGTGCTCTGAAAAGAAATCCAAACCAAAAGCTGTCACATTTTCTTTCCTTATAATACCATTAAGAAGCTATTGATAACATGAGCTTTCATCCAAGACCCTAAGGAGGCTTAACCCCAACCCTAACTCTAGTTTAATTTTCATTCTGAAGGAGATTTTCTGATGTATTTTGCTGTGCTTCCAAAATGAATTCCAAACCAAAAGCTGTCACATTCGCTTTCCTTATAATACCACTAAGCATCAACCCCTAACACCAGCTTTTGGCCAAGATCTCAAGGAGACCTAACCAGAACCCTGCCTTTTTTAAGCAACCAAGCCTAACATATTTTATACACCTTGGGGCTGCCTTTGGATGGTGTTGTAATAAGGGGAGAAAAAACTTTAGCTCAATGGAAGACCCAAGCCTGATTCACTCAACAGGCTCAGGCTAAGATGAAGGCAATGTCTTGAGGACACAATAGAAAAGGAGATATTTTGTCACAGTATCTTTGTGTTGTTGTTAGGTGAAATGGAGAAGTCCCTCAAGCATTTTGTATCTTCTACCTTTGTGTTCATTCCATGAAAAAATAGCGGTACAACGTTATTTCAATGAGTAATGTTACAGTAGAACCTCAGTACTAACTTTGCAACACCAAGATCTCAAATTTTAATACAACACTGATATATCAAATTTTGATAGTATACCCCACTGAATTAGAAAGCCCTCAGGAACCCCTTATTATATCCTATTTATTCTTGGCTTACAGCAGTAACTTTGTCATAGCAATTCAATGACTCTTTTGGTTGGGCGAGTTACTCTTCAACAGGACATTTTCTCTTCCCAAAGACTAGCCAGGGCAGATGCCTTGTGCTGCTAAGAATATTCTGGGAGACAGTGCTCCCATTCTGGGTAAGCAAGAGGAGAAAGATGTCATTACGAGGACTACATATTTGGGGTAAAATGTGAGAAACTCCTAAAACTGGCAAAGACGGTATCTCCTTCCCTGTTGGCTTCTTCTTTCAGATCATCAAAAGAGCAACCTTGTTGGATGACTGCCAGCAATAGGCCACCTTGGGCTGTGAAGCAATCAAGCTGAAGTTGTCTTAACAGACCATTTATTATGTTCAGGGGAAAGATGAATGTGAACAAATCAACACTACAAAGCAGTTTCTAAAAGTAAAATGTGAACCCCACAAAAATGGCAGCAATACTGATTCCCCCTCCCCCCAAACACCCTTGATCTATATTATTCTCAGCTGGTGAACTATTGTGTAAATCAGAAGCTTGTGTTTTGCTGCTGGCTATGCGACTTGAAACAGAATGGCCTTTCCAGCTTCCTCTGGTCGGCTGAGAAGAAAGCGGTGGCTGAAACGTGGCAGTAGCGCTGCTGTTGCTAGAGGTTTGGTTTTTTTCTTGCTATAGCGGGGAAGGCAGTAGGCAGATTCCAGGCTGAAGTGATCTCAGGTTACAGAAGAAATATGGAAAACAGTATTCGGAGGGTTCAGGATGGCTACGTTAAGGCTTTCATAAAAAAGAATGCACTGTGGTACCCAAGTGCCAAACCCCAATGAGACGTATAATGTTTTATGGAAAGATCTGAGTAGGATGATTTGGGAAAGGATTATTAGGCAAAGTCCAAGTCCTCTTTCTCCCACTTATTTCTTCCCTCAGGTAAGAGCCGTTCTATATAAATGAATGAAGCAGAATCACTAAGAGGTGCCAGAATGAACAGGAAGAACAAGAACATCTGCTGAAGGACAACCAGAGCCAGCTCCTCCTGTCCTTCCACATTCTCATGCAATTGGCTTGGGACCATAATTCTTGGACCCTCATCCTTAGATCTCTACCCTAGATCAGCAGTGCACTTACATTTTGCCAGGCAATTACAATTGCCCTGTTGGAAATAACAATCACCATTCACGCTTCACCCACAACCTGAATTAAACAGCTTTAGTTCCATCCATCTTTTAAGCCGAGTTCCGCGTCTCCTCAAGAAGCCTTCTCTTCTTGAGAGGTGCCTCATTTCCCAGCCTTCCATTTAAGCTGAGGCAGCAACTTGTCTGTCCTCTCACTCTTCCCGTGAATTCCAAAAGGATAGCAGAACCAGCAGATCAAAGTGAGCAGGCAAGCCAATGATGTATCCGGCTATCTTGCAGCTTCCAGGGACTTCTGGCAAAAGAGAAGGGAAATGTAGCAGGTGGTGGCATGGGAAGGAGAGAAACCTATGGCCAGGAACTTTCACTCCATGTCTTCTGGGACTATTTCCCTTCCTATGCTGGGTAGAGCAGTGATTTGGAGAGGAAGCACCTTCACGGGAGTATAAAATAGCAAAGGAATGAGTTGCGATATGAGGTGCCAGTCCCAACTTGAACGTGGAGAGCTGATCAGACGAATGGTCTTTAGGAAGCACCTTTTAATAGCTTTCACTCTTCCCAAATGGGAAAGAAAAGCCTTGAGTTCTTGGAACTTCAGCATTGACCACCAACAGGATGCCAGTGAAGGAGAGCTAGTTATGGGCCAGAGAGTACAGCAGGCAGACAACACCTCCATCAGTCAGAGGGGGTCACCATTCAGGTTGTTCCTGCTTTTCTTGCGTTTTGTCCTGGCTGAAGGGGAGGGGAAGTCCAGAGATTCCAGGCGGAAGGGGCGTGGCTGAGGCATCTCCACTGTTTGGGCAGAAGGAATAGATATCAGGCTGGAAGTCAGCATGGAAGTGCTGTTGTTCAATAAAGGAGGTGAGTTGTGAGAAACTGCAGAGGGGGGAAAACAAAAAGAGCAGTTTAATTTCAGGAATACCAACAACAAAACCTCATTGTCCATCTTCCATCCTCCGCAGGAGAAATTTATCCAAATGTCTTGCAACAATGCTCTATGTTCAGCTTGTGTGCAAAGACTTTTTAAAATTTCTGTACAGTTATGTAATACATACAGGTAGTTCTCAATCAACAATAGTAAACCCTAACCCTAAACAACACGGTCATAAAATGCAATACCACATGACCACATCACTTAGCAACAGCAACCCCAGTAACCCTGTTACTGTCATTATCTGAATCCCACCAGTTGTTAAGTGATAACCACCCCCAATCCAAGCCATTCTAGGATGGTCCCTCCCAGCTCTGGGCTTCAGAAAGATAAGAAGCTGGCTTCTGGTTTTGAGCCTCCCAAAGACGGACTGCTGACTGCGATCGTGTGCGGCTTTGGTCCGTGCTTCGGCATCGGAGAGCCCCGATCTTTTAGATTTGGGGCAGAAGCTGCCTCGTAGGGGCGGTGGAGGAAGGGGAGACTGTCAGCCGGAGAGAGGGGAGCTGCAAATCCCCCCCTGGTTTGGCAAAGCTACCTCCCGAAGATGCCTGAAGCGGTGGTCCAAAATGGCCACCCTGAAGGGGAAGATTAGACTGGAATAAGTATTGGGCAGGAGAGAATGGAAGAAGTGAACAGCAGGAGGAATGGGATGATATAATCAAATGGAAATTACCCTCTGGATTAACATTACAAACTATCTTTAAGAAAGGACTCAAAGCTGCAAATTGAAAGAAGTTAAAAAAAAAGGTGTGAATTGTCTTTGACAGCGACGGAGCTTCGAGCTGAGAGAGGTAGAAGCTGTAGAAGGAATTACACAACTAACTTGGATGAGTGTATCTTGATTTTATATAAGCACTAATTCAAGCTGAACTATAGATTGCTAAAGGGGAAATTTATATTAACTGGATCTTTTCGTAGGACTGTGGTTTGAAAAGCTCTGAATAATTGGGAAGGAAAAGAAAAGAGGAGGTATGGACTTGTTAGAACAAAGAGTGCCATCTGAGTTAAATTTAACTTGACTTTCTTTTTTTTAAGACTCTGTTTCTTAAAAATACAAGGAAAATTGATACAATAAAATAAGAGTTTTGGAAAATTGAAATAGTGAAGTAAAGAAAGATATATGAAGAGCCTGCCCTTGGATTAATTGTTGATTCTGTTATGGACTTGGTATTGGACTAGCTGAGGATTAAAAGTTGAGAGGAAGGAAACAAAAGCGGACTGTTGGGAATTAACTTTAAAGACACCAACTAGATTAAATAGAAAATTGTAAAATGGCAATATCTCTTCAGGCACTAAAAATGGAACTTGGAAACATTAAGGAAACTTTACAGGAAAGAGGTGAAACTTTGGGATTCATTTTTAAATTTTTTGAACAGGCATTGCAGAGTATGAACAACAAAGACAAAGTACAGAAGAAGAGGTGGAGCAAATTTCAGAAGGGGCCATTTCTAATCACCATCGAGAACAAGGAATCCAGAAGGAAAGAGAAAAAGAATTGGGAATAAATATTGGAGGTCTGAGAAATTGATTAAAAAGGGAAATATCCGGAAAATAAAGAAAAGGGAAAAGAATCAGCAGAAATTGAAGGAAGATAGCTAAAAAGAGAGAGGGGTAAAAACTGGAGTGAAATAATAAAGGGGGAAATGTTAGGGGAAAGAAGGGAGAAGAAACAGGATTTGGGAACCAAGGAATATGGGAATTTTTAAAAATGGGGGTAAATTTTGTGCACAGAGATAATGGCTGAATGATACTGGGAGAGGGGATTCTGCAAGGTGCTGGGGAATAATATAGATAAATTTGTAGTTGTGAAATGGGGACATATAAGATGGATAATAGAATTGTTATTTTTTGGTAATGCTCTCTTCCTTTATGTTTAAGAGGTAAATACAATAAACATATGGAATATGTTTATCAAATATATTGAAATACTTTTGAGGATTGGAATGCTGATTTTCCTTTTCATTTCTTTTGGTTTAAGCATGAATGGAATAATTAATAGAATATGTGTAATAAATAGATTGAAATAAATGAAATGATATAGGAGGAGAGCTGAAAATGAAATTGGCATTAAGGTTTAGGATTAAATGAGTAGATAAATATGTCCTTTTTCTTTTCTGAAATTGTAGATAAATTTTATGGAATTAAGAAGGGGAAACCATGCAGAATCTGATTTACATATGTTATGTAGTTTTAAAGGGGATTGGTAATTTTAAAGTTGTAGGTAATAAAATGCTAAATATTTGATGTGATTTAAAAGGGGAAATAATTAATGAATATGCAACTCTGAGGTGGTCCCCTTAAATTGATATTAAAGGGGGGGAAGCCAATTTATAGAAGAAGTGTTACTAATTAGAATTTAAGAGGATTATACAAATGTGACAATTAACAGCACAATAACTATGAAGTCAATATATGTGAATTAAATTATGAGATAAATACTTGGAATAATATAACAAAATAGAAAATGCATAAAAATATTGTTAAGACTAGAAATTGAATATAAAAATTGAATATGTAATTACGGTCGTATTTGTATGTATACGTGGAACCTGTAATCATGCTGTTCACTAAAAAGAGATGTTAAAATGTAGGAAACTGAATAAAACTTGTTTTTTTTTTAAGAAAGACAAGAAGCTGCCTCCTTTTGAATTCCTTCCCCCCACACACACCTATTCCCCTCCCCATTTTCCCTTTTGGCCACCCTGAATAGCCATCTGCCACCACTTCCAGGTCTAACTTGAGTCCCCGTGCTGTTGCTGAGAAGCCCCATTCCACAGTCAGCCACCCCAGTGCCAGAGCACAAAGTCCCAGCTACGCCTGCTCTCCTGCATTCTGCAGATCCTCTTGCTTCCAGTTGACCTCCAGCCATTTTTCTCCTGATGCCAAAAAAGCATAGAGGGCATGGCCTATTGCAAGTCAGCAACTGGCCGCCCCAGGACCTTTTCCTGAGGCTGTACTTGCCATTCTCCAAGCTGTGCGCCTCATTTTGATGATGTTTTGGAGGGGGGTGGGCTCAGAAGTTTTCCAAAGGCTTTCTGATCATAACAGGCCTTGAAGAGAGCAGGGTGGCAGGGAGGGATGGTTCTTTGTGCTGTGGTGCTGGGATGGCAGGCTATGGCGTAGGGCTTGAGGCAGCATTTTGGTGGCGGCAGCGCTAGGGCTGAAGTAGGGTGGAGGCAGCCAACTGAGACTGCTCTGCCTGTTTCAGTCGAAGTGGCATCCTTGCCAAGGAATACCAATGTGCAGGGCAGTGAAAAGAGCAATGAGGGGGAAGAAATAGGTGGGGGGGAGCTGAAGTGCCCCTGCAGTCATAAGTGAGGCAAGCTGCCAAGTGCCTCAATGTTGATCCTGTCACTGTGGGGGCACTGCAGTGGCCACAACTTCAGGGACCAAGCTTAAGAGCCATTCATTCAGTGCTACTGAAACTTCAAGCACTTGTTGAATAAAAGGTGATTTAAGCGAGGACTACTTGTGATGAAGAATGGAATAGTTTAAACAATAATGTGAAATTGCTATCATGATTTCTTAGCCTTCCCACAAAGAGACAAAACCTGCCAATCTTGGGGACAGAGAAAATGATTTCTCCCCCCAGGGCAGATATGTTAAGGAAAAAAAATGAATTTCTCTTTTTAGGTGCCTCTGAGATTCTGATCACTGAAATTGTAGCACTGTTCTGTAAAATTTGTCGACACACGTGAGATGCTATTAAGGAGGCAGTTTCCAAGAAGGAAAAAAATAAGGAGAACATGAAGGGATTTACCTAGACTCTTCATGGGGTCAGCATTCAGAATCTGGCTGGCTCGTTTTGAGCGGAAGTAATTACTGGCAATATTTTCACTGTCACTCTTACTCAGCATCATCTTGTAGCGGTCTTCTTCTGGCTGGGGACAAAGACAAGGGATTAGAGTACCAGTTTATCCTCCTTCAGTTCAAGGAGAATCACAGTTCTAATTTTTAATAACCAAGACTCAGATTTCAGCTGACCTGAGACCTCTGCCTTATCTTTTCAAGCTCTAGTTTATTCTGCTATACTGCCTCCAAATGAGATAGTAATGGCAGTTAGTGGAGGAACTAGAAACTGTTGATTGATTTCATGGTAATCTGCCCTGAAAGATTATTATTAATGTTTTATTATAGATATATCATAATATATTTGTTACTTATATTTATTACATTCCAGAACAGCAATTCAAAGTGCCAGAGCTACATTTGATATCTGGTCTGCTGCAGCCCAACAAGACAGATATGAAAACAAAGGGAATAGTCTTTATCTAGATCTGATTGACATGTTTTGCTGGGTTGAGGTACTTTGTCCCCTGCTAATATATATCCTACCTCATCCCTTTTTGGCTTTCTGAGATTGTAAATGTTCAGCCTTGAAAAAGTTGGCCATGGAACCAGCAAGCAGAGGTTAGAGGCTGTAAGATTTAATAAGGGAAGACAACCAACCAGATCAACCCAAAGCTACTGCTATTGCCATAGTAATGTCTGGTAACCAGAAGGAGGCAGCAAAATCTGGTTCTGATAAATATAAGGATGATAATAGCAATCAATCTCAGCCCTCAGTTTCCCCACTAAGATCTTCTTCCAATGATCAAGACAAGACAAAGGCTGGGAATACTGGATCCACCCTTTTGTTCTTTATAAAAGGGAAGAATTCTCTCTTGAAGCAAATCCTCCCAAGTTTATTTTTCATTTTATCAAGATTCTCTGCTCTGATGAAAAGAAGTTGGGAATAAAGCTGCCCACCAACAAGAATTCACTGATTATGGTGTGGGAAGCTCGCCCCCCCAACCCAAGAATGAAATTATATTTTCCCAAAGGAGAAATGGAGAAATATGTTCTTAAAAGCAGAAAGCAGCCCCAGCCTTTCTTATTAGCCTCCCGCAAAGGCATGAAGTCTTTAGAGATGGATATTTTGTGCCCATTAAGAAATCCAGGCCAATCATTCATAAACAAAACATCTTCAGTTCCAGGTGATGGGATTAAGGACAGGACATGACTTAAACCCCATTCATTGAGAAAAGTGGAAGCAATGCAGGTCCATTAAGAAAGGCAGGCTAGAGGCTAGAGGCTAGATAATAGGATAAAATCAATTATACATGCCTGACAGAGTTAGGACCAAAGAAGCCGATAATTAAGACCCATCAAGAGCCTTTGCAAAACAATTAAAACCAATCAATAAAAGCACACAAAGCAAACCTCAAAATCACAAAATACTGTAAACTGTATAAAAACCCTTGCACTCATCAAGCTAATTTGTCAGCTGTCCCAGAACCGCATGCTGTTGCTAGTTCCACTCATCCATAAACAGGCCTCCTTTCCTAAGCAGTGAGAATCCATTTTATCTCTAGTGCCTCTCTCCTGTCTTGGAACTGAACCAGGTTTTCTTCCAACAATGTATTATGTGGATATGCAAGACATGTTAGGGACTGAAGTGTTGCTTATATTTGTAGGAGCATTTCTGAGAGTGTAATTGGACCTGAGCAAGGGATAGCACTAATTATAATAAAAATATTTACTTTAGGAATTGCAGGTAGTTCTTGATTTACATCTACAATTGAGCTCCAAATTTCCATTGCTAATTTTGATGATGTGGCCAGTGGGATGCTGCAATGGTTAAATAAGTGTAAAAACCGGTCATAAATAACGTTGTTCAGTGCCACTGTAACTCGAGCAAACAAATGGTTGTAAATTGAGGACTATCTATATAGAGATTGATAAAACCTAGTACCTGCCTAACCACATCCTATCAGGAGAGGAGTCAGAAAACATCTATGCTATGAGTGTATGCTTGCACATATGTGCACCTGGGAGGTAAAATAGAAGGAAATGACTTCAGATTAGCAATCTCTTAAACTAAAAGCAGGCAGGGTGACAAAGAGTGGATACAGAATTAATCCTTAACTCTCCATCTACACCCTAGTGCCCCCTAGTGGTCAATAAGTCATGAAGTACCGAAGAGACAATGCCACTGAACGTGGACCTCCAAGAAACACATACAACTTATTAGGTGCTGAGCACTCTTTTTCAACTTACCACTGTCACCGTCTCCCCATTCTCTGAATTCTTCTTTCCTGCCTTAGTCAGTGACAACGATGAAACTGCTGTAAAAAAAAAACAGCAAGAGTGGCTCTCATCTTCTTTAAAAGTGCCATATCAGTACCCAAGGCCTATATTGTGCCATTTGACAGGGGGCAAGGACATCCAGTGGACACAACTCTCCCCCCACAGCTCCAGTTTACCCTTTGAACAGTTTATTTTATCATTACACAAACTTTAAAATGCTGCAAAGCGAAGCACCATTTTCTGTTTCTAAGAACAGATCTGTGTTCCCTAAGGACAGTCTGTGGTTTTGGGAATAGGCCTTCCTGAACAGAAGTAGAAATAGAAGGTGTGAGACATCATGATCGGG
Source organism: Naja naja (assembly GCA_009733165.1). Lineage (NCBI taxonomy): Eukaryota > Metazoa > Chordata > Lepidosauria > Squamata > Elapidae > Naja > Naja naja. The sequence continues at coordinate 182,797,486 of CM019149.1, forward strand.
GCCCTAGAGGGCTAGAGAAGAGAGCACACTCTTTAGTTTGCCTTCTTGTAAATGGCAATAGGGGCAATGGCAGGGATTTTCTGAATGTTCAGGAAGCTGTTAAAGGCTATTCTAGGCTTTGGGGTGGAGTGATGGTTCAGTGATTGGTGGTGGTGGGGTGCTTGATCTGTTATCTTTGGGCCATCCATGATCTCTTTTTGACTTTTCTGCTTTTTCTTACTTTTAATTCCAAGTCACCCAGTCTTGTCAGTCAGTCAGTCAGCTTTTAAACTGGATGGATAGAGGGGTGTATAGATTAAAAAAATAGGGAATGCCATTTGCTGGATTACAAAAATAGGACTTTAACTATGCTTAGACATAAGCATATGGCAAATCAAATAAAAATGCTAAACTACACTAAAGGCTCTCCTAATTGTTACCACTCATGGTGACAGATTTCCAGTTTTGTTTCAATCCAGTTCCTGGCCTGTTTTTTTAATAATAATAATAATTATTATTTGAATAAATCCTACCTGACTAGATTGACTTAAATCATAGTTTACAATCTTCAATGGCTACATTCATCCAGTAAACCAAGCCAAAGCCAGGCAGTTCATATTTGGTATTGGCATACAGGTAGTTCTCAATTTACAACCACAATTGACCCCAACATTTCTGTTGTTAAGTGAGGCATTTCTTGAGCGATTTTTGCCCCATTGTGAACTTTCTTGCCATTGTTAAGTAAATCACTCCAGTTGTTAAGTTGGAACACAGTTGTTAAGTGAATCTGGCTTCCCCATTGACTTTGCTTGTTAGAAGGTCGCAAAAGGTGATCACATGACCCTGGGACACCTCAACCATCATAAATATGCATTCAGTTGCCAAGCCTTTGAATTTTGATCATTTGACCAGGGAGATGCTGAAATGGTCATAAGTGTGAAAAATGGTCATAAGTCACTTTCTTCAGTGCTGTTGTAACTTCGAATGGCCACAATCAACCATTGTAAGTCGAGACTACCTGAACTACACACATTAGGCCAGGAAGTTGGTGGAATTCATTTGCCTAGTCTAGCGAGTTCTTTCTGGCCTGCATTGAGAGCCTGGAGCAATTCTAGCCAGGTGACACTGTAGTGCCTGGAGCTTCCCTTACCTGCAGGGAGGCTGGTCTTCTGAGTGACAGGCTCTGGGATTTTCCAGCAGCTTGATTCCTCATCCCAGGTGGACTCCCTCTTGATTTTATCAAAATTGCTATAACTGCAGTCCCGTCGTACGAGAGGCTGCACTTGGTCCAGGAGCTGCTGGAAGAGCAGGAGTTCTCGCTCCTGGCGGCGGATGGTGGCCAGATAATCAATCCTTTCCAGTTCAAACTCTGATTGTAGATCTTTGATTTCAGTCTCAGCTGCCCGCAGCTGGGAAGGAGAGAACCACTGGGTAAAAGTACAGTAATTATTTTATAATCAATTTAATATATGTTACATTCTGGGTAAGACAATGGCCATTGCAGCATCCTGTAAGAAGCCAAAAGATTAAATGTAATACCCGAATGTAATACTAACAGCATCTTTATCTCAATTATCTAAATCAAAATGGCTTTTCTCTTGAATAGAACTGCAAGGTTTAAGAAAATACAGATGTGATGTCCTTATCAAAAACAGAAACATCGCTGGGTGGTTTTTGTACTTGATAACTACCGTGTTTCCCCGAAAATAAGACACTGTCTTATATTTTTTTTGGCTCCCAAAAACACACTAGGTCTTATTTTCGGGGTAGGTCTTTTATATATATATAAATGAAAAAAACACTTACCATATTCATGTAGAACAATGTACATTTATTCATGTACGAAACCACAAACAAATCGCATACCGTGTTTCCCCTAACATAAGACACTGTCTTATATTTTTTTGGCTCCCAAAACACACTAGGTCTTATTTTGGGGTAGGTCTTATTTTCGGGGTAGGTCTTATTTTCGGGGTAGGTCTTATTTTCGGGGTAGGTCTTATTTTCGGGGAAACACGGTAGGCATCAGAAACATATGGACAGGAAAAACATAATGCTTCTTAAACCAACGAATAAGCCTAAATAGAGGAGAACGACAGTACAAACCAGTCAAGAAACTTTTTAGACTTGTGCACTTCCAGCCATTTCATACTGGAAATGGATTGGAAATAAATAAAAGTATAGGTGCCTATAATTGCTTCAGAAGAAATCACCTTTTCCTTTATCTTTTCCAGCAATCGACTTTTGGCTCGCACTTCCTCCTGGATGGAGTCATAGACATTGAGTAGGACCCAATCGCTGCTGTCCTCATCTGATTTCTGCAGAGCTTCCAGTAACTGCTGCTTCCGTTCGTCTGCAATTTTCTTTCGGCGTGTATGCTTTTCTTTCAGATCTTTGTTCTTGGCCTGTTCTCCTCCAACCACCTGTTGCTCTAGCATCTGCAGTCTAGGAGGCCAGAGAGTCATCTTAACCTTAGGCATGTCTTTGAAAAACATTTCTAAACTTGGGATCCTTCCACCACGAAGGGCCTGTTGAAAACCCCTGATGTCTGCAACCTCTGTGCTACGTGATGGAAAAACCCACTAGGACTGGACCACCCGCTGCAGAAAAGAAATTGAAGATGGCAGGCAAGCTGTTTTTGTCATTCCAATGACTTTTGTTACTGATCTTGAGATGGCAAAATATTTCAACAACACCATATGGGTAGCTTGGAAGTGAATGAAGTAGCATATGAGTAAGAACATTTCACCAAGGCAGAGTTAAGTGCTACCCATCTATCTTTGAGTGGGCAGAAATTTAAACTGACATGAAATTGACAGTATCTATTGCCATCCCCTATCCTGCTTCTACTGCTGCTTGTTCAAGTCACTACAGTCACCCAAAAGTGCAAGGGGTTTACACATTGTGGGGCTGCCCTTGGGCAGTGGCAAAATAAGGGGGAACTCTGCTTTAACACTAGTGCAGCCAAGAATGATTACAGTTTGTCTCACTCATAGGCTGAGAAAGAGATGAACATAATAACATCATACCCACAATAGATTCTGTCAGGGTATGTTTATGCTATGGTTAGGTGCAAATGAGGAAGGGTGCTAAAGATGCGTATCGGCTTTTAATCCCAGAGCTGTAATCTTTCAGAGGTCAAACAGTACTCCAAGGCAAGAGCTAAAACAAGCCTTAAAAAAGGTAGAGCCCAAAATGGGAGCTCCTGCTTCTTTTCTCCACCACCCGATTTCTTCTTTTTTAATTTTTAATTTTTTTAATTATGTTTTTTATATGACGCCCTTCTCCGAAGACCCAGGGTGGCTTACAATTTTTGGGGGATACAACCCAATGTGCTCAGCAATAGCCTTCCTTCCATTGTATATGCCTGCTTATTACTAAGCGGCATTTTTACAAAGTCAGCTTATTGCCCCCAACAATCTTGGCTCCTCAATTTACCTACCCCGAGAGGATGGAAGGCTGAGTCAACCTTGAGCCTGGTGGGATTCGAGCCTGCACTAATTGCAGGCAGCTGGAGCTAAGTGCTAGATGTTTAACAGCCTGCACCACCAAGGCTCTTCAGTCAATGTTCAGAAACATTCTAGATTTACAGAGAAAATCTGCAAGAGAGTGTTCTACAACTCGAAAGCAAAAGAGGCCTGCCTCATGTACTTGGGAGCCTCATGCATTGCAAACTGAGACCAATGTGAGGGTCTTTAATTTTTCTTCAGAACATAAGTACCTAAGCAATGCTGTGCTGGATTGGATGCCTGGCCTATCTAGTCCAGCAACCTGTTTTTACAATGGCCAGCCAACTGCACAAAGAAACCATAGGTCTTCCAAGGCAGGCATGCTGCCATCAAGTCTAATAACCATTTATCTCCATGACTTCCCTGAATTGATCCAATTCTTCTTGGAAACAGCCAGGCTGACAGCCAGCATCAACCCTTATTCCATATTCTCTAATCAGTTGCACCTCTTGTGCCCAGCATTGATTCCAATCTAGAATACCTAATTTCAAGTTAGAATACTAAATACCTAGAGAGAGTAAGGGAGAGATTGGGGAGAAGATACCAAATTCAAATATTGCACAACTTCAGAATAATCAAGCCTAGGTATAGTTAGGGTGAGACTCTAATTTGCCCTGATTTGTTTCATTTATTTTCATTGTTTTATATATGTATATATATATATATATTATATGTGTGTGTGTGTGTGTGTGTGTGTGTGTGTCTGTCTGTCTGTCTGTCTGTCTGTCTGTCTTCTCAATTACTGACCTGGCAAGTACTTCCTGCTGGTTCATAGGTATAAGAACGTCTTCAACTAAATCGGTCCCAGGTGTGTCTGGTCGGAAAACTTTCCTCACTTGCTGGTCCACTGGGGGAGCAGGTGATTCCTCTATATTGGACTCCTGAGCACCAGAGAACATGGAAGGCAGCAATTGGGAAAATACATTAGGTCTGGTTGACAGGCATCTAGGTAACCCTGTATTTACAAAATGCCTCCAAAAGGAAAATGAGGCAAAATGAATCAAGAGTGGCCACCTTCTAGATATGGAGAATTAAGTCTAAAGCAAAGCTGATTGGAGCATACCACAGCTGCTTTCTATTATCCTTGGTTATGATGTTGTCAGAGTTCAACCCCACCTAAATGTTCCGCAAGGGGAACTGAAGAGCAAACAATTCACGCTACGTGTGTTGAAGATGCTCTAAACTGAAAAGCCATTCACTGGTTTTTGTTGCTGGCTTGGCCTGATAAAAATTGAAGTAAATAATATTTGGAAGGTACCATTACAGCATTCAATATGAATGTACGTCAACAGTATTTGAAGCATAAGCTAATATATTTACTGAGAAATAAACTGTTTTGACTGTTATTTGTATTTTGGATTGTAATTACACAAACATATTCATGTTTATTTTGAAGCAATTATTTCTTTCAATTGAATTTATTCCCAGTTAAGGATAAGTAAGATTACCATAGTGTGACACCAAAGCACTCTTAGTAAGCAGGCCCAATTTATTTGAATGGAGATTTGTTTGGTGAGGCTACTAGATACAGTAAAAATCCAGATGGCCAGCAGAGGGCTGCAAAGAGATATGTACATTACAAATGAATTGCTGCCATCTAGGAGTAATGTGGATTTTTGCAAACCAGATCTGATAGTTCTAATTTGGGAGACACACTTAGGATTATGAAACTAAATATACTTTGAGGAAAAGTCCCATTGAATTTCACAAGGTTAACACCTGATTCCCCCTCAAGTCTTGCTATGCTGCCTCATCAGGGATAGTTGGAGAGGTGTGTTTCCTGGGAGTATTTATACCTAAGGCATGAAGGTAGTTTCAACTGTTCAATTAAAGCAAGCAGGTGCCTACATTGGGCAGTTGTCCTATAGGGAGGTATAGGATTACTTTAGTGACAACAGCAAAGGTATAATTACATATGTGGGAGAAGGCACTGGTAAACCTATACTTTACCATATACTCTTACATGGAATGTAAGAAGCTTAACACAGTAAAAGATGAAATGAACCAGCTAGATATGAATACCTTATGCATCAGTGGAGTGGACTTGGACACTTTCAGTCAAAGGACCATACAATTTACTACTCAAGGCACAAAAAACACAGAAAGACTGAAATTTTTTTCACAGTCAGAAAGAATATAGCAAATCTGGCACTTGGGTACAATAGCAATAGCACTTAGACTTATATACCACTTTATAGGGCTTTACAGCCCTCTCAAAGCGGTTTACAGAGTCAGCATATTGCCCCCAACAATTTGCGTCCTTATCTTACCCACCTCGGAAGGATGGAAGGCTGAGTCAACCTGAGCTTGGTGGGATTCAATCTGCCAAATTGCAGAAGGAGTAGCTTGCAGTACTGCACTCTAACCACTGTGTCACCCAGGCTCTTAAATATGATGGCTATCCAAATTTATGCTCTAATCAATGATGCAGAAGAAAAAAAGACGAATGGATTTTATAGTCAAGTCCAATCCGAAATAGAACTTGTAAGCAAGGTATGTTGCTTGTGGTTGGAGACTACAATGCCAAAGTTAGAAACAGTAAAGAGAAAAGACTAGTTGAACTATATGACCTACATACAGAAGTGAAGGAGAAGAATAATTTATTACTTTCTGCCGATCAAAGGATGCTAATATTCAATAACTTTGAATGATGCCTTATGCATTGATACCAGACTATCCAAAAACTGAATTGCCAATATTATTATTAATACAAGGTTTGGGTTGGTCATGTCAAGATGTGGAATATGCTTAGCAAAATAGGGAGTGCCAGAACATTTCATTAGCCCCTTTTAAATTCTATACTTGGGACAGGAAACCACAGCCAAGACAGACCATGGCAAAACAAAGATTCCATACTGGCAAAAGAGTTAGTCAAGACTGTGTATTATTTTATTATTTATTCAACCTGTGTACTGAATATATATATATATATATATATATATATATATATTGCCAAGGTATTCTCAATTTATGGAAAGATACACCAAGACCTACATACCTTTACCCGTGAAAATCTATGAAAACATATTATATATATATATATATATATATATATATATATGTGTCTGGTGTATTCGGTCTTGTCCTGTAGGATTATATATATATATATATATATATATATATATATATATATATATATATATAATTATATATATATATAATTATATATATATATATATATATAATTACATTTATATGCCGCCCTTCTCCGGAGACTCAGGGCGGCTTACAATTTTTGGGATACAACCCAATGTGCTCAGCAATAGCCTTCATTCCATTGTATATGCCTGCTTATTACTAAGCGGCATTTTTACAAAGTCAGCTTATTGCCCCCAACAATCTTGGGTCCTCAATTTACCTACCCCGAGAGGATGGAAGGCTGAGTCAACCTTGAGCCTGGTGGGATTCGAGCCTACAACAGTTGTAGGCAGCTGGAACTTAAGTGCAGGCAATTAACAGCCTGAGCCACCAAGGCCCAGGTATATTAAGGGTATTGGTGGAAGGTGTGCACAGTTTAAAACCTGGAGAAAGAAACAACAGTAACTTGTGTACTGTGCTGATCGTTCTACCCCAAGAGCAGAAAATAAAAATCATCTACAAGCTCTACTCATTAACGTTGAGGCATCCAGGAAGAAATGACTATGATTAAATATTAAAAAGATCAAAATAATGACAGCAGGTACTGCCACCATCCTTAGAACTGCCAAAGAAGGTTACTGAAGTGATGGGCACTTTAAAACCAACTGTCAGCATCAAGAAATCAGTAGTCAAGAAATAGACCAGAAACTAGTGTGGAAAAGATATTCTGATGTTGTGGTGCATCTATATCTACAAAGATCAGAACTGTGCAGCTAATAATTTCCCTTGGGACACTCTCTGGGAACAAAAGTTGGATTTTCAAGAGGCAGGAAAAAATAAATGCTGATGCTTTTAAACTCTGGTGTTAGGGAAGATGTTTGAGAATACCATGGATAAATAATTCCAGAGTTTTCAATTGAGGCACAAATGACTAGCGTCGAATTATCATACTCAGGACACAATATGCAAAGACCTAACTCTCTTGAAAGGTGGAAGGATAGAGGATGACCAGCAGCAAGGCAGATGGATGTAAAGGGGAGCAGCAATAACCATGCAGAACAAGTGTTAAGAACTGCAGCCAAGACAACGGACAGACAAAAGAAATTTGAGTCTAAGAGGGAAATGTAATTTGAGTAAGACCAGACCCTACCTAAGTTCTCTTGAAGATAAAGGTGGGCGGGGTACATTCAGACTTTCAAGATTCTCTGATTGTAACCTTATAACAAAAGTAATAAAAGTTTTTCATAACTTTGGCTTCCTAGTCTGGTCTACCTCGAAATGCTGACATTGGGTGATGGATACACTGAAAGAAAACCTGAACAGCCAGGCTGGGGACAGGTTTAATAAATTACTCCATCTTAACTTAAAATGCCTTTCATTGCTAATCAATATTAGTTTAATGCAATAATTTAGCATTGTTGGATGTCTGTTTAAGATAACTCTCCAATTCTGCTGGCAATTACGGCATAGAACTCCGAGGAAATTTTTCTTGTAAAATAATATGAATTGTAAAAAAAAAAGCAATTCTTATATAAATGCATTCTAAGATTACCCTCAACATATGATAACATTTTGAAGCACTAAGAATTACAATCATTAGAAAATGCAATTCTTCTCTCCTCAAAGCATGCAATATTGCTAAATCTACTCCATCTGCCTTAAAAGTATTTTGTGAACATTCTGGTATTGATGACATAAAAATAATCCCGCTTCCCCTTTGCTGTTTTATAACTAGAAGTTCCATCTGGCAGAATACCTTAGCTGATAATTCAGTATCTGCAGCAGGGATGAGGGATGAAGGAGCTTGGTCAGAAAGAGCTTCAGCTGACTCTGCCATTTCTAGAACAAACAGGAGATAAAATAAGACATGAGGAGAAAGCTCTGTTAACCTTTTGCGGTTGGAATTGATCTGAGAGACGCATTTTTAAGGCAGCTAAGCTTTCTGAAGGGCCAAACATTTTGGGCTTCCTCACTGCTTTGAAGTCTCTATGAAGAGACAGATGGTGATGGTGTTTAACAACTCTCACTGATTCATTAGATCCTCTTTCCAGAGTCTAGCCTGGTTATATCCAGATGACTTATAGAGCATTTTAATATGCTTTATATGAGTGCTTTTGATCAAAGTTTGGGAACTTCAACCACCCAAAGAGCAGCACTTCCATCTTGTTTAGCTTATTTGTGTGGTCTAGGCCGTGTCAATTTTTTCAACTTTCAATTTCCAAACATTAGGGGTGTTCAAAAGTTGTGACATGCCTTGGGGATTGTAAAGATATTTTACTTATTTTAATATAATTTAGATGTGCTTAGTAAGTAACTATATAAATATCACAACTTTTTAACATTTTGTTATGTTTCATTTATGTGCAGTCTAATTTAATCTACAACTCCTGCAAGACATCAGTTGCCACAGATTCTCTATGATTGAGGATAAAAATTAAAGGCATAGCTGGTGCCATTTAGGCATCAGCACTTCACTCTGAATAATCTTGGTTCACAAGATCCCAGTAGTAAAAGAAGTAAAAATTAACTGGAGCAACTGGTTACTCCAAAAACTGCACTGTTCATCTCTTCCAAAAGCCAAAGCAAGAAAAACCCCACTGGATCTCCCCAGAACACTGTCTAAAATTGGAAGGGCATTGGGCTTACTGCTCCAAAGAGTCAGCTAGCCACCCTCCTCTAAGCAGGGAGAATGTTCCCTGGCTGGCAAAGGCAGTACTCAGGAGGTAGCAGATGGCAACTACAAACAGTAAAAACAAGAAGACAGTAGCATAATCTGCTTCTGCAATATGACAGGGAATCTGCTTGGGGGCTGCAACACACATATGCATAAGCTTACCATTCATTGCCCAGGATAAAGAGTTTTGCCATGCCTCAAGACAACATTGGCTTATCAATTTCTCTGGCACTTTTGAACAGATATTAAAATATCAGATATGGAATTTTCTGCTGTTATGTTTATTAAATCTAAGAAGTGACTGTACTGTCTACTAGGATTACTTTCTGGAATCTACCACCCATATTACTAAGTAATCCTATCTTGTTCCAGTTGGTCTGGAGGAAGTGTGCACATTGCTCTATTTGCCTAAAATAATCACACTTTAATACTTTGCTTAATGTATTATGGTTTTTGCTAGTCATGAAGAAGGCAAAGTCTCTCTCTCTCTCTCTCTCTCTCTCACACACACACACACACACACACAACCACCACCACGAAGAACAACAAATCTCTAATTTCCTGGAATGTTCAATGTTATCCAGCAGATCCTCTATCATTAAAATCCTGAGAAGCTGTCATCTTGCTTCATTACCCTTCTGCTTCATTATCCTTCTCATTCTCCATGGTTTTCCTATTTGTCTCAGGACAATTCTGTAGCTTCCTCTGTTCATTGACAGATGAGTAGCTGATAACCATTTACTGATTTTACAGTAAAAGAGTTGCAAATTTTCATTTCATAATATTCATAGGATTCAAGAGAAGTTCAACAGAAGACACTGTGACTTTATTTATATCTGTTTTGGGTTTTTCAATCTAAAATTAGTTTAGTAGTTTCCCAATAGGTGTTTTCAGTTCCTCTCTCCATCCCTGACTTTAATCCACAGCTGCCTGAGGTTTTCACGCTGTTCTTGTGTTTTGTTCCATCACAAGGTTCTTCATTGGCTCTCTACATGAGTGAGAGTCTGGTTCAACTATGGGTGCTTACTGTTAGATTTGCACGAAGAGTCAGACGCGGAGTGACCTAAGTTTCCTACCCATCAACAACTCTGCTGGGGATAAGTTAGTTGATGGGTTAGGAGTGATGTGCTGAACACTAAGAAGTTTTTCAACTTTCCCAGTGATGTCCCCAGGACCCAATTGCTGAAGCTTTTCCTTGGTAAAACGTACCATTGCGTTCAGCCTGGCCGTTAGCGAAGGGTGCCCAGGGCTGTCAGGGCATGTCTGATACCCAGTTGTGCTAGATAGGATTCAAAAGGGTTGGATGTAAATTGAGGGCCATTGTCAGAGACAAGAACATCAGGTAACCCGTGGGTTACAAAAAGCTTTTTAAGCTGCTTGATGACAGCATCAGTTGTGGTGGATGCCATAGGGATTACCTCTAGCCATTTGGAATATGCATCTACTATAATAAGGAAGGTGTGCCCTCTGGTAGGGCCAGTGAAATCAATGTGAATCCTAGACCATGGGCCCCTAGGACATTCCCATTCCTGTTTGGGGCGAGGTGGGGCAGGCCTGACTACCTGACAGTTGGGACAAGATGCAACCCAGTTTTCAACCATTTTGTCAATACCTGGCCACCATACATAACTCCTGGCCAATCCCTTCATCCTTACAATACCAGGATGACCCTCATGTAACATTTCCAAAACCTCCTTTGCAGTTTTGCAGGAATAACCACCCTGTTACCCCACAAAATACATCCTCTTAATACAGATAATTCAGTTTGCCTGGATTTAAAAGGTTGGGCAAGGTGAGGTAGATCTTGAAGAGGCCAACCTTTCTTAATCCAGCCTATAATAGGAGCCAATAAAGTGTCTTTGGCAGTCTCTCTGGCAATTTCAGCAGCGTGTACTGGAAGCTTGGCAACAGTTTCTAGGAAAAGGTGTGTGCCTCAGGTTCAAAGTCCTCCTTGTGACAAGGAAGTGGGCAACGACTCAAGGCATCAGCATGTCCAATGTCTTTGCCAGGCTTGTGGATAAGGTTGTATGAATAAGCAGCAAGAAATTCAGTCCACCTCAGCATTCTTGGTGACAGGATAGTGGGTGTAGGTTTGTCTCCTGCCACAATGCCTAACAAAGGTTTGTGATCTGTGACAATGGTAAATGTTCTCCCATATAAATACTCATGAAATTTCTTGATAGCTGCAACAATTGCCAATGCTTCCTTGTCCAATTGGCTGTAATTCCTCTCTGCTTTGGTCAAGGTGCGAGAGTAAAATGCAATAGGGGCTTCCTCCCGCTGGGAAGCCTGTGGCTCAAACCCCCCACTCCAAAGGGGATGCATCACAAGTCAGTACAACAGGTAAATTCTCAGAGAACTGTATGAGTACAGCATCAGACGTGATTAGTCTTTTAATACTGTTAAATGCTGATTGTTCCTTCCTGCCCCAGACCCAAACAGACTTTTTGTCAAGTAATCTGTGTAATGGTTCTGCAATGGTTGCCTTCTGAGGTAGGAACATGTGATAAAAGTTAATAAGTCCAAGGAAGGCTTGCAAATCTGTTTTGCATTTTGGTCTAGGGGCTTCTTTGATTGCTTGAACCTTGGCATCTGTAGGGTGGATGCCATGCTTGTCAATCATATAGCCCAAGAACTCAACCTTGTCAGTTCTAAGAGTGCATTTTTCTTCCTTGACTTTTAACCCTTTCTTGAATCTGGTAAGGACTTCTCTGAGTCTCTCTTGTAATTGAGTGTCATTTTCAGCAGAGATTAACACATCATCAAAGTAAGGCACTACCCTGGCAGTCCTTGGAGCATCCTTTCCATAAGGCTTTGGAAGATGCCTGGTGCCACGCTTACTCCAAACTGTAACCTTTTACATTTGAAGGCACCTCTATGAGTCACAATGGTTTGGGCCTCTGCAGTGGCATCATCAACTGTTAGTTGTTGATATGCCTGGGCCAGATCCAATTTGGCAAAGACTGTACCCCTGCCAAGTGAATGTAATAAATGATGCACCACTGGAACTGGATATGCGCTCTGTTGAAGTGCATGGTTCAATGTCCCCTTATAGTCCCACAGATTCTCACTGACCCATCAGTCTTGACTGGTGTGACTATGGGTGTCTCCCATCTGGAGTGGTCAGTGGGCTCTAAAACTCCTTGAGCTATTAGTTTATCTAATTGTGCATCAATTTTTTCCTTTAAGGCAAATGGGACCCTTCTGGGCTTTAAGCGAATTGGGGGCACCTTGGGATCTAGGTTGAAAGTGATAGGGGTCCCCATATACTTGCCCAATCCGTCGCTGAAGACCTCTGGAAACTCAGACTTCAGGCCTCCTCCCATTCAGTGTTGCTCACGTGATTGATGCCAGTCACCTCGATGCCTAGTGGATTGAACCACTCAAGTCCCAGCAAGCTTGGGCGGTCCTTGTCCACGATGGTCAGGGGCAAACGTTTGGTGTGGCCTTTGAACTTCACGATGAATTCTCTTGTTCCAACTACTGGAATCTTGTTCCCTTGGTAGTCTTTAAGAGTCAGTGCTTGCTTCTGGAAATGCTTCTTCTGAATGTTGGGAAGTAGCCTGTGAATAGTGTCCCATGACACCATAGATAAATAGGAGCCTGAGTCCACTTCCATTTGGCAAGGCCTTCCTTCAATTAGTACCTTCACATGTACTTTTCTGCTTCTTAAGGGTGAAGAATGACCAATGGTGACTGTTTGATGAGTTTCATTCTTCCCATTTGCTTCTGTGTTGCCCCATTTTCTCACTGAAGTTGTTAGGCTTGAAATCTTTGTCAGGAAACTTCTTTCTGCTTGGTGGAGTTCTGGATGATTTGCAGACTCTTGCTAGGTGACCTCTTTTTCACAACAGAGGCAGATGGTATCAAAACTTGCATTCAGTGGGGTGGCCCCCCCACAACCTCTGCAATAAAAGTCTTGCCTCTTTCTTCCAAGGTCTTTCCTTTTCTTCTCCATTCTGAGTCTATAAATTCCTTCCTCCACCTCACTACAGTCTGAATCAGAATCTATTTGCTCAATGGGTTGTTGTGGATTTTTCCACATCAGGATGGCTTGCCTTGTTAATTTTCTTCATGGCTGCTGCTGAGGACTTGGTAGCTTCTGCTGAAGAAGCTTCTTCTATGGCCTCCTTAAGCGTGATCTTAGGTTTCATTAATAATTTGCTCTGCAAAACCTTGTCTTTTAGGCCTAGAACAAATCGATCGCATGGCCTCTTCTAAGTTGATAAATTCACATGCACCCCAATGTCCCTTAAACTTGCCAGTCATGCGTTTTCGCTTTCCCCTTGATCCCGACGGTAGAATTCGTGTCTCTTAATGAGGCACGATACTTGTGGCGTAATGGGCTCTTAATAACTTTTCTAAATCGGGCCAGTCCATTACCTTCCGTCTGCAGCTCCGCCAATGCCTTCGCCATCTTGAAAACTGCCGGACCGCAGTGGGTGAGAAAGACCGCCCTCTTCCGCTTCTGGAAATGTCGGCGAGATCGTTTCCCTCCAAATACATTTGGAAACGATCTGCATACAAGTCCCAGTCTTCTGCCATCGGATCGAACGGGGCTGGGGGTGTTCAGCACAGCCATCTCTCTCAGCTTGTTCTCCACGTTGTCTTCTCTTCAGGAAGGATCCCCCCGCCAGTGTTAGATTTGCATGAAGAGTCAGGCGGAGTGCTTCAGTGAAGAGTTTATTAGTGACTACAGCTCATAACAGACCCATTTGGCTGGGCTGCTGCTACTTATAGCCAGCAGCCGCGGTTGCCAGCCAATCAGAGTGCAGGGTTTTCCGCTTTTAAACCAATCATTTCTGACATTTTACAAGAACAGTTCAAACTTAACCAATGACATTCAAGCCTGCATACATAACACTTACAATAAGAGGCCCCATTCATAATTCTCTATTTGTCTGCCTTGTTTTCTCCTACTAATTCTTTGTGTTCCCTTATGGGGCAAGGTTGTCTTTTGCTTTGCCATTCCAGGATTGCAATCTTTATACTCTGGGATTTCAGGTTTCAAGCCTGAAAATCTAGAAATCAACTCTCTCCTTGCCTTCATCTCTCCAAATGTGATGGTTTTTAAAGATCCTTTTTATTTGACTAGTGGAGTAACATGGAGCTTGGTTATTTTACCCTACTCAGAGTAATATGAGTACTTTCCAGGTTATTGTTATTTTTATATTAATAATGGATGCACACATGTTCTGGGATACTTTGGGACATTCTATTAATATGTATGGTTGTTGCATTTATTTTAGTTCTAAATATTAATTTTACTGGCTGGTTGTTATGAAGTCATTTTAATGGTTGGAATTTTGTAACTATTTTGTTTTTCTTGGATTGATACTGTGCCTTGATCAAGGCATGTAATAAATAATTATGCATATTTTCTAATGAAGAACAATTTACATTTTAATTATGATATAATAATTGTTATAATCAGGCTACATGCTGCAACCAGAATCAAGTTTTGGATTCCTACCTTACCTACAATCTTGTAAGACCCAAATAACCTTTTACATGTACCTGTTCCACTTGTACCCACTTCCAAAGTGTGGAACTTCAGATCATAAGCATTCCTCAAGGCACTGATGTCTTCCTCGAGCCGGAAACGAGATTCTTGTTCAGCTTCATATACTGCCTTCAACTGGGCCAGCTTCTCCTCATACTCCTGAAAATGTCAGGAAAATTAGCCAAGGCAATCTATTGTAATGCATCTTTGAACCACCCAGAGTTGCTTTGCAGAAAGAGATAGGTGGCATATACAGAAAATTTAACTAAAATAAATATTAAAGAAAATCCTAGACCTTACCTTCTAAGGCAGGTCTGACAAACTCCTGACCCTGTCAAACTCCTGACCCACAGGCTGGATGCGTTATGCACTGGCCACACCCACACCCGGTTTAGTGAAGGGGAAAAAGGTCCTGATACATCGCATGATGCCACCGTGACGATGTGAGTTTGACACCCCTGTTCTAGGGGATGTGTTTGTGACTGACAGGGCCTTTAAATCTTTTAGGCAAAGAACAGGAATTATAGACTTGCATTCCAATTTATTTAGTGGATGCCTAATTGCGGAGGATTTTATAGTAGCTCAGTTTTGTGGCTTTAGCAGATGCAGTTTTGACTTTACCTAAAAAGCCAAGTGGGATTAGCCCTCATTAATTTTAGATGGAAACCATTTTGATTCTCCAGGGCTGTAAATTATAAGTTATTTCTGGAAAACTAGCATCAGCCAATATCCACAAATAGTTAACAATGCCTTAATTATGTTAAAATGGTCAAAAAAGTAAACAGTGGTCAAACTTTCAGAAGCCCCTTCTTTCTTGGTTGTACCTGTTGTTTCCTCAAACTGCCATATCTTGAAGTTCACAAACAAAAACAGATAGATGAGATCTAAAGGACAATTGTTTTCAGAGGTAATGCTATCTTCAGAAAATATTTCACAGGGAAGTTTATTAACACCATCACTTTTATCTTTAGGCTCCCAAAAAAGAGAAACTTCTAAAGTGGCAGCATCTTTTTTTCAGGCTGATGTAGAAGCCTCACGCACACCCACACACTTCTTTAATGAATCAATTCAAAATGTGTGTTTTCAAAGGGAAAGCGCCTCATGATTCAGCTTGGGTGATTTTGTTATTCCCTAAAAGTCAGTAAACAGGCTATCTGTATTAGGAAACCTCTAAGGCTCTCAATCTGCCATGGGGCTTATGTGTGAATTAACCTATCTGAAAGATCAGATTGAAGAAAACTTCAGCATGGAATTTCCTTCCTGTACCAGTGTTCAGAAGACATGGCCAACTTACTTCTCGGATTAATTGCTTCTCTTTCTCAACATCTGGCTGGAACTCAGGAGCAAGTTCTAGCTTGTCCTCAGGTTGAATAGCCTCAGGAGGTAACAAGTGAGGACATTCCGCTAAGGAAGGAAGGAAATACTGTAACTAAAAAGCAGCATGTCTTAGCGGCTTATCCACATTGAACTCTTCAGTTGCTCCTGTCCTGTGCTCATGCTGGCTTGACATTGAGACACTTGGGCAGTAGTTTACAAGGAATTCAGCCTGGATGGCAGGTTGCTATGTGCTCCTACTCCACAATGCTTCCACTGCTCTTCCATCCCACCTTTCTGTTTCAGAAAAGCAATGACCAATCAATTTACTTCCTGAGAGCAAGTCTTCTAAGACATATATGTTTATATCTATCTATCATTGAATTGAATAGTGAGAATTAAAAGCACTGAAGTGTACATACAACAATCAACAAAAATTAAAATTCCTTTTTATTGCCCTGTTGTTCTCTTTATATTTTCTAGAGTTTTACAGCTATCAGGATTACTGTAATAGCACAATGGTTATACACTTAACTTTTAATTGGCTGGTTGTTGCTTGAAACTCAGCAGAAATTTGCTTTAAGCAAGCATTACATTTTCCTCCCATGAGCTGCAGTGAATTAAAAAAAATGAAATAATATACTTCTGAATTTAATAAAAAATAAAAGCATGAGAGAAAGATAACCCAAAGAAAAATAGTAAGTTTATTTTGAGGTTTCTGCTGGGTTTTGACCTAGTGACTTTCTATTCAGAAGGCAAGCATTTAACCCTTGTGCTATTATAATTTTCCTGGTAAAAGTAACTCTAGAAGATATTAGAGACCATAGTAATCGCCTATTCAGTTCAGAGGGCATTCTTAATTTTGTTAATCAAAAGCTGCTGGGGTTATCTTGCAAGAAAGTAGAATGGCCAGGAGCATTCAATATACTATGTGGAGAAATGGAATGCTTTAAAACTGCAGAGGGAAAAAAATCCCACTTCAAGAGGTTAAATTTTCAATGGGAGGAGTTATATAGAGTGACATTGCCTGGTCTTGACCTTAGAAATGGCTGCTGATCCATTCTGGCAACCAGGTAATCACACAGTGCAAATAAGCCCAAGATGCCCTGAAAATGGTCCTGGCAGCAAGATTATTCTACTAATTATTTTATAATGGTTGAAACTACCACCACTTCTAAGAGTTGGATACTGTCTACTTTAATTCCGGATAGATGAACTTTCAATATTTTGTTTCTCTCATCATTTTAGAGTGGGAAATATGTGGTTGTATTTAACTGCCACAGGCAATCCAGATTTTGTAACCACAGTTTGAGAAAAAAAGCATGATTTCCCAGAATTTATAGTACAAGTACTGAATTCCTGGGAAAATGCCATTTTCTCCCCACCATTTAAGATACTATTAAAAGTATCAGTGCATCATGGAAAAATGGTTTGCCAGCATTAAGGGCATGTAAGAAAAAAGTCAGAAAAAATACTCTTGGAAGTAGATTCCCAAAGTATGTTAAAAAAAGAAATTAGCTATTATCCTTTCTATGCTTGAGATGCAATAAACACAAAGAACTCTAGTACATTTGTTAAGATTACCCTCAATGGGAATTCTTTATTGGTCAGATGTTATTACTAGGGTGAACTACAGTAGTTTCTTGGGAAAAAGTTAAAGTTGAACCAAGCTAAGGGATTACTGAACTGTATTCAAAAAATTGGGATTTATCCATGTATAAAGATCTTTGGAAAAATTGTGCCTGGATATCTGTGTAAAATGTTGGTTCCATTAAATTTGTTGAATTAGCTCTCTGCTGTTAGAGTGGCAAGATCAGGATAATATCATTTGATTTGATCTTTTTCTTGGAAATACCAAGGATGGAAATCTGAGGCTTCTTTACAAGTGTCACACATTCTATCATTTGAAAACAAAACAATCAAGAAGAAATGTCCTTGGAAATAAATAAGAAAATATACACAGGGTTCTTATTCCTTCACAAACTTTTTCCATTCTGTTCCTCTGGAGCCCTTGCATCTCTAGTCATTGAATGCAACTTGTGTGAACATATTCTTAATTTTTCCTTTCACTTGTCAGACAACTAACGGGAAAGTGGGTGGTATCCCACCTTCATAATAATGCAATGACTGTCATTATTGAAGCAGATAAACTCTTTTTCAAGCAAACAACCCAAGGAACTAATGAAATTGAGAGGTCCTTGGTGCTCTCTGAGCTTGGTTCCTTTTTTGCAGACATTTCATTACCCAAACTAGGCAACATCACCAGTATTAAGACAATTGTACCATCACCATCTAAGTGGGCCCTACCTTGTAAGTTATTCAGGTTCATCTGCTGAGCCAAGATAGCTTTCAAATGCTTGATCTCCTCCTGGTACTCCCTCAGGAGAGCATCTTTAGGGTCCTCATTAATGCGAGGCTTGTTGCGGATGTTCTTGGCTCGGTGGGCGTAGCGCAAACTGCTAAGAGTCTCATCATAATTGTTGTCAGCAGGAGACAAGCATGCCACCATAAGTGTCTTGGTGTTACCTCCAAGAGAGTCCTGCAGCACCCGAGTCAGTTTGGAGTCTCGGTAAGGGACATGCCTACATCTTCCATCTGCAAGGGCTGAGATCACATTGCCAAGTGCTGAGAGAGACAGGTTGATTTTGGTGGCCTCTTTGAGGCGCTCACCAACAGCTCCAGTTTTGGACTGCCTCTCACTCCCGGCAAGGTCTACCAGATTGAGCTTTGAAGCCCTCAGATGATCTTGACCTCTCTCATCTGCATAAAAAGAATGAATCTGGGTTGGTCAAAGTTCTTGGAAAAAAGTAACTCTTAAATTGTACATTATAGCCTTCACCAATCTGATGTTCTTCAGACTACCTGGGACTGTATCTCCCAGACTTCCCAGACAATAAGGTTATTAGCTCATACGTTACAGTCCAACCTCATCTAACAGGTGTCAGATTCAGAAAGGCTGCTTAAAAGGTAAAGAATGTGTACTTCCTCTGCCAGCGATAAGAACATTATTTCTGTTCATTTCAGGTGTCAGAAACCAGATTTTCAGGCATTTTAAAAACTGAACCATGTGGATCACATCAACCCAAGAATAAAATGACATAATAAAGTGATGAAGTGCTTGAATGGACTAGCACACTCCATTCCTCTGTTACAATGTTCCTCTACGTTAAAATGTGAAAAGGAAATGTTTGTTTGCTTATTTATTTAGTTATTTTAAACATTTATATGGCTGTCCAATTCAACCAATGTGACTCTGGGAGGTATAGAACAAAAATGAACATTAAACAAGATTTTTAAAAAGTTACATATCATTAAAAATAACTCCGATGTGTAAAATGGCAAACTGAACAGATCACGCTTCAAAAAGTTACATTAAAATATGATGTAGTTTCCTTGGTAACACATATCAGCCAAACTGATTTTGATTTAGTATTACATATGAATTAGGTTTCTATTATTTGTCCAACAAGCTATGATTAAAATAAATTTTGCCTTAACTATGTGAAACCAACGATAACCTGAATAGGAATAAATGACATGAAGCAGCTATGCACAATCATCTATGATACTATAAGAAAATCAGGAGCATGATTTTAAGATTTGTAATCAATAATCTCCATAAAGATTTCATATGTTCCACTATGCACTATCCTTATAGCTGTTTTATTGCTTAGAAGAAAACAGTCTTGTGGCAGCCCAACCTTATACAACTTCCACAGATCAATTGTGGAGCAATTAAATTTTCTTTTGATTCTTCTCTCCCTGATTCACCAGCAGAGATCCAGAAATCTGCTATATGCTATCGCAACCCACCTCCTTACCCAACTACATTTCATTTTTACCTACAACGTAGATTTCCATATTGATGGTGAAGATAGAATGTGAACGTGAGGAGTCCTTGTTCATCAAGGTATAGCCCACTGCACGATTTTTCCAGCCTGTCTCCATGATGCGCTCGCACTGGGTGATGCTATGTACTGTGTGCTGTGAAAGACCCTTCACATACACCCCTTTCTCTGGATGCTCTTTCAGCTGCAAGGAGGGTCATTAGAGCAACAGTTACAATGAAGGCTGCAGAGAACTGTATAGACTAAGAAATGGCCAGAAACTCTTTTTGTCAAGTTTTAGGGCAGTAATCAAGTGTCCGAGCATTTGGATATTTTGGACCCAGAATACAATGAGCACAAAGTGAATAAAGGGGTTTAAGTTTTATTGTTAGCTCAAGCATAACATAAAAAAGCACACATGCCAAGCAAGATGATACCCAATTCTCTCATAAGCTGCCAGGAGCTCCAGCAGAAATACTCCAAGGGCATCCAGTTTTCACAGTACCACACTACTGGGTTTCATGTGGAAGCCTCCAACAAACAAACAACAACTCCACAATTTTTATCAAAACTTGGCACTTTTAACTTCATGGCCTTGCTATTTATTTATTTATTTATTTATTTATTTATTTATTTATTTATTTATTTATTTATTAATGGGACTTATATGCCGCCCCATCTCCGAAGACTGGGCTTACAAATAAAACAACAACAACAATAAATAATTTAAAAGCAAATTAAACTAAATAAGCCCCATTACAACTACAAATTCAACCCATAAAAATTATCCTATAAAACTATCCCATAAAACCATCCCATCCCAAAAATCACAACCAGTTGGTTAAACAACCAGTCTTCAAGTCATGGCGGAAGGTGCGGAGGTCAGGGGCCAGGCGAGCTCCAGGGAAGTTGGTTCCAGAGGTCAGGGGCAGCTATAGAATAGGCTCGTCGTCGGGGGACCGCCAGCCGGCATTGGCCAGCTGATGGGACCCCAAGGAGTCCTTGCCTATGTGCTCGCACAGGGCGGTTGGCACTTCGATGTCGGCAGGAGCAGCTCCCTTAAATATTGGGGACCCATGTCATGAAGGACTTTGTATGTTAACACTAAGACCTTGAATCTCACCGGGCGCAACCGGCAACCAATGAAGGCAGCGCAGGAGGGGGTAACATGGGAGAACGGGAAACTCCCATCACCACCAGCGCCGCCACATTCTGCACCAGCTGCAATCTCCGGATGGTATGCAAGGGCAGTCCTAAATAGAAGCGTTGCAGTAGTGAGTCTGGAGGTAACAAGGGTGTGAGTAACCGTCGAGGGCATCTCGGTCCAGAAAAGGCGCAGCTGGCGAACCAGGCGGAGCTGGGCAAAGGCCCCTGGCGGCGGCCCCACCTGCTCCTCCAGCGGGCGAGCGTCCAGGAGGACCCCCAGGTTCCGCCCTATCCACAGGGGGTAATACCACTCCCCGATGGCCAAAGATGGATACTCCAAACTGGGCGAGATGCGGTACACCACTCAGTCTTGGCGGGTTGAGGCGGCATGTTTCCGTTCATCCAGATCCGTACGCATCCAGACACTGGGTCATCAGGGAGAGGGCATCACCAATCTGGTTGGGTGGAAATGTACAGCTGAGTATCATCAGCGTACTGATGGAAACTCACCCCAAAACCTGGATGATCTCACCCAGCTTCATGTAGATGTTAAATAGCAGGGGAGAGGGACCGACCCTGAGGGACCCACAAGAGAGCACCCTCGAGGTAGACCTCTGTCCCCGCCAATACTGACTGCGATCGCCCGAGAGGTAGGAGGTGAACCACCGAAGCACAGTGCCCCTACACCCAACCCCTCGAGCAGAAGGATACCATGGTCGATGGTATCAAAAAGCCGCTGAGAGGTCTAATAGGACCAGGACAGAGGAAAAATCCCTGTCCCGAGCCCTCCAGAGATCATCCATCAGTGCGACCAATGCCGTCTCCGTGCTGAAACCAGGCGGAAGCCCGATTGATCGGATCCAGGTAGTCCGCTTCATCCAGGAAAAGTGGAAACTGCCGAGCCAACCCCCCACTCTCAACAACCTTCGCCAAAAAGCGAAGGTTGGAGACTGGACGAGTTGTCTAACACGGTAGGGTCCAGGGCAGGCTTCTTCAGAAGGGGTCTCACCACCGCCTCCTTCAAGGTGGCGGGAAAACCTCCCTTAATGAAGCGTTGACAACTGCCGGAGCCAACCGAGTGACCTCCCTGGCGGCATAAGCCAGCCAGGAAGGACACGGTCCAACAAACATGTGGTGGAACTCAGGCGCCGCATAATCCCGTCCACTTCATCCTCGGAAACAGAATCGAACTCCTCCCAGATCATACTGGCCAGACTACCTGTATCTCGTTCCTCAGACCACTGCAAATCAGAGGACAACCCATCCCGAATTGGCGATCTTATCCGACAGATATTGACCAAACTCCTCAGCCCTGCCCGCAGGTCCGCCCCTCCCTAAGCGAAGGAGAGAACGGGTTACCCGAAACAGGCGGCTGGGCGGTTATCTCGGATGCTATGAGGGAGGAGAGATAAGATCTTCTCGCCCTCATAGCTACCAGGTAAGTCCCAATATAGGCTCTTAGCTGGGCTCGATCGGACTGGGAACGGGGACCTCCACCTGCTCTCTAAGCCCCTCTGGGCGTTTCATCTCCCGGAGCTCCTCCGAGTACCAAGGAGCCATCCGGGATCCACGACGTGTGAGGGGTCGCATGGGGACAACCCTGTCAAGAGCCTCCAATGCGGCCTGCTGCCAAGCAGCCAGCCAGGTCCTCGACAGAGCTGTGGGCAAGGGAAGAGGAAGAAACCCCAGCTCCGCCGAGAACTGCTCCGGGTCCATAAGGCCTGGGGCGGAACCATCTAAGCGGTTCCTCATCCCAGCAGTGGGGCGGCCTGTTGGAAGACCAGCCGTGGGAGATAGTGATCAGACCATGGAGCGGGCACAGCCGTAAAGTGGCCTGCCCTCTGTCACTACGCCACTGTTCAGAGACAAAAATTAGGTCAAGAGTGTTCCCCCTCATGGGTGGGCCCTGGATTAATGGGTCAGGCCCATGGCCTCCATAGAAGCCATGAATTCCTGGGCCAAACCAGGCGCACCCCCAGGGAGGGCAGATTGAAGTCCCCCAGGACTATAAGCCCGGGAACTCCACCGCCACCCCGAGAGAGCGTCCGAGAAGCCCAGGTAGGGCCGCTGTCACACAGCTGGGTGAAAGGTATCGAGCAGCAAGCCCACCCGACCATTGGGCCCCCACCTCAAGAGGAGTGTCTCACTCCGCCTATCTCTGGAACAGTGACCTCCCTTGGAAACAGGGTCTCCCGAATAACCACGGCCACCCCACCACCCCTACCCTGGGCCGAGGCGGTGCAGGACCAAAACCTGGAGGGCACAAATCTACCAGAGGGACACCGCCCTCTGGGCCCAACCAGGTCTCGGTGATGCAGGCCAGGTCCGCGGCCTCCTCCTCAATTACCTCACGGAGGAGGGTGGACTTATTAGCCACGGACCTGGCATTAAAATACACCAGTCTAAGCCCAGGGGTCCCAGTTCCCATGCCCCCCTGGGAGGAGGCCATAGGGTCAGAGCAGGCAACCGCACAAAGATGCTATGGTCAGGAGACTGCAGGACTTGCCCGGCACATGGTTCTGGGATGGGAATTGAATGTCTTGAGATTTTCAAGGTGGGAAAAGCTTTGAAACTACATAAAGATCCCTCACCTCTTCATCTTCGTTCAGTCAGCAAGAGTGAAAAACAAGCAGGCTAGCTCAGAATGAGCTCTGCACTTTTAGACTTTTTTTAAAATATGAAGGAGAAATCAAAGCTTATCACTAAACTCCTCAAAATAACACTGATCTTCCACACTGCCACTAGAGGATCAAAAAGTAATCTACCAGCAGGAAGGTCTTGAATATACAATACAGTATAATATAACGGTGCTTTACTACTAAATGAATGCCATACTAGTGAGTATCTGAAGGGATAAATTCTCCTTTCTTATATAATTTTATTAAAACATTTAAAAACAAAGACAAAAGCTAATACAAATTAATATAAGGTAAGAAAAAGAAAAATTTAAAAGTACAAAAAAGAAAAACAAAAAGAAAAAAAGATACACAGAAGTGATTTTTGATCTTTATAGCAGTAACAGATACAATTGTAGATTTACCTCTTTCCCTAAGTTACATCATGACTCTTCTTTCTATATCTCATCTAATCATCAAAACCATATTCTGTTTTTCTGTTTTACACAAAATGTCTATAAGGGGTTTCTAGTCAGAAATAAACATATTGTCTTTTCACCAACCAACACGTCAATTTGTCCCTATCAGAAAGTTGTTTTGTCTTCGCTAACCATTTCTCCATTCTAGGAAAGCACACATCAACATAGACATGCAGAAATTTGGCCTATCTTAATTTTAACTGATGGGGAGAGATATCAGAACCCAGAATGTTCAAAAATTTGTCCCTTCAGAAATTGATCGCCCTGATTTATTGCTTAATTCAATATGTTACTTATTTGGTTAACCTGTCTCATTTTTTATTTCATGTCACTAATAAATTTTTCGTTGTATAACATACATTCTTGACATAGTTTCTTTTGCTCACACTGAATTGTTAGAGCTTAAATTTCTGGCATTGTTGGGTTGTTTGACTTACTTCATACTAAGTTCTTGCCCTGTTAGTCTGTTGTCCTCACCTCCAGTTTCTGCTTGGTGTTTGGACCCAGGAGGTCTCTGATTTCTTCATTATAGATCTCCAGGTAAGAGGCTCTCACCAAAAACTTGGTGTTTTCTGCACACTATAAAAAAATAAAAGGAAAAAAATATTTCTTAGATTTCCAGTCTGAGAATTTATTCCGGGTTATTTCTCATAGGTACATAGGTGGATGCTATTTTAATAGGATCTGAGACTTAGTTGTATTCCAACCATCTGCAACTATGCACACATGATGTCAGGAAAATGGCTTATAAATACACCATTACTAATACTACTTTCTTATTTATTCATTACTTATTCCAGTATTGCCAGGGCAACATACATTATTGCTACCTTCTAAAATGTTTGAAAGGAATGTCCAAAACTGTTGATATAGTTTGAACCTCCCAACAACTAATACAAAATCAGAATGGCTTCATCAATAAGTATTATCAAAATACACTGGAGGGAGGAAGTTTATTTATCAGAGCTCTTATCTTTTTTCTATCATTGGAAAGATATCATCATACCTTTAGGCACCATTTACTTCTAGAACTTTAATTACTTATTTTGTGTAGTGAATCCTACTGCAACCCTAGTCCAAGGTGCCTGAGGCAGAAAATCTAATTCCAAAGAAAAGGTATAAATAAAAGAGTAAAAAAATGATTTGGAAATACACAAAAATATATTGGAAGAATGTTTTTAATAAGTTGAAGCTCATCCACAATCTCTCAAGACATTGTCCTTAAAATTTTGAAAATAAAAAAGAATAGCACCCACCGAGAATAAAATACAGAATACATCTCAGATAACAGCATCTAAAGAAGGTATTTCATGTGAATTAACATGGAGCTTCAGGAAGGTTTCTTATACATGAATAAATGTTATACAAGAGCATGGTATAACATTCTTTGTTAGTGCTCTTTTAATAAGACCTGTGCAAATGTTCTTGATAGAAGTTACAGCTAAAACTGCTTGTTGAAGTGTATAATCATGCAATTATTATTAGGATTTGAGATTTATTTCTAATTTATGTTATCACAAATATCATTCCTCAACCTATTATATGTTATTATACATATACAAACACACACTTATATATATGTATGTGTACAGACACAAACATATAATGCCACTGTTGACTTTAGGAGAATTGTATTATATCCTGAGCCTTCTCTGTTGTATGAATGAGTTCAGTCATATTTTAGTATAGTTATATGAGTATCAATAGGGAGCATCACTAATAAATAATATTCTCTATAATAAATTATATTATATTAAATGTTACTAAATCTAACTCATGCTTGTGTTGTTCAGAACCTCTCTTTAATGTTTCTGCAGTGAAAGACTGGTAATACCTATCTGTAAGAGAGTAGGTGGACTGATTGGTCCATCCATCCATCTGCATCTTAATGTTATGCAGTGATGGAAAACAGCACACCCACGAGAAAATAAGTGCACATGAACCCACAGCAGCCAAACTATAATGGCTGAAATAAGGCAGTTTCTTATGACAGCAGTTGCCAACCGGTGGGCTGTGGCCCACTGGTGGGCCGCGAGAAAATTTTGGTGGGCCACAGAGAAATCTCACCCTCAGAGCACCCCCCCCAAAGCAATTAATCCAGGCTGCGCAGAAACACAAGGCTGTGCCGCCCACATGGCCTGCAGGAACCCTCCCCGCCTACTCACTCTTTACCCTGCAAACTTGCCTGCTAAATTGCTATTTTCCCTTTTTCCGGCAATCAGCTGTTCTGCTGTGCTGGGAGGTTTAGATTAGCTAGGAAGCAGGAAATGGTTGGATTTCTTGCTTTTTAGCTAGTCTTTAGATCTTCGGCTCTGCTTTTAAGTACAGCCAAACCTTTCTTAGGACTGAAGGTTCTATTGTTCAGTGCAGACTCACGGCAAGCAATGTGACAGACTGAGCTAGCCGATGGCAGATAGATCACTGAATGATTCTGTGAGCAACTCAATCTGCCTGCCTGCTTTGCCTAATTTTGGGTAAAAGTTGCTCTTTTTTTATATAAAAAATTCAATATTTACATACATGGTGTGTTGTAAGTTAATTTTGTGAGTTTGCTAGCAAATTTTATGAGTTTGCTTGCAAGAAAATTTTATGTGACAGACTGAGCTAGCCGATGGCAGATAGATAAATCTCTGAATGAATCTGTGATTCTATGATTCTGTGAGCAACTCAATCTGCCTGCCTGCCTGCTTTGCCTGATTTTGGGTAAAAGTTGCTCTTTTTTATAAAAAAAATCAATATTTATATAAATATTTATAATATTTACATACAAGCCTTGCCCAGCCAGTCACATGACCACCAAGCCACACCCACAAATTAGGCCACAGAACCAGTTAGTGGTCCCTGGGATTTAAACTTATGAGTTTGGTGGTCTCTGAGGTCCAAAAGGTTGGTGACCCCTGTCTTATGAGGCACAAATTGTTGAACTGGAATTTCTAGAAGAAACACAGAAGAGTCAGTTGTCTAAACAACAACTAGATACTCTTTTGTACATTTTTATCAGTGATGTACCTGCACACTCTCAAACAAATGTTCAAAGGCTCTGGGAATGATACCCTTCTGGGAAGGTGGATCCAGAATCCCTTGCATGGTAAAGGATTTCCCACTGCCTGTCTGCCCATAGGCAAAAATGGTCCCATTATAGCCTTCTGTAACACCCTGAAAAAGAAAAAAACCAATCAATCAGAATAATTATAAACAATTTGAACTTGTGTGTTTCTACCTCAGTATCTGTCCCGTCTTACTGGATCCTCTTTCTAGCAACCAATCAGACATATACTTGCTTGACTAAATATCCAAGAGTTTCAGCAGTCTCTTCTCATAGAGAGAGAAATAGAATCTGTAAACGGAAATTGAGAAGCCACATTCAGGCCCATTATCTAAACATCTTTGGGCAGGTGCTTCAACAAAAACAAAGATGCAAGTTAATAGGGAAAGTATTCAGTGGCTTTCAGAAATACATCACTTAACTTCATGTAAATTCTGCAACTGACAGATTTTGAACAAGCAAATAGCATAGCTTGCTCCAACCTGGAAATAGCATTCTCATTATTCTCAATAAGATTGGCTAAAATTCTACATCGGAGTAAGAGATGAAAGAATGAGAAAGTGTGAGGGAAAATAAACCTGATAATCTACTGGGGTAAAGAAGTAACATTTGTAGTCATGCTTCTATCTGGGAACAGAAATTAAAGGGAACTACATGGGGTTTTTTTCTTGGAGATCACTGGGTAAGAATTGACTGAGTTTAGGAGTTTATGTGACACAATTTATCAGGGAAAGTCAGTTTAACCTCAAACAAGCCAGGGACCATTTTAATTGAAAACTTCAATCCACAGTTGATTGGTTACCCCATTCTTGGCATAGTCAAGTATATTGTGCAGAAGTAGACATAATGTCATTTCTGAACCACACATATAGATGTTGGGTGTTCTCAGCCAATTTTAACCATATTGATCCAATTTAAATTATATTAATCCAGCTGCAATTTACCATTTGTAATATTTATCTACTGTAATTAATTTGTTTGACACCAATAAGAGTTAATCACTTTTACTCACCTCTATCACTGGGTAGGCAATTTCATTGTAGATCTGTTCCGTATTATGGTTCAGGTAATATGCCCCATCAAAAGTAAATTGTTTGGGAGGATCATCTTCAGCTGTAGGGTTCTGGATGAAGCACTGACCACGGGCACTGTCCATATTAATTACTACCTTGCAGCCAAGCTGTTTTTCACGTTCATTCAAAGGGCGGCAACGCACAATCACTTTCACTGCTTCTGAGGCCATGACCAAAACCATGAACTCTGACTTGTTGTTGTTGTTTGTGTGTGTGTGTGTGTGTGTACGCACTAGATCAAATTAATTCTAGAGCACGAAGTTCCTACTCACTTCTGTGGATATCAGGAGCAAAGTAACAAAAAAGGCAAGTTATAGGCAGCTATTGTATTCAGATATAACTGGCCTTGGAAACTGGCTCATTTTGCCTGGCAGCATAAGCATTAGAAAACCAATATTTCCTTATGGGTACAGTCAATGCAAAGAGATGTGCCTGAACAAGATTGCAAAAAGCAATGAGCTTTCTGGAAAGAAGGGAGAATCACCAACATCAATTTAAAAAAATGTCAGGGATGCGAAAAAAAACCCAGAGGCAATGTTGGGCCTAGATGGTAGGGGGGAATCTGAATGAAAGAGGCAGTTGATTTTCCTTGGTCTTGCTGGGAGAGAGGTAACGATATGCTACAGCAGAAGGTTCCAGGTTTCCATCTCCCATTAGGCTGTGAGTTTGTACAGATTCTGGGGACAGTTTTCTATGGGACACACCTAGAAGCCACTTATGACCTCACAATACCTCCTACAGGTACAGAAGGCCAAGAGGTGAAAGGGAGGCATCCAGCAAATGATCTCCGCTTGTTTCATCCAACACTTTGATGCTGTAGCAGTGAAAGGAATACAGGACCCCTCCACCACTCTGACTGCTGCTGATCCACAAACAGGCTTTCAGGCTCAGAAACCATATAGCTCTGCTGCCCCCACTCCCAAAGAGACTTCAATGTTATTAGGGACTCTGAATTATTTCCTGCGTGGAAAGAGTGCAGAGTTTCCACAGGGAAGCTGGCAAGAAATTAGGCACTTTTTCCTGATCAGTTGGACCCTAAAGATCACTAAACACTGTGTCTCAGAAACAGGAACATGGGAAGATGCATTCAGTCAAGCAATGGTCCCCTCAAGCCTAGTGCAATAGACCTAGCTTTTCCATCAACTGCTGCTCTTTGGCAGGATACCAAAGCAGGTGAAATGGCAGTGGAAAGAATAAAATTCCCTTTGGAGTGTCACCTTGACTTTGGTAATCTGTGACCAGAAAGTGAATGGAGAGTGTGAGGCTCACACTAAGCTTTGGAGCAGTGTCAGAAAAATGGCATAAGCCAAACACACAAAAAGGAGCTGTGCTAAGACATGTTTCAGTACCAAAGAAGTACCCGGAAAGGTATTTGTGTCTTGATTATGGGGCAGAGGGTTGGTGGCTGAAAAACCACTTTATCTGTATTGATCTGGGATGGATTGGGGGTGAGAGGGAAAGGGGGAAAGCAGAGACTACAACCTACTTATTATTTGAATGAAAAGGGGCAAAATGATGGATGGATGGGAAGGTGGACGGGGAAGCTGAGGAAAGTTTAGCGAGTGCAAGCAGTGTGGCGTAAAGCAGAGGTGCCCAGCGAAGTAGGAAGCGCAGGGAAGCAATGATCCCTTTCAGAAGCGGGCAGAATTTGCCATGCAAAAAAAAAAAAAGACAACACCCTGCTGGCGGGGAGAGGGGGAGAGAAAATGGGGCAGTGGTGGAGGGTAACACCCAGGGCGCGGCCTTTGTCCCCGGACCTTCCTTCCGCGTGCCCGCCTCTCACCGTCCCTTCCAGGCGGGTCCTGGCTTGCCCGCCTGCACCCTCGCCCGGCGCCACCGACTTCCAGCTTCTATTTGCAGGCTGCGGGGTTGCTGACTGCAGCGTCCCCGTTGCCTAGGATACTGGGGAGTATCCCGGGGCTGCTCAGCTGGGCAACGGGCGGGGAAGGTTGCGCAATTACTCTGCTGGTTCTTGGGGAGGAAAAACAGAGTCTCCCGGAGACGAATACAAAGGCGCGTATTGTTAAGACTGTGGCAAAAGCGAGGACAAGATTTGTGGCATTTTAAAGTTTCTCAGCATTATAACGACATAAACTTTCAAGGATCACACTGAGTTAGATGTTTGGTGTATAATCCTGAGACAGGAGAATATATATACCCATAGTATGCTTTTCCTATGATTTTATTATTTCTACCTTCACAATCACAGGTTCACGCTTCGTTTCGTTCACAAGCCTTGTGCCTTGGCTGTTTGTAGTTGGTTTTTAAATGTAAAGGGATATCCACATGTATAATGTACCCTAGATTAGAGCAAAAATAGACACATTCCTATTTTGTCACTAATTTATGATACTAGTGTCAACTTGTTCTCCAAGGATCCAGCAGAAGGCAGGCACACACACACACACACACACAAAATAGACCACGCTGTTTCCATTTAGTGGCGTCTGGATTTTTGCAATCTAATTCTGACTGGTCTAATATGCGCTGCGGAGAAGCACGCCTGCGGATATCATCATCATCATCATCATCATCCCTTAAATTTTCCACAGCACCTTTCTCTAACTTAATATGGGTGCCATAAAAATCCTCTGAGGCAGGGGAAAGAACATCATGGAACATCTACTGAGATTCACCCGTCAGTTATTAAGCTACGCAAGAGATCCGCCGGATGATTATTTTGGTAGCGCACATTGCTCGATTGGAAATCGGAACTCCTCATCTGGGGAAGAGGAGACAGTGGGGCGGGGGGGAAGAAAGCACTTCGGTGCACTAGAGACCGGAAGTGAGCGTGTTCCGCGTGGTGGCGGCGAGAGGAACCCCGAGGAGGGCGCAAGCGTTATGGGGAGGCCCAGCAAAGTGAGGACCGGAGTCGGGGGTGAAGGGTTCCTTGAAAGACTAGTTTGGGAGATGCTGAATTTGGGGCCAAGGCCAGTTTTGGTGACCGGGGGGGGGGCTTGAAAAGGGAGTGTGCCTCGAGAGGCAGTGGAGCCCGGGATGGGTGCTGCGGCTGAATTGGTGAACGAAAGGAAGACGAAACAAGATTCGAAGTTTTAATCGGGAAAGCCCGATTAGCGAGTGATGAAAGATTTAGAAAGCTCATTATTGGCCTGCTGCGAGATTGTTGTGATGCACCTATCTATGCCCAAGGAAATTACGAGGATGTGTCTTATTTTGTGAGAAACTAATAATTGTTCGTCCTTGATTAAAATCCCTGCAGATTATAAAGTTGCTCTGTGTTAATAGAACCGTTTCACCTACCGTGTTTCCCCGAAAATAAGACACTGTCTTATATTTTTTTTGGCTCCCAAAAACACACTAGGTCTTATTTTCGGGGTAGGTCTTATATATTTATGGTGCCAAATAGTGGGTGTGAGTGTGTAGGGGGGGGGTGTTTCGCGGGTGCATGGTTGCTCCCTGAAAAGTCCTCCTGGAACTGGAGATTTACACTAGGTCTTATTTTCGGGGTAGGTCTTATATTAGGGCAGGTTTAGAAAATAGTGCTAGGTCTTACTTTCGGTGTAGGTCTTATTTTCGGGGAAACACAGTAGTATCTTTTCCCCCCAACTGGCTTACTCTTCCTGGGTAATTCCAAACAAATGAACTGCAAAAATACTGTAAAATTGCTTCAGTGGCCACCTTGGTTTTGAAATAGTTAACATTCCTTGTTGCTCTGGAGTTTCTAGGGGAATATTCCATTATTGCAAATTTTAGATTGTTAAGAAGAGTGGAGGAAACCAGAGCATACTTACCCTAGGACGCTATGGGAAAGTAACCTGCAATAAGAAAGTAGATTTGGCATGGAGGGGGATATTTGTTCTGTGTATCTTGAACCCCACTAGTGTTATTCTTCTTTAAATTCATTTTTCCGTTTCAGACTAAGAATCAAAAGAAGGAGCGAGCAGCTTCCCAGCATCGATCTCAGGAGGAATATGGCTCTGTGCCTCACTCCTTTGTGTTTCATCGTGGTCGTATTGGCAAGAATATACAGCAACTCATCCAAGATGTTCGGCGAGTGATGGAACCCTATTCTGCTACCAGCCTCAAGGTGAAATTATTAAATGCCATGGAAGGCTACTGTGGTTCATGGAAATAATTGCTTTACAGGTAGTGTTTGCTTAACAACCACAATTGGGACTGGAATGTCGATCGTTGATATTGGGGTCATTTTCTAAATTCCATTGGAACAGTTGAAAATCTTTCCAATTACATAGATTTATATGTTTATGGAAACAATCATGTTGTACAAAACATTTTCACGCTTTATTCAAGTTAGAATTACTAGTGCTTGCATTTTATTTTCAAAGCAGACTATAAAATGAGGTGGAGACAGCAGTTAAAAGCGTAAGAGGCTGTAAGCGGAAGAAGGAAAACAACTTGGCTAAAAATTGTAACATCACAAAGGCAACTAGGCAGACCACTCTAATCTTTTTTAAAATCATTTTTGCAGTGCTATTTTCTTCTATTAATGAAGTAAAATTTAAATATATTTTATCCTAGATTTTGTCCCCAAAGCACACCTGACAGTGGAATGGCCCTAGTCACAGTTGTGTCTTTTTTTAGGTGCGGAAGAAGAATTCTTTGAAAGATTTTGTGACAATAGCTGGACCTCTGGGTGTGACTCATTTCCTGATCTTCACAAAAAACCCCACCAGCATCAACCTTGTAAGTGATATATTAAGGAAATGTTCCGTTTTAAGAACCTATGACCTTGGTTGTCTGTGCTAACTGGTCCAATTTGGAGCTCTGTTCAATTATATATTTTGGAGAGGATTTGGAGCATATTCTGACCTGGCACATGGGTTCAATTTTCATGCAATACTGTTACATCTTGTTGCCATCCAGTGGGAAGAGGAGATACACCTAGAAGATGGCCATCTCCCTGGTTGGTGTGGGAAATCAACCCTGTTACATCTAGGTGAAATAGTAAAAATAGGAAAGCTTCACTGTTACTAATCATCTTCTTGAATCAATCAGGATAAAATTTTATAGCTTCTGATAAATGAGGAGGAAAAAGACCTTGGAGCTGTGGTGAAATAGTTTCATGACAAGTATGTACATGAGGATATGTGCAACATTCAGGACTTTGTTTGCTTTTTTAAAAGGCAAATAAGAGATGACTTGTGATAAAAAAAGAAATTGGCCCATGTTTAATTAAACATACCAAATGCACACTATATTATATTCGTCCGTACATAACTTACACCTAAATGAGCAAATGATTTTGAAGTCACAAGTTACACTAGGTCTTCAGTCCATTAACTTGGGATGCTGCACCAGCCACAACTTGAAGAACTGGTTGTAAATCCCCCCTTTCAGCACTGTCATAACTTTGAAAAGTTGGTGAGAACTATCTGTAATATTAATATTGGAGGAAATGCTGATTATGGAGAAATATGAGAAGGAAGACTGCTCATTTTTCTGCTTTGGGCCTTCCTAAGATGGTAACGGTTGTGAAGAAGTAAAATTGTTGGACCAAACAAATATTTAACAATCACTATTATATTGTTTGTAGGCTCCTGCTTCACAGTGGTTGAATGTTAAGCATGTTTCTTCCCTGAACAATTTTTAAATTTCTTTGCCCAGTGAATTATCTTAATTCTGTTGCTTATCAGGTGCAAATGATGACAATTGTCTTGCTGATTTAATTCTGTGATTCTTATTTCAAAGTAAACGCACTGATGCATCTGTATAAAGAATTGGAAATGAAGCAGAAGTAAGATCTATAAACTATAGTGTTAGGGCCTGCTTTCAGTTGCTGAATCCTGCAACATTAGTATTTAGGAGTTAATACTCCTTCCTGATGATTTCTCTCTTAGAGACTCCTGCGCCTCCCTGGTGGACCAACACTGACCTTCAGAGTCACTCAGGTACCAGAAGGATTATATTATCTACAGTGGGATAGACTGGGTAGAATTAGAACTGTTTCTGGAATTCGTCACAGAAGGAGATGCTATGTTTATTATTTTAATTGCTTGCAGTTCCTATGGATAGTATACAGAATTGCAGATGTATTCCCTAATATGTTTGTTGTGTGCTTGGGTGCAGAGTAGTTCTTATTCTTCCTCCTCCTCTCCCTTTTGTGACATAATAATAGAAATTTAAAAGCTTTGTGTATTCATATAATTTATTTTGCATAATTTATTTTCTATGTTATTCTGGCCACTGCTGGACATTGCCATTATTTGGTTTCTAAGATTTCACAGACAGTAGCTTATATATTTTCAAACTCCCACTTACTAGCATGAAGAATATAGGTTTTATGTAGGTTGTTTTAAGTGAAAGCTGAGATCTGAGGCAGTCCTCGAAATAGTGACATCCCCTCTAAAAAGAATGTATGCCTCACTTGTCTATGTTGTCGTTTGCAACAGTATTCACTCATCAAAGATGTTGTGTCATCTCTGAAACGGCATCGGATGCATGAACAGCAGTTTACCCATCCTCCTCTCCTAGTGCTGAACAACTTTGGCATTGAGGGCATGCACATCAAGGTTATGGCCACAATGTTCCAGAACATGTTTCCCTCCATCAATGTTCACAAGGTAAGTATATTGAAGTTTGGAAATAGGGGAGCTAAGTAGGTGAGTAGTTTGCTGCTCAGACTCCTCTAGTCTGATTCCTGCCCTGTGATAACTTTGCTGCCTAAAAATTAAAGTGGATATAGAGCTAAGTCTCATCCAGGAGGATCTCATCCCTCTAATAGGCATAGAGCAACGGTAGATGAAACCTAAATTTTGGCATATTTATTTATTTATTTATTTTTATTCACATTTATGTGCCGCCCTTCTCCGGAGACTCAGGGCGGCTTACCATGTTTGGAGCACAACCCAATGTACTCAGCAATAGCCTTCCTTCCATTGTATATGCCTGCTTATTACTAAGCGGCATTTTTTACAAAGTCAGCTTATTGCCCCCAACAATCTTGGGTCCTCAGTTTACCTACCCCGAGAGGATGGAAGGCTGAGTCAACCTTGAGCCTGGTGGGATTCGAGCCTGCAATAATTACAGACAGCTGGAACTAAATGCTGGGCTATTAACAGCCTGCACCACCAAGGCCCTTAATTTAAGATACAATTCAAACTTCTTGGGGATAATTTTGATCCAGATGCAAGTGATGATAGCGTATCTTGGATGACAGTTCTCTGTGATTTCCTTCCAAAGTAAACGCACTGATGCATCAACCCTTTATCACCCATTTTGCTGGATATTTGATGTTTGTAACACTGAGCCCTTGTTACTTTTGGATTGCAAATTTTATAAATGCAGAAATGGAAGAGGGTTATTTACTTTTGAATCTCCTTCCTCCTCCTCCTCCTCCCAAGTTAAATGTAGTTCCCCCTTTGAGTTGCACAGATATTGTTCAAACATATCTAGTGGTCGTCTCTAACTCTGGAAGGGAGAGTGGAAACATAGGATAAAACTCATTTCCACTGCCTGGGTTAAATACGGTTTTAGTCAACACAGAAATAAATTTGCTTTTTGAGAACCTGGAGTTGGAAACTATGGAGATGCAATGCTATGGAGATAAAATAACTATGGAGATAAAATGCTCCAGAAACATTTTCAAAAATGTTTATCTCCCCTCCCAGAAAATTTTAAATTGGTGATATTTTAGAATAGGATATAAGAACTCTTGGGCTTGGAAGTTTGATCATTAGCATCTAGTTTGAGTGCTGGTTGTTGGCAGCTGGAAAATCTTAACCTCAGGTTGCTTTTCAGAAAGGGCTTGAGCCTTAGCCTGAATCCTCAGTCTCACCCTGTGTGCCTTTCTTTTTCCCTACCTATCAGGTCAGTTTAAATACCATCAAACGTTGTGTCCTGGTCAATTACAATCCTGACACTCAGATAATGGAATTCCGTCACTAGTAAGTAGGCTTTAATTTCTGCTCTGTGCCACTCTTGTTTCTGATGGTTTGAAATAGGCTGCACTGGGATTCCTGATGTGAAATGTGTTGTATTCATATTCATTAAAATGCTCACAATTCTATGGTGCAACATGAGCACGCACTTAGGGAAAAGGGGATTTGCAGGGTCTTTGGTACTTTTTGGTAACCTGGAAACTGAGAGGAACCTATGTGTCCTTTGTTAGTTTCATGCTCGTTCTGGGTCCATGTCCCACACCAGCATTCCCTAACCTCGTTTCTCCAGATGAAGTGGATTCCAGTCCCCATCATCCTCAGCCAGCTGGGGGTAGGGGGAGATGGAAGTTATAGATCAGTGTATTGGGAAAATGGAGGAAAGGCTTTCTTACTGTCCACAGTGGCTGTAACATGACTGCAGATTCCATTGCAGACATGTCTAAAAGCTGGATGCAGGTGATGAGAGTATAGTCTGCTGATGTGTCTCTGATCTTACATTTCAGTAAACGCTCTGATGTGTCCAAGCCAGTTAGAAATGGACCTTTTTTTAATGATGGGTGGGTGCAGGTTTTTTTTTTAATGAGCTCAGAAATCTTTCCTCTTTTTATCATACAAACCCAGAATTCCCCTAAAAAGTCAACAAAACAAAGAAGGAAAGTCATCAAAATATTTGTGTCTGAATTACTAACTAGTATCTCTCCCTTAACATTTAAGGCAGTTTACTGAACAATATAAATAGTAAGTAAATGGGGAATTAAATGCAAAACTCTGTGTAAATTTTTAAGGAATCCTCTAATTAAGCCTCCTGACTATAAAACATTTAAGCAGTTATAGAAACAAAGCAAACTTCAGACTATTTTACATCTGACAAAATAAGTATCTTTCAAAGTTTCTATCATTTTGTTTTGCAATTGTAAAGCACACAATATCAATCTTGATCGTCTTAATGTTTAAATTGTTGGCATGTAATTCAAGAGGCACTGTGGGACCTGCAAAAACAAGGATAAAGCTAATATGCGAAAGAAAGGTGTCTACCCAAATGAGAAATAACTATCTCAGATGATCCGGTCTTCTTTTTCTGAGCAGGTTTTTCATTTTACACTGAGAACCATATCAGTTAGAAAACTTAAACAACAGTGGGGTGGTTCATTAGATGAAGTCAGAGAGCTATATAGGCTCTTGGGTTCTCCACTTATGGCTGAAGGGTCTTGTTTATTTCAGAGTTTGTATAAAAATTGTTTGTTAATATGAGGACAAGAATAGAACTTCCTGATATGGTATGTAATCCTATCTTGCCTTGCATAATGCCGGTAATTAAATCATTAATACTGACAGCCTTTCCCAGCCTTATATACTAGATCTGTTGGATTGTTACTCCCAGAATTTCCAGGTGGCATTGCTATTAATAATTGTAGAGCAAGACATCTAACATTCACATCAGTTTGGGAAAGACTGATCTACTCTAATGATGGTTCTCAAGCTCCTTGGCTAGAAGAATGGTCTTTCTCAGGTCTTCACTTGGAGAGATACCAGGGCTTACTTCTCTTCCCCACCCCACCCTCCCTCACCCCAACACAGTTGTAGTGAAATGTGTTTTTTTTTCCTGATGAAATCTGCTCATCTCCTGTATTTTGTAGCAGCCTGAAAGTAGTGCCAGTGGGCATGAGCAAAGGGTTGAAGAAGCTCCTGCAAGAGAAATTTCCCAACATGAACCGCCTGGATGACATCAGTGAATTGTTGGTGAGGTGAGAAAGAAAAAGCTGTCTTCTTGTGTCTTCCATCTAGATTTTAGCTTCCTTTTGAATCAATTCAATTCAGCAAAGGTGTGAGAAGGGGAGATAGTTTGAAGGCAGGGCTGGGGTTGTACCTTTATTTTACAGTGTGTGCACTCATTTGCACACCCTGTAAAATATCCTACCCCCTGTCCCTCCCAACTCCAGTCAGTACCAGGCTAACTGAGATTGGTGGGGTTTGTAGTCTAAAACATCCCAGAGTGGGAATTATTTTCGGTGCTGATGATAGTCATGCTAGAAAGAACAAAAATGTGTTGTTTTGTTGCCCTGACCTGCAGAGACATCAATCTCTCTGAGAGCGAAGCCGAGCAAGATGGCAGTCACAATATCACAGAGTTGCCTCAGGCCTGTGCTGGTCGTGGGAACATGAAGGCCCAGCAGAGTGCAGTCCGGCTCACTGAGGTTGGTCAGGAATGTGGTCCTTGAGAGTTGGGAGAGAGTGTTAAAAGACTGGAAACGCTTTGTGGACTTTGCATTGAAAATAGAAAAGAGTGAAGGGATAATAAATGGATGTGACTGAAAAAAGACTAAGTGAAAAACTGAAGGCATTTTTTTTTTTGTAAAATGAAAGAGAGAGGAGGGATGATGAGTTTGTTTAGAACTGTTGAAAAGAAGGTCAGAGCTGCTTAATTTTTCTGATTCTTGTTTACTTGCTAGGTTTTGCTTTTTGTTCTTTGTATTTTTTTTTCCTTTACATTAGTCTTTTACTTATGTAAAAATTCTTAATGATTCTACTAAAAAAAGTTGGGTGAACATGATGGGGCCAGGTATAGCAGAACATGGAGCTCTTCTGATCTTCCAGGTGATTTGCTCTGATCATCTGGCTTTGGAATCCCCCCACCCTCGAGAGCTGCAGCCTTTCTTCCTTTCTGCTCAGGATGCCTGAATTTGAATTTCTGTGTCACTTGTGTGTTGTCTCTGTGTCCAGATTGGCCCTCGCATGACATTGCAGCTCATCAAGGTGGAAGAAGGACTAGGTCAAGGCAATGTACTCTACCATAGCTTCAGTAAGTGTCGTGGCTCTTCTGTTTTAGTTCTTCCGTTGAACAGCAGAACCAGAGTGTTGATGGAGGTATATTCAAGAACACCTCTCCTATGGTGCTATACTATATGACTTAGAGGAAAATTGGAGGATAGTGTGCAGCTACCGTTCCAAACATTTCTCCCTTTTTGCGAGATTCTTTCAACTGGAGCAAGAATTTTGGGGAGATCACTGTTGGGTTTTGGGGGAACTGATGAACGTATATCATGAACCTGTTTTAAAAAACCTGAGAGGACTAGCCTTGGAGTTTTTCATTTTTCAAAGCTATGCGTATGAGAGAGAACTGAACCCCGTGGCTATGAACAGCTCAACTACCTCTTGCACCCCTGGATCTAATAACCTAGGCCTCCAAAACATCCAAGGCCGAATTCAGTGTTGTAGCTCCCCTGGATTTCGTAGTTTAAAACAGGTCCTTTGCTTGATCACTTTCAATCTTGAAGGAAGTGTAAATTGAAGGGTTGTAAAGTTTTAGGCAGATCCAGTTTGCGGGGGGGGTGTGTATGTTGTGGGTGTATACTGTATCTTTAAGAAAATGCCATCGGTCTGAGGCCCAGCTAGTTTTATGCTAGAGCTTGACAGAGAGATTTAGACCATCAAGCATCAACTTGCAGTGCTCCGTGCAGGCCCACCTAATTAATCCCAGACAGATCATTTCTAATCCCTGTTTGTATAGGCTAGATCAGGGGTCTGCAACCTTAAACACTCAGAGCCATTTGGACCCATTTCCCACAGGAAACACACACACGCACACACACAACATGGGTGGGCGTGGCCAATTCAATGTCACTTATTCCCATCCAGTCACATGACCCCCCCTCCTGCCACACCTACCCAGCCACAAAACCCTTTTATCTGTATCTCTCTCCCGTCTCTCTCTCCCCCCCCCCTGTATCTATCTCCCCCTCTCCTCTCTCCAGAGCCGTAGCAGAGGGCCCAAAGAGCTGCATGTGGCTCTGGAGCCACGGGTTGCCGACACCGGGCTAGATGGTTCCTCTGTTGAGCTACTCTATAAAGAACATTTGCTGTCTCATTTCCAGGTTGGGCAAAGAAAACTCTTCCCAAAACACTACAGAGTCAGTACGCTATCAGTCAGCATATTGAATTAGTTGAATAAATGATCTACCATTGCAAGATAGCCCCCTGTTTTCCTATAAATAGATCCTGTCTTTCAGCAGTCAAAACATTTCTGAGACTTAACTCAGTTATTGCTGTGCATGTTGCTGCTCATCATGGCAAACAGGCTTTACCTGCCCCCTTGGGTGCCTCAAGGCCCACGTAAGTGAATGAAAGGGGAAGTTAACGGCCTAACCTTACTAGTGATTCTTCCCTGTGCAACTTCCCATTGATTAATGTCCTGTGCTTTCTCCCAGTTCACAAGACTGAAGAAGAGATCCAAGAAGCCTTAGCCAGAAAAGAAGAAAGACTGCAACTCAAGGCTCAACGGCGCCAGAAGCAAGAGGCAGATGTGGCCAACAAAAAAACACTGAAGCAAGCTCATCGGTAAGGGGAGGGAAGAGCAGGCAACTCAACCCAGGAAAGCTTCTTTTCCAGGCGTATGTTTCTCCCAGAGCCTAAGTGGGAGCAGGGAATGTCCCTTTGGGTTGAGAGGATTGTCTCTCGGGGCACTCATGGAAATTATCCTCGGCTACAGAAAAAAGAGTCTGGCGGGGATGAAGAGGAAGATGGACCAAGCGGTAGGGGGAGACAGTGATGCCGAGGACCCTGGAATGCAGGAGCAGCAAAATGTAGATGACCCCTCTGATGATGA
Source organism: Naja naja (assembly GCA_009733165.1). NCBI lineage: Eukaryota > Metazoa > Chordata > Lepidosauria > Squamata > Elapidae > Naja > Naja naja. The sequence goes on from CM019149.1 coordinate 182,838,191, forward strand.
TGTGGAATACTACCGCCAGGAAGTTGGGGAGGAGCCGGATGAAGGTCAGTGCCTACTTAGGAGGCTTTTAAACTAGAAGAATTGGGAGGTGGGCATAGTGGCTCACAACCTGAACCTTGGTTCTCTGAAGTAACCCTCTGATGCACCTGTTCTGGGAAGGAGGAGGAGCGTGTTGGGACTAGCAGTCATTGTTCAGTCTGAGCCAAGAAGCAGCATCATTCCTTTTTGGGGCCAGATTCACATTTTATCCTCAGCAAGAAATGCTGCCTTGACACTTTTAACTGCAAATACAGGTGCAGGAGGGAGAATTTGGGGAGGGCCAGATTTTCCAACAGCCTCATACCAAGCTTTCCTCTTGGTTCTCATAACGCTAAAAGCTGTGTCTTTTTTTTTTTTCTGAAGCTGTTTTTCTTTCTGGGTGGGCTGTGACTTCCTACTTGAAGACCCTATGATCTAAATTGTCGTTACTGCCTTAAGATCATTCTTTAAAAAATTAAGTGCTGCGTATAAAAACGACTCTTCTTAACTGCTTCTTCTCTTGTGCTCCACTGTTTCTAGACTTGTTCCCACAAAGCACAAAGAGGAGACGAAGGCTCAGCCAATCCACCACGCCCAAGAAAAAGCGCAAATACATGTGTTCAGTGCAAGATCAGAGTCAAGAGCGCACGGGAGGCAAAACCTCAATGAAACACAAGAAGGCTTCACAGCCTGGTAGACGGCAGAGGCAGCCACAAAGAGGCGCTTCTCAACACCGCCAGGGGAAGCTGAGCCAGCAGCAGAGAAATACAAGGCAGCACAGGAAGCCACAGAACCTAAAGCAGAACAACCCCAGGCTGCAGGACAGCCAAGAGACAAAAGACAGGCTGGCTTTAGGCCTTCGGGATCACGATGGCAAGGAAAATCTAGACTGGGGCAGAAGCAGGCCTTCAAAGGAAAAAGCACCTTCCGAAAAGCGAGGCATTCAAAAAAGCAAACGTCAGCATAATGCCCTGAACCTCTTGCGTGGTCTTTGTGATGTACTGGCTGTTTTATAAAATATATATTGACTTCCATAATCTGCCTCCTCTTCTTTTTGGGTTGGACTTGTACATGCTTTGATGTAGGGTTGATTGGAAGTGCCAGGAAAGGAAAGAGCAGTTAAATAAAACCTTTTTAAAGAGGACTTGAGCACTTTGGAAGGAGATAAAATAAGGGACAGATGGCCATTTCTTTTGAGGGTTAAAATTTCTCCGCTGCAATGCAGCAGATTTCTTAAGAAAATAGTTTTTGTTTAATGACTTACAACAAAGGTGGCAAAAATGGATATACCTATCCCTGCCAATTTTAATCAGCAGGATTCTTTTCTTTAGCAATAATGCTCTCCACTTTTAAATTCCTGGTTCTCCCACAAAGGTTTTCAGAAGATACCAAATACATTTGGCTTCTTTGTGGGCAGCTGCAGCTCTTCAGAGAATAATTTGTAAAATTATCCCTGGCTAAACTCTTAATTCATCCAAAATGTAGGGGCAGGTTTGCAGAAATACATCCTAGTTGTATTCAGGGGTTCTACATAATTCCATCTGGAAGTAAATACAGGTGGTCCTTCACTTGCAGCCATTCATTTAGTGACTGAAGTTTTGATGACACTGAAAAAAGTGACTTATGACTGGTTTTCACATTTATGACTGGCAGCATCCCCATGGTCACTTGATCAAAATTCGGACGCTAGGCAACTGGCTCATATTTATGAGTGATGGTGTGTTCTGGGTCATGTGATCACATTTTGCGACCTGGGAGGCAAAGTCAATGGGGAAACCAGGTTTACTTTATAAATCATGCAACTTAACAGCTGCATGATTTATTTAACAACTGTGGCAAGGAAGGTGGTAAAAGGAGGAAAACCCAACTATCTTAGCAACAGAAATTCTGGGCTCAATTGTCATAAATTGAGCACTAACTCTACAAGGATTTCATTTTTTTGATCAGTGTTGACACTTGGTGACTGGACAAAGATCCTACTAAAGTTTCCTTAGCAAGATTTTGGAAGTGGTTTACCATTTCCTCTCCTAGGCTGAGAAAGAGTGATTGGTCCAAAGCCATCCAGTTGGCTTTGTGCCTAAGGTGAGGACTAGAACTCAAAATTGCCTGGTTTATAGCCTGATCCCTGAACCACTACACCAAATTGGCCCTCTAGTATTATAAAACTTTATGGTTTAGATATGGCAATTTGACATCTGATGTAGTAACAGCTTTTAGATTGAATTTTAAGACAGTTTAAGTTAGTAAATCAACCCATGATTAGTAAAGATTGATATACCTATAGAATGCAGTTTTCTAGAACTAAATTTAAAAAAAAAATCAAACCTAATACATCAAATTTATGAAAAAATACATGATAAATATTTTACTATTAGAAAAAATGATTACAATTTCTGAGTTACAGAACATGTTGCTTTCAAAGGCCGTCTTAAGAGCATTATGGGCCCTGGGCAAAGCAGTGTACAGGGGTCCCTACAACAACTACTCGCAGGAATAAAAATGTAAATGGTCAATAAAATTAAACATTTGCATGTTAGTATTAAATAAAAATGCAGTAAAATGTAATAACTATGTTGCTGTATTTATATGATACAAGGTGCATTGAAGGGTTAACATACACAGATTAGTATGGGGCCCCTATACTCTTGGAGCCCACGGGCAAGTGCCCATCAGGCCCATGCATTAAGAGAGCCCTGGTTGCTTTCAAAATGTTTTAAAACAATGTTTTACCTTATTTTAGTCATTGAACAATAAAGAATAGAATCAATAAAATGAACAACACGACACTATCCCCTAACAAGAATTATTAGCAATCACTTGTAAGCAATGTAATATAATTGTAAAATAAAAAAATTCAGAGATTGCCATGACTCTGAATTTTGAATCCTAACATCCTTACCATAAAACACAAATGTTTAAATCCCACTAGTTGCAAACCTAGGCAGCACACATACACAACATGGGGTTCTTTGAACTGATTATTTTATTCTATTCTCTGGCAAGACTCCAATCAACTTTAAAGTTCATTCGAATTCAGGATGTGGTCAAAACCAACTTTTTCCATTGCTGTAACTGTTTTCACATCAAGTACCACATTTCTGTTTTGCCTGGTGATTGCTGCGGTCTATTCAAAAATGATTTAATATTGGTGGTGGAACTGAGTCAAAATGAGGCACGCCTCTGCTTATCTCTGGTTTTTTGAGATGGGCTGAATTTGGAAATTAGATCAGCTAAAGTATCCTTTCAGAATTCTATAATTTGAAATAGTGTTTTAGTGGGGCTTTTTTTTAAAGCCAAAAACGCCTCTCAAGTCTTACTTGACTAAATGCAATAAACCTTTGTTAACTGATGTCCACAAGTATTTCTTCTCTCTACAATTACTTTTTTAAAAACCCTGTTTTTTGTAGCTGTATTCAAAAGTGTGATAGGGAATGACGTTGAAGATCTTGAAGCTAAGATCTCAGCTGCTTCTTAATCATATAAGCTGCTCAAAAAAATAAAGGGAACACTTAAACAACACAATGTAAGCTGCTCAATAAAACAAAGGGAACACTTAAACAACACAATGTACAGTAGTTGAATGTGCTGACAACAAAATCACACAAAACTTAACAATGGTAATCAAATTCATCAACCCATGGAGGTCTGGATTTGGAGGTACACTCAAAACTAAAGTGGAAGAAAACACTTCAGGCTGATCCAACTGTGATGTAATGTCCTTAACACAAGTCAAGATGAGGCTCAGTAGTGTGTGTGGCCTCCACGTGCCTGTATGACCTCCCTACAATGCCTGGGCATGCTCCTGATGAGGTGGTGGATGGTCTCCTGAGGGATCTCCTCCCACACCTGGACTAAAGCATCCCCAACTCCTGGACAGTCTGTGGTGCAATGTGGCGTTGGTGGATGGAGCGAGACATGATGTCCCAGATGTGCTCAATTGGATTCAGGTCTGGGGAACGGGCAGGCCAGTCCATAGCATCGATGCCTTCATCTTGCAGGAACTGCTGACACACTCCAGCCACATGAGGTCTAGCATTGTCATGCATTAGGAGGAACCCAGGGCCAACTGCACCAGCATATGGTCTCACAAGGGGTCTGAGGATCTCATCTTGGTACCTAATGGCAGTCAGGCTACCTATGGCAAGCACATGGAGGGCTGTGCGGCCCTCCAAAGAAATGCCACCCCACACCATTACTGACCCACTGCCAAACCAGTCATGCTGGAGGATGTTGCAGGCAGCAGAACATTCTCCATGGCGTCTCCAGACCCTGTCATGTCTGTCACATGTGCTCAGTGTGAACCTGCTTTCATCTGTGAACAGCACAGGGCGCCAGTGGCAAATTTGCCCATCTTGGTGTTCTCTGGCAAATGCCAAACATCCTGCGCGGTGTTGGGCTGTAAGCACAACCCCCACCTGTGGACGTCGGGCTCTCATACCACCCTCATGGAGTCTGTTTCTGACTGTTTGAGCAGACACATGCACATTTGTGGCCCACTGGAGGTCATTGTGCAGGGCTCTGCCAGTGCTCCTCCTGTTTCTCCTTGCACAAAGGCGGAGGTCCTGCTGCTGGGTTGTTGCCCTCCTACGGCCTCCTCCACATCTCCTGATGTACTGGCCTGTCTCCTGGTAGCACCTCCATGCTCTGGACACTACGCTGCCAGACACGGCAAACCTTGCCACAGCTCGCATTGATGTGCCATCCTGGATGAGCTGCACTACCTGAGCCACTTGTGTGGGTTGTAGACTCCGTCTCATGCTACCACTAGAACGAACGCACCACCAGCATTCAAAAGTGACCAAACCATCAGCCAGAAAGCATAGGAACTGAGAAGTGGTCTGTGATCACCACCTGCAGAATCACACCTTTATTGGGGATGTCTTGCTAATTGCCTATAATTTCCACCTGTTGTCTCTTCCATTTGCACAACAGCATGTGGAATTGATTGTTAATCAGTGTTGCTACCTAAGTGGACAGTTTGATTTCAAACAAGTGTGATTGACTTGGAGTTACATTGCGTTGTTTAAGTGTTCCCTTTATTTTTTTGAGCAGTGTATTTATCAGTTGCTTCATTCTTATCTCACATTCTCCTAAGTTATCCATGGAGCTTAAAATTATGAACAGTTAGGATTTCAGAAAAAGTCAATCCTTTTTCAGCTCTGGGATTTTACTCCTTGTCAGTCCTATTGTCATTCTAGGATCCCGCCACTTCATTCTGTCTTGTATGCTTGGCCCCTTTTTTAGCATATTGTCACATGCAAAAAAAGCCATAAAAGGCCTTTCCATTGTGTAACACAGGTTCTTTTATTCAATCATGATTCATCTACTTCCTCATGCAGTTTCAGAATCTACATAAGACACTACCACATTTTGAATAGAGACTTCACAACTTTCTTGCAGTAAGGGAAAATACGACTGACTGACTCCGTTCTATATGGAACCGACTGGAAGCTGGATTAGGTAGGTGTATGTGCATTGTGATACTATTTAAATAGCTACTGTCTATCTTAGTGTTCTCCAGATGTATTTGTCTACATCCCCCACTATTTCCAACAATATTGGCTGCAGATGATGAGAACTGTAGTTTTACCAAAAAAAAAAGGAGGGCAGGTCGGAGAACACTGATATAAATGCTGCCTATTTCAGAGTAATGCTCTCAGAGTCTGTCTCTACTGCTTAAGCTTTGTAATCAGATGATATACCCAAGATACTACAAACAAATCAAGGTTTTCAGAATGTCAGAGTTGGAAGGGGCTTTGGAGGTCTACTCCAAGCCCCTGCTCAAGCAGGGGACCCTATACCATTTCAGACAGGTGTCTGTCCAGTCTCTGTTTGAAAGCCTTCAGTGACGGAGCACCCACAACTTCTGAAGGCAAGTTGTTCCACTGGTTGATCGTTCTCACTGTCAGGAAATTTCTTCTTAGTTCTGGGTTGCTTCTCTCCTTGATTAGTTTCCATTCATTGCTTTTCATCCTGTCTTCTGGTGCTTTGGAAAATTCTTTGTGGCAGCCTTTCAAATATTGGAACACTGCTATCATCTGATCCTTCTTTTTACCAGACTAGCCATAACCAATTCCTGCAACCATTCATCATATGTTTTAGTCTCCAGACCCCTCATCATCTTTGTTGTTCTTCTCTGCATTTTTCCCAAAGTCTCAAAAGGTTTCTGAATTGTGTTAGTCAATGTGCCCTTTATTTCCTAGGCTTCCTTTGTCTCCTTGACTTGATTGCTCCTTGCCAATGCTGCAAGTGAGTCTTTGAAGGTGGAATAGCTTGGATTTTTGGGGGAGGGAGGTTTGGCCATTTGGGGTATTTGTAATTATGATGTGCTGGAGAAGAAGGGGGGGGTCTTGGCAATTGCACAGTGGCTTCCCAGGGAGGAGACAATACATTTTCAAAAGAGGGACCCACAATAAAAGCTTGTGCAGTCCTGAACTGGATAAGGGAAGGAGGAAAAGATTCAGGATTGCATACCCTAGAATCATCCAGAGTATATCTATCTTGTTTCCCTGAAAATAAGACCCAGTGTCATTTATTTTTGGTTGCCAAAATAAGCACGAGGGCTTATTTTTGGGGAGGTCTTTTTTTTGTTGCTGCAACAAAGCAGGAGGCAGGGGGTTGGGGTGGAGGATGAAATGATGCACTGGTGCTGTGGCCACTAAGTGAGGTGGTGGTGGTGGGTGGAGGACGAAGTGAGGTGGGGGAGCTGCTCCATGCACCCCACATTGGCTTACCAGAGGGCCCCGCAGCCAGGCCATCAATATGCTGCCAACTGCTTGGCTTCATGGCGTCAGCTCCAGCAGCCCCGTGCAGATCACTGGCCCGCTTGTTCTCCTTACTCACAAAGGAATGTGGTCGCCATGGGGTTGGGATTAGGATTTGGCATTGTGGTTAGGGTTAGGGTAAGCACAATGCCAAATCCTAACTCCCATCCACCCCAGAGCAACCACATTCCTTTACCAACCTGCTTTCCAGCCCCATTCACCATCATCACATGCAGGGCAACAAAAGAAGTTTGTGGGACTAAAACAAAAAAGATCAGTCAGACCTTCCAACTTCTCATTAAAAAAAAAAGATCTCGGAAAGTTGGAAGGTCTGATTGAACTTTTTTTTACTGGTAGTCCCACAGTCTTCTTTTGTCGTCCTGCACGTGGCAGCGGAGAACGGAGCTAGCAAGCAGATTAGTGAAGGGATGTTTTGAGAAAGCGAGGGGAGCTGGGCAGGGGCTGGAAAGCAGGTGGCAAGGCAAACCCCCCAAGGGCTCCAGGCAACTGGTGGTGGAATAGGAGTGGCAGCAGGCAGCACCCCACTGGCCGGCGGTGGCAGGTAAGATGGGGGAAGGGGCTGCTCCGGCCCCTGCTGCCTCACTCCCCCAGCATCAGGGCTCTGCAGGCTGGGTGGCCAAGGATACTGTTGGGGCTTCATCCTTCACCCCCTCGTCTCATTTCATCCTCCCCCCCCATCCCCACGTCTCACTTAGTGGCCACGGCACACACACACACCTCATGTTTTGGTAGTAACCAGACGGAACGGGTGGCCAGGTGGCTGCACAGGTTCTTATGTTGGGCTTATTTTAGGAGTAGGCTTATATTCAGTGCAAGCATGAAAATCGGGCTGGGGCTTGTTTTGGGGTAGGTTGTATTTTCAAGGTAACATGGTATTAAGTTAGAAGATTATAGCTTTAATTTGGTCAGTTTATGTCAATTAAATGTCAGAAAATAAAAAACTGGATTCAATTGGATTTCATTCACCTTTTTAAAAAAATTACATTTATATGCTGCCCTTCTCTGAAGACTCTGGGTGGCTTACAATTTTTGGGATACAACCCAATGCGCTCAGCAATAGCCTTCATTCCATTGTGTTAAGTTTGCATGAAGAGACAGACACGGAGTGCTTCAAGCTCTTAGTTTATTAGTAACTACAGCTCAGAAGGGACCCAATTTGGCTGGGCTGCGGCTGCTACTTATAGCCAGCAGCCGCAGTTGCCAGCCAATCAGAGTGCAGCTTTTCCCACTTTTAAACCAATCATTTCCAACATTTTACAAGAACAGTTCAAACTAAACCAATGACTTCAAACCTACATACATAACACCCCTTCCCACTAGGTTCAGTCCATACTCAAACCCCAACCTATCTAATGTATTCTTTTAAATAGGTGGGGCTCTTACGTATGCTGAGACCTACGTGGTTCAGATGTTTTAAGATTCTCACCTTGTGAGAGAGGAAATGTGTCTGCTGACATTTCCTTACTAGGACTTGTAGTAATGGTAGAACCTGTTTGGTTACTACAACCTGGTCTCTCCTCCCAATCCATCTCCAACCCAATGTCAGCACCTAAATCAGGTAGTGATGTGCAATCTTCCATTTGTGAAAATGGTTGTTGGTATTGTGACAGGTTTTGGGATGGTTCCTGTCATGTTAGCTCGTTACACATGGGGTTGATTCTTACTTGCTGATTACTCTCATAATCCTCCCTTCCCCTAGAAGAGGCAGTAGGTATGGGAACCAGAGAGGAGCAAAAGCGATGCTCCTGAGGCAATCTGGATCTTAACTGATCAATGTGCCTGCTCCAGAGGACACCATCCTCCGTTTGTACCCTGTAAGACCTGGGGCCTGTGATTTGGGTTATCTCAGCAGGAATCCATAATGGTTCACCCATGAGGTTCTTAGCATAAACAGAATCACCCACAGTGAAAGTGCGAATTTTACTAGTGGAATCTAGTGGTGCTGGGTAAGTGGGATGGAGGCGGTCAAGAGGAGACCTGAGTTTCCTACCCATCAACAATTCAGCTGGGGTTAAATTGAGGGGTTGGGAGTGATATGCTGAACACTGAGAAGTTTTTCAACTCTCTCAGTGATATCCCCTGGACCCAATTGCTGAAGTTTTTCCTTGGTAAATCGTACCATATGTTCAGCCCGCCATTAGCAAGGATGCCCAGGGGCTGTCAGGGCATGTCTGATACCCTGTTGTGCTAGATATGATTCAAAAAGGTTGGATGTAAATTGAGGGCCATTGTCAGAAACAAGCACATCAGGTAACCCGTGAGTTACAAAAGCTTTTAAGCTGTTTGATGACACCTTCAGTTGTGGTGGATGCCATAGGGATAACCTCCAGCCATTTGGAATATGCATCAACTATAATAAGGAAAGTGTGCCCTCTGGTAGGGCCAGCAAAATCAATGTGAATCCTGGGCCACGGGGCCCTAGGACATTCCCATTCCTGTGTGGGGAGGTGGGGCAGGCCTGACTACCTGACAGTTGGGACAAGATGCAACCCAGTTTTCAACCATTTTGTCAATACCTGGCCACCATACATAACTCCTGGCCAATCCCTTCATTCTGACAATTCCCGGATGACCCTCATGTAACATTTCCAAAACCTCTTTTGTAGTTTTCAGGAATAACCACCCTGTTACCCCACAAAATACATCCTCTTAATACAGATAATTCAGTTTGCCTGGATTTAAAAGGTTGGGCGAGTTGAGGTAGATCTTGAAGTGGCCAACCTTTCTTAATCCAGCCTATGACAGGAGCCAATAAAGTGTCTTTGGCAGTCTCTCTGGCAATTTGAGCAGCATGTACTGGAAGTTTGGCAACAGTTTCTAGAAAAAGGTGTGAGTCTCAGGAACAGGGTCCTCAATGTGTGAAGGAAGTGGGCAGCGACTCAAAGCATCTGCATGCCCAATGTCTTTACCAGGTCTGTGGATCAGTTAGTATGAATAAGCAGCAAGAAATTCAGTCCATCTCAGCATTCTTGGTGACAGGATCGTGTTGGTTTGTCCCCTGCCACAATGCCTAAAAGAGGTTTGTGATCTGTGACAACAGTAAATGTTCTCCCATATAAATACTCATGGAATTTTTGACAGCTGCTACAATTGCCAAGGCTTCCTTGTCCAGTTGGCTGTAGTTCCTCTCTGCTTTAGTCAAGGTGCGAGAGTAAAATGCAATAGGAGCTTCCTCCCGCTGGGAAGCATGTGGCTCAAACCCCCACTCCAAAAGGGGAGGCATCACAAGTCAGAACAACAGGAAAGTTCTCAGAGAACTGTATCAGCACAGCATCAGACATGATTAGTCTCTTGATATTGTTAAATGCAGCTTGTTCCTTCCTCCCCAGACCCAAGCAGATTTTTTGTCCAGCAACCTATGTAGGGTTCTGCAATGGTTGCCTTCTGAGGTAGAAACATATGATAGAAGTTAATGAGTCCCAAGAATGCTTGCAAATCTGTTTTGCATTTTGGCCTGGGGGCTTCTTTGATTGCCTGAACCTTTGCCTCTGTGGGTGGATGCCATGTTTATCAATCATGTAACCCAAAAATTCCACTTTATCTGTTCTAAGTGTGCATTTTTCTTCTTTGACTTTTAACCCCGCTTTTTTGAATCTAGTTAAGACTTCTCTGAGTCTCTCGTGTAATTGAGTGTCATTTTCAGCAGAAATTAAAACATCATCAAAATAGGGCAACCCTTGTAACATTCTTTCCATAAGGCTTTGGAAGATGCTTACTCCAAATTACAATCTTTTGCATTTGAAGGCACCTCTATGGGTCACAATGGTTTGGGCTTCAGCAGTGGCATCATCAACTGTTAATTGTTGATATGCCTGTGCCAGGTCCAACTTGGCAAAAACTGTGCCCCCTCCAAGAGAGTGTAATAAATGATGCACTACTGGAACTGGATATGCTCTGTTGTAGCGCATGGTTCAATGTCCCCTTGTAGTCTCCAGAGATTCTCACAGACCCATCAGCCTTGACTGGTGTGACTATGGGTGTCTCCCACCTGGAGTGATCAGTGGGCTCTAAAACCCTTGGGCTATTAGTTTATCTAATTGTGCATCAATTTTTTCCTTTAAGGCAAATGGGACCTTCTGGGTTTTAAACAGATTGGTTGTACCTTGGGATCTAGGTTAAATGTGATGGGGGTCCCCAAGTACTTGCCTAATCCGTCGCTGAAGACCTCTGGAAACTCAGACTTCAAGGCCTCTTCCCACTCAGTGTTGCTCACGTGATTGATGCCAGTCACCTCGATGCCCAATGGGTTGAACCATTCAAGGCCCAGCAGACTTGGGCGGTCCTTGTCCATGATGGTCAGTGGTAGGCGTTTAGTGTGGCCCTTGAATTTCATGTTGAATTCTCTTGTTCTAACTACTGGAATCTTGTTCCCTTGGTAGTCTTTAAGAGTCAATGCTTGCTTCTTGAAGTGCTTCTTCTGGATGCTGGGAAGAAGTCTGTGAATAGTGTCCCATGACACCATAGATAGGTATGAGCCTGAGTCCACTTCCATTTGGCAAGGCCTTCCTTCAATAAGTACCTTGACATGCACTTTTCTGCTTCTTAAAGGTGATGAATGACCAATAGTTACTGTTTGATGAATTTCATTCTTCCCATTTGCTTCTGTGCTGCGCCCCATTTTCTCACTGAGATTGTTGGGCCTGAATTCTTTGTCTTTGCTTGTAGCAAACTTTCTTCTGTTGCGTGGAGTTCTGGATGATTTGCAGACTCTTGCTAGGTGTCCTCTTTTATCACAACGGAGGCAAATGGTGTCTAAAACTTGCATTCAGTGTGGGGTGGCTTCCCCACAACCTCTGCAGTAGAAATCTTGCCTCTTTCTTCCCAGGTCTTTCCTTTTCCGCTCCATTCTGAGTCTGTAAATGTCTTCCTCCACCTCACTACAGTCTGACTCAGAATCTATTTGCTCACAATGAGTTGTTGTGGATTTTTCCACACCAGGATGGCTTGTGGCCTTGTTGATTTTCTTCATAGCTGCTGCTGAGGACTTGGTAGCTTCTGCTGAAGAGGCTTGCTTGCTATCTTAGGTTTCAGTAATAACTTGCTCTGTAGCACCTTGTCTTTAAGGCCCAGAAAAAAATTGATCGCGCATGGCCTCTTCTAAACTGTTAAATTCGCATGCACCCCCAATGTCTCTTAAACTTGCCACAAAGTCATTTACGCGCTTCCCCTTGATCACGACGGTAAAACTCATGTCTCTTAATGAGGCACGATACTTGTGGCGTAATGGGCTCTTAACAGTTTTTCTAAGTCAGGCCAGTCCATTACCTTCATGTCTGCAGCTCCTGCCAATGCCTTCGCCATCTTGAAAACTGCCGGACCGCAGTGCGTGAGAAAGACCGCCCTCTTCCGCTTCTCGGAAATGTTGGCAAGATCGTTTCCCTCCAGATACATTTGGAAACGATCTGCATACGACTCCCAGTCTTCTGCCGTCGGATCGAATGGGGCTGGAGGAGTGTTCAGTGCAGCTATCTCGCTCTCCTTCTGTTCCGCGTTGCCGTCTTCTTCAGGGGAATCCCACCTTCGTCGCCAGTGTTAGATTTGCATGAAGAGACAGACGTGGAGTGCTTCAAGCTCTTAGTTTATTAGTGACAACAGCTCAGAACGGACCCAATTTGGCTGGGCTGCGGCTGCTACTTATAGCCAGCAGCCGCAGTTGCCAGCCCATCAGAGTGCAGGGTTTTCCCGCACTTTTTAAACCAATCATTTCCAACATTTTACAAGAACAGTTCAAACTAAACCAATGACTTCAAATCTACATACATAACACATTGTATATGCCTGCTTATTACTAGGGCTTTTGCCCCTCCCCCAAAGCGGCATTTTTACAAAGTCAGCTTATTGCCCCCAACATTCTTGGGTCCTCAATTTACCTACCCCAAGAGGATGGAAGGTTGAGTCAACCTTGAGCCTGGTGGGATTCGAGCCTGCACTAATTGCAGGCAGCTGGAACTTAAGTGCTAGGCATTTAACAGCCTGTACCACCAAGGCTCTTCCTTCAAGCTCAGACTCCACATATCCCATGTCATTAAGCCTATTGAACCAAATAACAATAGAAATTTTCCAACTACAATTTCAATAGAATACATTGTTTGCAAAAAGTATCATCAGACAGAACTATTTGCATAAGTTCAAGGGAAAATGGAAAATAATCAAATACTTTGGTTCAATGACAAAAACAAACTAAGCATCACAAATCAATATTGAAATGGTTTTAGTGAACATAGGTCAAATTTAAACTAACTGCCCCAACACAAAAGCTATAATATATTAGATGCATTAATGTATTAAAACTATTAAACAAAAGTGCCGAATACAGGTTTTGGCTAACTAAGATCCAGAATGTGCTTCTAACCAGAAAAGAAATAACAAATTTTGGGAAATTACAAAGAAAACTACATAGTCTCTCATTATGTTAGAGTTCAAAAAGAATACAGTAGATGCCTAAAACATCAGAATAGAAGATCAAATGTCAGAAAAGATAAGAGAGGTGCTTTGATGAAACTAGTAGGCAGAATAATTGCTTGTGAATACAGTATATGCAGGAGGGAGTTAAGAGTTTATGGGCTATTATTAATAAATTCTTTGTGATCGGGGATGAATGGCCAATTTTAGAAACACACACCAGAAACAGTCTGTATTGAACTATTTTTAAATTATTGGAATAAGCCTTTAAAGTTGAGCAAAGCAAGCATTAGGGATAATAATATTTTTCTCTCTACAAGACCAATTTAGAAATGGAACAATAAGCTGTAAGATAAGGAAGAGAGTATCTTTTCAAAATTTCTAAATAGCTCTTCATTGGGGCATTTGGTTATGTTGTGGAACTCAAGTAGTGTATGGAGTGCATATTTGAGATCTATGAATACTGACATATTGATATTTTTTTTGTTATTTGTAATAAATTTGTAGTAGTAAAAGGCACCAGGCTAGAAATTGTGAAATTGTGACTTCTAACCCTGCCTTTGGCTCAAAGCCAACCTGGCAATTTTGGAGCAGTCACTTACTCTCAGCAAGGGAAAACCACTTCTTCTGTTCAGCTAAAGCACTTTTAGGCTAAAGGCCAAGAATCCGGTATGTCTTAGAATGCTGTGACAACTAAAATATTTAGCATATTCTGTGTGAAATAAAAAGCCTATCGTTATTTATAAATGATTGTTAAAATACACTAAATTATATGTTTGAAAGTTTAGGGAGGCACGAATAATTGGAATTTGTAGTTCATGAACATTGATGGAGGACTACTTTGGCATGTATATATTTCCATAGAGGCATGCCAATTGCATACGATTTACAATTTAAAAAAAATACTTTATGTCTCTTGGATTATACTTTTTTTTCTGGAAGAAACGGATCAGTTCAGTTAATGGTTGGAGATGTGGTAAGTGTAGAACAGGGATGTCAAACTGGCGTTTTTGGAGGGCCAGATCAGCATTGTAGTTGTCATCCACAGGCCAGCCTGGGGGTGGGCGGGCGGAGGGAAGGAGGAGATGGGACGGACAGCCTCCTGCAGCACGGCAAGGGCCGGATCTAAACACCTGGATCTGCCCCGCAGGCCTTGAGTTTGACACCCCTGGTGTAGAGTTAGACTTGCCTCTTGTGCTATAATAGCTTACAGGTGGTCCTTGTTTAACAATTTCTCATTCAGCAACCATTCAGACTTGCAACAGCACTGAACATAATGGTACTCTTGACTGCTCCTTAAAGTTCCAGCTGGCGAAGCACCCCCATCGTCCTACAATCATGATCTGCATGCTCAGAAAGCCAGCCAGATTTCCAATCTTTGCAGCATCCCATGGTCACGCAATTTTGATTTGTGACCTTCCCTGCTGGCTTCTCACAAACAAAGTCAATGAAGAACCAGCAGGAAGTTGGAAGCTGCAAGCATATGAAGTTCTCACTTGACACCCCGCATAGTCCTCCCTTAAGGCCAGTAACCAGGGACTTCCAGAACTGCCGCTGCTAAGTGGCAAGGTCATGTGATATCATAATTTACAATTGTGTCACTTAGCTACAGAAATTCTGGTCCAAATTATTGCTGTTATTTGAGGTCTGTACTGTACCCCAAAGCAAAAGTTATTCCCCAATTAATTTGTAATGGAAGACACATTTGTTTTTGTAAATGCATTTTAAAAATTTACTCTGGAAACCTAGAAGATACTAATAATGAATATTCCCTATTCCCCAAATAGACCCTATTAATTTATTACACAACAACCTAAAAACTTGGTTTCTTGGGCCTAAAGAAGGATTCTACCTGTAGAAGTCCCAGGTGGAGGATTATTTCATATTTCCAATATCCATTGTTTAGATATTGAATTTCACATTTTTTTTCTAGTGGTCAACAAACTGATTTACTCTATATATTAATTTGCATAGCAGATCATGAATAACTAGTTCTGATTGTATATTAGAGCTGTTTGGTGATTTTCCTCTCCTTCCATATTTTTATATAACCATCGTAATCATATAGATGTACTAGAAATTCTGTTTATCAAGTAAGCATCTATTCCAAGGAGGGGAAAAAGGCTGAAGGGAATAACTTATTTTTTTAAGAGAACTGCGGTTGAAGTCAGTGGCGGATTAAGGCTCACTAGTGCACTAAGCACTGACAAATCTTGGTGGCCCCCCTCCTTCGTGCAAACTGTACAAATGAAGCCATATACTCAACTCTGTGGTGCCCCCTTTGGGGCTTAGCCTGCTTAATGGTTAATACACCACTGGTTGAAGTGATAGGTGTCAGCATTTCTGATAATATGCTCCTTTATGTTCTCTGTTTGTAGTCAACAGGTGGTCTTGAAAGCCTCTCACCTCATTCATCCTGCTTTGTCCAGAGTGAAGACTGGGGACCTAAGCAGGACAGAAGACTTCGACCACTTCCAAGCAAAACTGTGGATCATCATAATCCTGCAGTTCTTTTTCGCTGTTTTGGGGAATGGCTTTACAATCTACCACTTTGTGGCTTGGGAACGCACCTGGCATCCTGGCATCATCTTCTCCTTCAATCTGGCACTCTGTGACCTGTTCTATGCCATCTCCTTGTTGCCCTTGGCTGTTTACTACTTGCCCCCCAAGGACTGGAGATATGGCTGCCCTCTTTGCAAATTGGATCGTTTTGCCTTTTTTGTCAACTTGTACGGCAGCACCTTTTTCATTGCTTGCATCAGCCTGAACCGCTACGTTGCCATCGTTCATCCCTTCTTTGCCCATGAGCGCATCGACTCCTTCCATGCCAAAGTTGTCAGTGGGGTGACATGGTTGCTCGCGCTAGCCATCTCAGCCCCGTCCTCCATTTCTCCACCGTGGAATCTAACGGCAATGCAACGGTTTGCCTGGGAAGTGCTTCTGAGTCCGAACTGCCTGCTTATCTGCCATACAGCTGGTTCCTCCTAGCTGTGGGCTGTGGGCTGCCTTTTCTCCTGACTCTCTTTTCTTGTGTGGCCATTGTTTGCGCTGTTAGACGCAGCCATGGTACCACCAGGGGGGAAAAATGTAAAGTGAAGATACTGGTTTCTATAGTTGTTCTCCTTTATGCCCTTTTTTACTTGCCTTTCCATGTCTTTCGCAATGTGAATTTGTATGATCGTGTGCAGGGTAACAAAGACAGGACCATTTATTTCACCTACCAAATAACTAAGATCCTAGTTAACTTTCATGTTTGCATCCACCCATTCATCTATGCAGCTCTAGCTAAGAACATGCCCAAATGTTGCTGTAAAGGTTTGCAGAGACAGAAGGAGCTGCAAGAGAAAAAGAAGAATGTGGAATTGCAGCTAGCCCCCTCCCATGGCCACTGAAACCAGTGATGAAAATACATTTGGGTACTAGTTGGTTTTGCTATTTACTGAAAAGTTGTCCACTGCAGTATATTTTCTTCTAAAGGTAAAGGTTTCCCTGTCAGTCATGTCTATTCTAGGGCACCTTCGTCTCCATTTCTTGGCTGAAGGAACCAGCATTATCTGAAGATAATTTCCATGGTCATGTGGCTAGCATTACTATACACGGAACGCTGTTACCTTCCCACCAAAGTGGTACCCATTTATCTATTCGCATTTGCATGCTTTCAAACTGCTAGATGGGCAGGAACTGGGACAACTAAAGGGAGCTCACCCCATTGTACAGCGCTTGGGTCTCGAACTCAGGATGTCAACTAGACAGCATCTTGTCATCTAAGCCATCATGGCCCCTGCTATTTTCTACTACTTTCCCATTATTTAAAGGAACCAGACAAGGAAGTGCACTTTTACTCCTGCTTTTTAATATTTATGTGGAAGCTATGGCTTGTGCTGTTAGACAACATGGAGTAGTACATAGTTGAACATAAGTTGGTTCTCTTTAACATTATAATATAGTGCAAATTTCAATCCTTTCAACCACATATTTCCCCACTCTTCCATCTGTATATTATAACCATATTTTAATTCCTCTTTATCATACATTCATTTATGTTTCAAATGTCAATATATGTTTGTATATTTTAACAAGCACATGTTCATTATTTGTACACAACTCCATTTCACAGTCTTACAATATTCGATAACGTAATTCTTTTGCCTATTTTAAATTTTTCTGATAAAACTATTTACAAATACTGTATGTTCCTCTCTCAGCAGTTATTCTCTTGATTTTATTTTGTCTTCCCCATGGCAAAATTGCTAGCCATTTTTAAGAGGCTTTTGTGTCTCATCCCCAGCTTAAGGCAGTGACTTTCTCAGTCTGTCACTCATGGCTCTGAGGTTCACCAAAATGCAATGAACCTTGGCAAACATGCCAAGGTGTGATACTGTCCTTACAGATTGAAGATGGGCACAATTATGTCAACACATTTTTCTGCCAACTCATTAAAATGACTGTGAGGAAATGCCCACGGACTATGCAATATTTGGCCTTTTTTAAAATACTGTAATTGTAGTTATGAGCTCTCAAAGCCTTCAGATGCTGCTAATCTTAGCAACATTTTGCAACTGTATATGGAGACTTGAGTGTCTTACAAAAGGAAAGCATTGCACAGCACTTCCTGTTCTTCAAAGAGAGCCCTGGTGATGAGGATGCTTTCACTGGGTGTCCGTTAGATAGAAAAATCTGTTTGCCATGCGTGGTTTTTCCAGGAAGGAGATGGTTTTCCATGCCAGAATTCTTGCAGGCCCTTATGCAGAAAAAGAGTCAGTGGAGAGTGGAGACATATTTCCCTTTTGGATTTTTCAGAGGTTTTAGGGGGAAAAAACCTTCATTTCTATTTAAAATTAACAGTAACTGTATGACTACAAGATGAGACAAAAGAAATGGGAAATAGCAACATGCGTATGTCCTGTTTAAACCACAGAAAAATGACCATGGAAAATAGTTTACTACTTTTTCTCAGCACACTACCTTGTGTGTGGAACTAGACACACACACACACACACACACACACACACACACACACTCTTTTGTTGGGCCTATAATCCAATACATTTGAAAAGCATCTGGATGAGAAACAGTTTATTTCACAAATTTGGAGTAATAACTTTGCAACTCACCTAGTATCAGCCAGTTAAGGACAAGGGTGGGATTCTACCAGTTCGCACCTATTGGCTAGAACCAAAGCAGTTCGGAGAACCGGTTGTTAGGAGAAATTACTGGCCTAATCCTGTAAGGAAGGCAGGAAGGAAACATTCTGGTGCTGCTTACAGAAACTACCTCTCCGTTAACCCTTATTACATTCTTGGCAGGACTAGACTTTCTGTCTCAGGAACTTCTCTGGATTTTTTTCCCCTCCTTTGCTGGTACTTTGCTTGTGTGGCGTGACCATTCAAAGTTACAATGGCACTGAAAAAAGTGACTTATGACCATTTTTCACACTTATGACTGTTGCAGCATCCCCACAGTCACGAGAGGCCAGGTGAGGAGATGCGTGCCTCAATGTGAATGATGTTGAGTTGGCCACGCCTAGCCAATAACATGTCCACCAAGCCACGCCTACCAACTAAGCCACGCCCACAGAACCGGTTGTTAAAAAATTTGGAATCCCACCCCTGGTTAAGGAGTAGTGGTTAAGGCACCAGGCTAGAAACCAGAGGATCTTGAATTCTAGTCCTACCTTAGGCTCAAACCCAGCTGGGTGATTTTGAGCCAGTCACACTCTCTCAGCCCTAGGAAGGAACAATGGCACTGAAAAACTTTGCCATGAAAATGGCAGGGACTTGACCAGCAGTCGCCAGGAGTCAACACTGACTTGAAGGCATTAAAAATATATCCCCATTGTATGTCTATACCCTCAGTACCATTTGCAGTCTTTCAACTGCTGTAGAGTCCCCCCCGCCCGCCGCGAGGGGAAAAAGGGACTGGTGTTAAGTCAGGTTATCCCTATATGACTAAAAGGGCATCAAAAGATGTTTAGGCGGTGATGCCAATTTTGAGTTTTGAAGATCTGTTCCAAGCCCACACTCTCCTCTCCCTCTTGTCCTTTCACTGCTATGTTCAACGTCTTCTTGGCCTTTGGGTCTCCTGGTGTCTCTGTAGTCCTAGGAGAATGACCAGCTCTATTACCCGAGACATGCTTCATTGGAACTAAATGAATAACAGTCCTCAGTTCCAGAAGTATGTTAGGTTAATAATTTACTCCTAAAGATTAGGGTTAACTCTTGTGGGTGAACCTTCCACATGGCCATCTGTCTCTTTTGATTATAAGCATCAGAGGTGGTATTCAGCAGGTTCTGACCAGTTCTGGAGAACTGGTAGCAGAAAATTTGAGTAGTTCAGAGAACCGGCAAATACCACCTCTGACTGGCCCCTCCCCCATCTATTCTCTGCCTCCCAAGTCCCAGCTGACTGGCTGGGTCTTCTTTTGTTGTCCTGCACAGGAGAACGGAGCTAAAAAACAGGTTAGTGGGGTGGGGAGGGAATGGGATTTTGCAGTAACCTTCCCCCTGAAGTGGGGAGGGAATGGGATTTTGCAGTAACCTTCCCCTTGAAGTGGGGAGGGAATGGAGATTTTGCAGTATCCTTCCCTGTCACGCCCACCAAGCCACATCCACCAAGCCATGCCCACAGAACCGGTAGTAAAATTTTTTTGAATCCCACCACTGATAAGCACATATTGTTCATCTCCATGATGGAGGTGGTAGGAATGTTGAGTATCTTGTCCACCCTACATCCCAACATTATAACTGTGGTGGGTAATCAGGCAGGTTATTACTCTAATCTAAAGCTGAAGCAAGAATGTTCCTGGAGAGCAAGGCCCAGGGAAGAGGGGACATGCCTACAGTAGCCTCAAATAGTCAGTGGGAGCTAGGAAAATGCCAGCCTCTGCACATCATTCATCACCAACATCGTCAATGAGGCATCGTAGATTGTACAGCAAGGCTTGTACTGGGAAAAGAGTGAGATGCTATTTTAAAAGTGGCCTAGTTAAAGATTAATTGGGCTGTTGCTGTGAGGGCTACAGATGAACAAAGGTGGCATTTTGAGGACATGAAACACAGCTAATGAGGCATATTTCTGCTGCAATTAGTGGAATGTGAAGGCAGGCCCTCCGAGCAGACTTGTTAACATTTAATACTATGCCAGGAAAGAATGAACAGATGTTTGACATGCTCACCGACAGATATAACATGGCATCTGACTAATAGGCACAAGTCAAGTACCATTTGTCCTATGGTGGTAAAAGTATCCCCTCCATATGTGGGAAGCCCCCCTAGAAGAATGAAATGTTTTGAGAAATATTTAAAAAGGCAGAATATTATATTTCCCTAAAGGAGAAATAGATAAACATGCTTTTAGAAGCAGGAAGCAGCCCCCAAATCTTTCTTAATAGCCCACAACAGATGCCAGCACTTAAGAGATAAAGAGCTGATTGAAAGAGGAAGACAAGTATCTAGATAGCTCTATTCATAAGCAAAGCAAACACTGTAGGCAGAAATCCATTCAAGACAGGATAGTTTGAAACTCCTTGCAGCACAATTAACAAAGGCAGAGTGGTAGGATTAGAAGCACCCCTTCACCCAATATCCAACACAGACAAAAGTCATTAGCCACAATAGGAATTGCCCAACTACCTTTCAGAACACAAGCCCCTTTATTGCACCCCCCCAGAGCAGTCCAAACTTCAACCAAATTAACTCAGACGAGCACCTAGGATTTGCATTTCCCCTTTTGCCTATAGGGCCAGCTATGACCCCTACATAACCCCTACATGATCCTCATAGGAATCTGACAACAGCCAATAGAATATTAGAGGACATGTTCTTACACAGGAACAGAAAGCTCAAATACAAAGCCCAAAGAAGGTATAAAAATCACTGACTCTCAACTCCATTTTGTCAGCTGCACTAGAACCACAAACCCTGGTGGTTCTGCTTCATCAATAAACCTTACTTTCCAATCAGCCTCCACGTTGTTTCCAGTGCCTTTCTCCTAGCTCTTTTCTCCCAGCTTGGAACTGAACCAGATGGATATTTCTTCCAACAAACACATGTGAACTGCATTTACTACCAGACCTATGGGGGTCATAGAATGGCTAGCATGATGATTTAGTAGGAAGGGATAAATAATAATTTCATCCAGATGGGTTTATAAAAACATCCCAACGTCATGCTGTAATTTCCACTGTGTCTGCCTTTTTCCTTTGACTTGACTTTGAAATATAGTAGGCCAAAGATGTTTAAGTTGTGGTTCTCCTTTTCAACAAGGCTCTCAGCAAGCTGCCAATACTTTGCTGGGATTTTGGTATATGCTGTTTTCATCTAATGAATCTGTATCTTTGAAGTGATTTGGTTGTCCTACAGGGCCTTGTTGGCGCAGGCTGCTAAAATGCCTAGCACTTAAGTTCCAACTGCCTACAATTACTGTAGGCTCGAATCCCACCAGGCTCAAGGTTGACTCAGCCTTCCATCCTCTCGGGGTAGGTAAATTGAGGACCCAAGATTGTTGGGGGCAATTAGCTGACCTTGTAAAAATGCCGCTTAGTAATAAGCAGGCATATACAATGGAATGAAGGCTATTGCTGAGCACATTGGGTTGTATCCCAAAAATTGTAAGCTGCCCTGAGTCTTCGGAGAAGGGCGGCATATAAATGTAATTTAAAAAAAAAGTGAGCTAGGTTTGGGCCACAACATGTTTGATGCTGACTCAGATTGCAGGATGAAAGGGGAGGCAATCCCTCACACAACTCTTAGTTGTTTAAAGCACTGTTGTGAGAGGCTCTGCAAAAGTGCAAAATAAGTCAGATACAATTGATTTCTTTCAGGTGCTCCTAGATCAGCATTGTCCTGGATCAATGCTTGCCAAATGCAGGCACCTGTGGAAGTAAAATGCCAACCTGTTTAAAGGGGGGAAAAGTTAAGCAGATCTCATTGCTTTCAAAAATGATGACTGAAAAACACTTTCTTGTAGGCTTTCTGAATTCCCAGGAACTTGGAAAATGTGTGCACCAGCTTGCTCCAGGTAAATCAACAGTGCAAACTTTTCTGAGTGATGGTGGTAGCAACTAAAATGATAGTAACAAGATTTGTCAGGGCAGGCTTTACAGGCAGGGTGATCTCAATGTCCCAGCTATTTTGGAAGAGTTGGCAAGAGCACTTTAGCATAATCATCCTTTGGCAGAATGAGATGCAGGGGTTTAACTGTTCCTTTAAAGGTTATGATTAATTATCTGAAATCCATAGAGAGTAGTTGGGCTGAAAGGCCAGGCAGTTGTGCAGGGCTGTTCATCCAACCCTGGGATCATATTCTATTCCGTGTGATTGTCAACCCTTCTTCCCCTGACTTAATGCTTTGGATAAGAAAATGATCCCAAAGTGTAATGCAGCACTTTGCAGGTTGAGGTAAGTTATCTGCCTACGTTTTGGAGCCAAAGGAAACAGCTGTGTTAATGAGTCACAGGGAAATGTTGCACTCACACAAGTTCTGGAGTACATTTATCATTTTCTGAAGCCTTCTATGAAATACTTCCCATGTCACTGACAATGTTGAAGAAGAAAGGAAGAAAGGAAGGAAGGAAGGAAGGAAGGAAGGAAGGAAGGAAGGAAGGAAGGAAGGAAGGAAACCTAAAGGTTGGATGAATCTGACACTTTTTTACTTTTGTCCTTTAGGTGTATATTGTTTGTTAAGACATGCATTTTGAGCATTTTTAAAGGAGTAAAATACCTCAGAACATTCTCAAAAGGTTGGGTGCCAAAAGCTGATGATGGAGAGATTGTGGGTTAGGTAGATTGGGATTAAAATACACTTTACTTAGTTTAGACAAATGGTTGTCAAAGCTGTGTTGGAACACCCACAACTTCTGAAAGTAAGCCTTTCCACTGTTAGGAAATTTCTCCTTAGTTTTCTGTTGCTTCTCTCCTTGTTTAGTTTCCATCCATTGTTTCTTGTGTTGCCTTTTGGTGCTTTGGTGACTAGACTGACAAGGTGGAATATCCCCAGGTGAGTCCTAAGTGAATTTCTTGCTGGCCCAGTTTACACAAAAAGTACTGCAAGTACATAGCTCCTGAGTAGCAACATATGGAGGAACCTGTTCGAAGCAGGAGGAGGCTTAGCTCTACATGGATATACTGTACATGTAACACCAAATCACTGAATTGGTCTCAGAAGGCAATTGGATGTCAATGCAGCTTGGCTGTAACATATGAAACATGCTCCCGTCACTGCGCCTTTGAGAGGGCTTTCCTTACCCAGAAAACAGACTTTCTTGGTCACTATGTCTGCCTGCTGGAATAACCTCTCTCCAGATGGCTCCTATTTGGAGCTCACTTAAAAAGGTGTTTTAAATATGGCACCTCTCCTGGGGTTTGCATTAGGGTGGTTGGGAAGCTTCTTATAAGATTATACAATGTGCATCGTTTGTTTTATTATTTTCTGTATTATTTTCATTGTTCTAAGCCACATACGTTTTATAAAAACAGTATTTTTTAATACCACAGGAATCAAAACTTCTGTGTTAGCCTCATATGTCAGTTAAAAGTATTTTCCCCCTTATATAAAAATCCAGTATGAATTCAGCGTTAGAATTATCTGAATCCCGTGCTGTGAACAAGGCCTCTGTAGTCCAGTCCTGTATTCCTGAGCCGGTGCCCCCTGAGCTGCTCACAAGCAACACGAGATCAAAACTTTACTGAAAAAGATATCCCATTATCTGAGAAACAACCCTTGGGGGACCAAGCCTTTCCCCATTTGATCCACTACAGTCCAAGGTTTTCTATACTTTCTAATATGTGCTGCATTCCCTCACGGTTTACATGGGAATGAAACAGGGTTGAGAATTTAAATACAATATCCTAACTGCCAGAGGGGAATTAAAAGTGGCTACTAATCATTATTATAGGTCAGATATTGTTGCTGAACTTTGACTGCCTAGCAAAGATTTTAACTGTACATACACTAAGCCGCTCATTTAGCGACTGCCTCATTTGGGAACACTTCACAGTTACAATGGTGATGAAACAGGAACTCTGAATCCAATCTTTGCATTTACGACCTTCAACAGGTCTGTAATGCAAAAGAAAGCTGAAGATCATGAGCATTTTTAACTTAGCAACCATTTTGCTTGATGACCATTTGCCAGTCCCGATTGTGTTGCTAAACAGGGCCTATCTGGGTAGTATTTGCTTAGATACCTTATCAGGATATGCGAACACAATCAGACTAGCGAAGTGGGAAAATAGAACTGATTTTTGTCACAATGATTTGCACTCCTTCCAGGAACAAATCTGGGTCATCCTGTTAATACAAATCCTTTCTGGCTACTGCTGGGAATGGCATCACAGTCTACTGCATTGGGGCTTTTGAAGGCAAGTGGAATGCAGGCACTGCCTACTCCTTCCACTTTGCTATCAGTGACTTCTTCTAGGCCTTCTCCTAGCTTCCTATGACCATCTATTACTTCTCATCAAAAGGCTGGACGTACGGCTCCATTTTCTAGGCTTTTGTCCATTTCTTCTTCTGCAAGTTGTACATTTTTTCACTGCACGCATCAGCCTGAATTTTGTTGTTGTTGTTGGTTTACTCACTCACCACATGCCCAACTTCTGAATGGAATACTGTAGTGCGGCTGATAAGTGGAACAACTGGCCTCCAGAAGCTCTGAGTGCTCCAACAGTAGGGGTTTTTAAGAAATTGGATATAGGGTTTCCTGCTTGAGTTGGACTAGGAGATCCCCAGGGTCAACTCTGTTATTCTGATACATGACCATCTCAACGCTGGTCCTGTTTCTCCACACTGAACTTTGTCTTAAAAGAATGAAAGCCAGTTTTATATCATGGTTAAGGTACCAATAAGAAGCAGGTAGACCCTTCTTAAGCTCAAAGCCTTAGTTCAGTCACACACTCAGCCCTAGGAAGCAGACAATGACAAACCAATTTTGAAATCTTGCCCAAAATACTGCAGGGACTTGTCCAGGAAGTCATCAGGAATCAACACTGACTTAAAGGCACAAATAAAACAAAACAAATAGCAAGCAATCTGATGAGCAACAGCTCCATCTATTGGCTTTACAGCTCAGTCCAATTGGTTTTTGGTTTTGGATTGCCATGCAATGTGATCAGTGTGTCCTAAGGGGTCATTATTTATGCAACCCAACTCAATAGCAACGTTCTGATGCTGAATGCGTGCAAAGTGGAGACGTTCATTTCAGTGGTGGTGATACTCTATATAACTTTCTATTTTCCTTTCCATGTTCTGCAAAATCTGTACCTTCTCCATCATAGCCTCGTGTTACATTGATTAAATTGCAATTATTAATAATTTATTCCTTGCTCAGTCCTTACTCCGATGAAATCATTAATTTTGTCCCCTGGAAGGTGGGGCATTCATTGATTATTTTGGGAGGACATGGCACTGCAACCTTTGAGAAGTTGTTTGCTAAGCTCCCATGTAACTCTAATTTGTGTGTGTGGGAGGCTGTTGATTGGCTGCAACAAGCTAATACAACTGCAATCCTACATTGTTAAGCAGTGCAGAAGCTGGTCATCCAAGGCAGTATTTATTAACATATGCAGCAAATAAAATAAACCAGATCCTATTTTATAGATAAGGAGTAAAAAGGGATTTTCAGCTATTAATAAGGCTGGGGATTCAAGAATTGTATTCTACCTTAACTGGCCTTTCTTTACCATGATACAACTGACACAACAACATACAAGGCTGCAATGCATTTTTATTAGAGACTAGTATCTCCAGTTAACAACAGAACTTGGTCATTTCCAAAGCCAAAAACAAAGTCAGGGCAGAAGACTTCAGTTGGTGGAAGGTCTGTGGGGAAAGAAAAGCATTTTAGCTTGATCTCTGATGAAAAAAAATCCTGAAAATATAAGACTCACTGAAATAAATAATTTTCAACGTATTAAATTAAAGTTACTTTATATCTTTGGCAAGGGCAGAAACGTGCCCTGAGAAAAGGGGAGGCTGATCACAGCAGCATCAAATTAATTTTGCAGAAAAAAAGAACCATGCAATTAAGAGGCCACTTGAGAAAACTTTGGAGTTGTAATCCCCCTTTTAACATCTATTTGTGATCCACAAGTGAGAGATGATATGGATGTCACTGTCCTTTAAAGAAAAAGATTGAAAATTCAGAGAAGGTGGAGAATGTCTTACTTAAAATCTAATGAGATTTTGATCTTTCCATCTTTGGTGTATTTTTAAACATTTATTTTTTATTTAATCCTAGAGCCCTGTAGATGCTATTTTGGGGTATGAGGAGTGACACAGACACTGTTTTGCAGTAGTTTCTATGACTCTCTGAAAAAGCTGGACAAGAGAAATTTCCCAATAAAAGAATTGGGTGCTGTTGTCCTAAATTTTGAAGGGCAATCGACTGCTGGGCCAAGCATAATGTAATAAAAGCCGACTAACTTTGAAAACTAGCTTGTTTCTGTAAGAGAGATTTTAAAAGTGAAAAATAAGGGCAAATGTGCTCAAGGCACCAGACATTTACTTACTTGGCCCATTCCACATTCAGGATCAGGTGATCATAGCCAAAGCCAGACACGCCTGCAATAGCCCTGGCAGCATCCTCACGGCGGTGGAAGCTGATGAAGGCAAAGCCCTGAAGGAAAGTAGCAGGAAGAACGATTAAGAAGGAAGCAAGCAAGCAAGGGAGAGAACCTTGCCGGCCTTTCCAACTCTCACCTCCAGGGACTTTCTCCTTTTGCCTGTGGAAAGTGCATTTTATTTCTCCCATCCCCACTTATCCACCCCTCACCTTGGATTGACCAGTCGTTTTGTCCTTGGCCAGGTAAATGCGGGAGATGGATCCAAACGGACGAAAGAGCTCTTGAAGGTCAGTCTCCCGGGTGTCCTCAGACAGGTTGGTGACACGGATGGTGGCATTGTCATCAGCTATGGGTGGGGGTGAAAAGGCAAAGGGGTGACTCGCCGGCAGAAGCTGAAGGAGGGGTGCTGGTGCAGGTGCCAAAACGTGCCGCTGTTAAAAGATGCAGCAGGTGCAGAGCCAACTTCCCTTTGCAGAAACTCACCTCTGCGATTTGGCTGCATGGATTCCCCTCTGCGACTGGCTCCATCTCTCAGGCTGGGTGGGACGTACTTCCCAGTTTTGTTCTGCTGAGCCTGAGCAGGCTCTGGTTCTGGAAACAAAATGTGGCTTAAGCACAAGGTTGAGCACAGCTGCCTTCCACTGTCCCTCACCTTTTCAGCTCTCACCCCCAGGGAGTTTCTCCTTTTCGCCTGTGGAAAGACCCAGCTGCTCAGCTAGTTCCTTCTGCATGGGCCCCAGTGTGTCCTTGTAAGGGCAGCGAGTGGTCCAGTGATCGCCCTTGCAGATACGGCACGACACAATCTTCTGCCCTTTCAGCTTGTTCATAGGGTCTTCCTCCTCCGTACAATTCAAGTCCTGGAAAAGGGAAGTGATGGCAGGCATAGATCAACGAGTCAAAGCTTATCTGGCTCTTTTTCCCTCTCCTGAATCCATGCAAATGTCTCCTGATCTTTTTCACAAAGTGTGAAAAAGCACAGCTAGTACCACCTCTGCGGAACAAGGCAAAAGGAATGCATCCCTTTCCCTAACGATCCATCCACTAATTTTGAATGTCATCTGGTATTCTCCAGAGATACTGCAACAGCAACTGACAGAATTCCAGGAAAAAACAATTACAAAATGACTGATGTTCTGCATGCCACCACTCACCTCCTTGCTGGTTATGAAAGTCATAAAGACATCATCGCTCACAGTAGTAGTAGCCACATTTGGGCCAGGGGCATCGAATTCAGAATTGCCAAATTTCTTCCAGTTCTAAGGAGAAGAACAAAAAAGTTAAATAATGTTTTCTCCCTCATTGGTGATCCTGAAAACTTGGAAGAAACAGTGTTTTCCCAAAAACAAGACCTATCCCGAAAATAAGGCCTAGTGAAGATCATCATCAGCACAGGCAGGGGGTGGGTAGGTGTGGCCCACACAGGAGGCAGTGAGCAGCGGGGGCTGATGGTATCCGACAACAGCTGCAGGCAAGCAGAGACAGTGGGACGAGTGGGTGGGCACGACAGATGTGTAAATCACCCAAATATGGTTTGTGCTCTGCCAGGCCTGGAGCTTGGGTCTTGCTCAGGCCAGGCTGCTGCTATGACGAAGCAGAAGGCCCTGCAGTGGGTTGGGATCACCTCCCCGCCCGTGCCTTTGCCTGCTCCTGGTGCCGCCATGCATCGGAATTGCCTGCCTCCATTAAATCGGGTGTCAATCATGGCCCACTTACCTATTGGCCCACAGTGGGGACATGGCAGACTGTGTGGCACACCAGGATTGCCTCCCCCCCCCGTGCCTCTGTCCGGCTGCTGGGCATGCTGCAGCTATTGGCCTTGTGGGGACTCTTCGCCCTCCTGGCTGCGCAGCTATCCTACTGGGCTGCTCCTGCCTGGGACAGGGCAAGTCAGCCCAGGTCTATGACCTCTGGACCTCCTCCTCCCACCGCTGGCCTGCCAGGGCCCCTTCGCCATTGTCACCTGTGGAACCACACCACCTCACCCATTGCCTTCAGGCTGTTAAGCACTGGCTGCACGCCTACTCAATAATGCAGGTGTTGGGCTACAGGTTGAGCCTGGTACTCTTTGGACCTTGGCCTAGGTCTGCAGCTCTCATGTTGGCTATGTGAGGTGGGCATGGGGCTGCCCATGGCCACCTTCAGGCTCTACCTCATCTGCGACTGCTCTGCTGCCACCAGGTCTTGTCCCCAGCCTGCTGCCAAGCCCAAGTTGCTACCCAGCAGCCTCCGCTATGGTACCTTCTGTTGGAGCTGTCCCATGCACCCTGCAGGTTGGGCGGCACACCCCTCCCTGCCCTATGCGGATTTAGCGGGTGTCGGGAAGGTGGAGGGAGGCAGCTCTACTTCCCCACCACCTGCCTCACTTCATCTCATGGAGGCAGCACTGGGCCGCCAGCGAGGCCAGGCAGAAAGCAAGGCGGTGGCAGCAGAGCAGCTGCAGGTGAGGTAGAGGGTGAAGGCAGCCATGGGCAGCCCCACACCTGCTTTGACAGACAGCACAAGAGTTGCAGTGCCCTGCAGTGCAGGGGCCCTGGTAGACCAACAGCGCCGGGGGTGCTCTGGAGGTCGTAGATCTGGGCTGACTCACTCCGCGCCAGGCAGAAGCAGCCCAGCAGGGAAGCCAAGAGCAGTGCAGCCAGGAGGGTGAAGAGCCCCTGTGAGGCTAGCAGCAGCAGCAGTTGCAGCAATTCCAGCAGCCGGTCAGAGGCAAGGCGGGGGGGAGGCAATCCCAATGCCCCACACTGCCTTCTGTCCCCTGCGCGCCTCCTGTACACTGTGGGGGGGGATACATTCCCCGAAAATAAGCCCTAGTGCTTATTTTGGAGCACCAAAAATATAATGCCAGGTCTTATTTTCAGGGAAACATGGTTGCACCATGAAAGGACTTGAAAGGTCCACAGACAACATAAAAGAGCCTTGGTGGTGCAGGCTATTAAATGCCTAGCACTTAAGTTCCAGCTGCCTGCAATTAGTTGCAGGCTCGAATCCCACCAGGCTCAAGGTTGACTCAGCCTTCCATCCTCTCGGGGTAGGTAAATTGAGGACCCAAGATTGTTGGGGGCAATTAGCTGACTTTGTAAAAATGCCGCTTAGTAATAAGCAGGCATATACAATGGATGAAGGCTATTGCTGAGCGCATTGGGTTGTGCTCCAAAAATTGTAAGCCGCCCTGAGTCTCCGGAGAAGGGCGGCATATAAATGTAATTAAAAAAAAACCACATTCTTGATTCCTCAGCAAGCAGATTCAATTTGCAGAGCAAATGGTCTGTAACTGAGTGGCAGCACTGAATCAAACTATTTATACAGAAAATAAGCAAACCAGACCAATACGAAAACATCCCAAATACATCCTATAACAAAAGGATAGCCAGGTAACTTCATAATGTAGATTTAATTGTTTTATTACATTGTTTTATACTGTTTATTTTATTGTATTCCACCTAGAGTGATGTATGTGAGATGGGGAGCTATATATACGTTTAATAAAATAAAATACAGGTAATCCCCAAATCATTTGTTTGGTGACTGTTCAAAGTTACAATGGCATTGAAAAAAGTGATTTACCACCGTTTCACAGACTTAACAACCATTGCAGCATCCCCATGATGTTGTGATCAACCTATAGGGCTGGCACACTCTAAATTAGTAATTGTAGGGGGAACTTTTTTTTTGCAATGTTCAAAATGAGATGGAATTTTTGAAATAATGAAATAAGAATATGAGATGAAATTGCAGACCTGACAGATAAAAGTATAAAGCACAATGAATATGAAGATATGAGAATTGTTTAAAGTTAAAAGAAATAGGTTATGAAATGAACTGAACATTTATAAAATAAGCTTGAGGAAAGTATTTGAGAAAACTAATAGAAAATATGTAAAGTAATGATAAGATATGAATTTAAATGTGAAAGATGAATGTGTAATCAAAGTCATGTTTGCATGGAAATGTGAAAACTGGCATCATGCTGTTCACTAAAAAAAAAGATGTTTTTAAAATGTGGAAAACAAATAAAATTTTTACAAGAAAAAAAAGTTACAATAGCATTGAAAAACGTGATTTACCACCATTTCGCACACTTAACAACCACTGCAGCATCCCCATGATCCTGTGATCAACCTTTGGGCACATCATGTATTTATGAAGGCTGCAGCGTCCTGGGATCATGTGATCACCATTTGCAACCTTCCCAGCTGTTTTCCAATAAACAAAATCAATTGGAGACACCAGGTTCTTTTAACAACCATTTGATTCACTTAACTCCAGTGACTCTCTTAACAAACATGGCAAAAAAAAAAGGTCATAAACTTGGGTGTGGCTCACTTAATTTGTATTTTAGCACTCCATCCCGAAGAATCCAAGAAGCAAAAGCCACGTTCACCTGTCAGGGGACTCACCTTTCGCCTTGCCACAGCCTTGGAGGCCTTTCGCGTCTCAATTCTAAAGGTGCGGATGATCTGTGAAAGGACAGCAACTGATCACAAAGTGCTCAGGTGGGAATTAGCAGGGGAAAAACAAATAATCTGTAGGATCATCAATAATTCTGCATATGAGTTTCTTCTGTTTCACCATACGATTGCTAAGCTTCAGGTATTAGTAGCCTGTACCCCTAAGCCTACTTCTCTGAGTCTGCAAAACAGGACCACAAGGAAAGGAAAGAGGAAAAAGGTGAAACAGCCTCAGCATCTTCAAGCCAGGAGAGAATAAGGAGTAAGCAAGGATAATTCGTTTGCACCAGACAATAAAAAATGTAGCATATGGAGGGGAATTTCTCCTCTTCACTAAAGAAAGGCAACTAGCAGTGAAAATGGGGGTCACTGCCCCAGGCCCTTCTAAATAGCAAACAGCGAATCAAGAGACGACTGTCAGACCTGGAGTGAGGAAGAGAAAGGAGACACTCCTCAATCGTGGACTCCACTCACCTTCACCTTACGGCCATCTTCTTCTTCTCTGTACTCAGTCACCGTCTTAATGTTTCCATTCACAACTTCTTTGGGAGGTGGGAGGGGCTCTGAAAAAGGAGTGCAGGAAGTTACAAAGGTTCGCATTGGGGGAACTGGAGACATTTCATGCTTTGCTTCCTCCCGACATTCAAGTGTAGCTCCTACCTCCTTTTACAAGTTCTGGCTCGATGGTCACACTTACACCTCCATTTCCACTCAATACCTCTGTCAGGGGAATATCTTTGAGCAGGTCACTGGTAATGCATTTATCTGTGGTGAAAAATATAGGGAGGCCAGCTGTTATATAAGCACAAAATTCTCTGTTACAGCAAAATTAGATGGTCAAAGATGTATCAATATGGAAGCAAAATAGATTCATTCAAAATAAATAGCATAATACTCTAAGTAAATAGCAGCATACAGTTCTACAATATTTTAAAAGCCCAAAATGTAGTCATTTAATCATGCATATTTCAGGACTAAATGTGTATTTGAGCTAATGTTTCCTACTGTTCAATTTCACTGTTATCCAATGAATGGAATTTGTCAATTTAAAATAAAATAAAAATAAAACTGTCTACTCAATGCAAATGCAAATGTACAAAACAAACCAAAAAAACTACCCACAATAATAATGGAAATATGCAAGGAGACTGAAGTTATAAAGGACTGACAAACATTGGGATTTATGTAACTTGATAAACAAAATCAGGTAGCTTTCAAAGGAAATTAATACTAGGTTTTCTTCACATTGCTCCTTCCTGAGTTATGGACATAAGATTTCAAAAGGGACAGACGGAAATATTGTGAGATAAAATCCACCATGGAAACAAAGAGTTACTCTTCGCTAAGCAAAGAGCCAATTAAATGCATATTAATCTCTCACCATCATCTCCTTCTTCTTCCACTTGATCTGCCCAACTGGGCTTGGAGCTAAAGGAGAGAAAAATATAAAGTTAGGTACCTAACCTATTACCGTCTGGCAGACAGTACAGAATAATAAAAACGAAGACAAATAGGCTGAAAAACAGCTTCTATCCCAGGGCAGTAGCTCTGTTGAATTCTACTGTATAGTGCAGTGTTGGCGTGGTGTCGGGGTTTTCAATTCAATGTGTGGAGGGTGAAGGATGTGTGTTTGTGTTTATTTTCATGGTCATGTGCACTGAAAATGATGTTTGATTTTGTTCTATGAGGTGCAATGACAATAAAGTAAATTAACTAACTAACTATTCTCAGATCCCATAAATGTATGTGTCCTCCTTCAATTTCATAATTCTAGAACTGGTCTCTCATATGTAGTACTTTGCTATTACACAATATTACAATATGCTCTGGATTCCATTCTAACTCATTTCCATCAAAGGCACACTTCCTTTTTCAGATAGCAAGAAATAGTTTTATTTCCAATCATACTTTGTAGTAAAATAATAATTCCAGGTTTAAATATTTTTTACAAGTTTAATCAAAATATCTATTTTGGTGAGCAGCTGTTTTCTCTTTTGCTATATTTTTTGGTGGAGACGCCAACCAGCTGAAAGCAAGTTATAAAATGTAGGGCTAAAGTCCTGGATTAGTTTTACCATCTGGTGAGTTTGTCTACTTACATGTTCAGGCCAAGACACCAAAGTTTTGGTCAAAAAACATCTCCACCACCATCTATTAAATTTTCCTAATTCCAGAGTCATGCATTGTGCCTCCCAAGCCTATTTCATTTGTCCTCAAACTATAATTCCATCATAGAGAGCCAGTTTGCTGTAGTGGTTTAAACATTAGCCTAGAACTCGGGATGCGAATTCTAGTCATGCCTTAGCCATAAGAAAGCCAGTTTGGTGACTTTGGGCCACTCACTCTCAACTCAACTCAACTCAATTCACAGGGTTTTGTTCTGAGGAAAAATAGGATACAGGAGTGTTAAGGTATATTCACCACATGGACCTATAAAAAGGTGGGAGAAAAATCTAGTAACAATAATATAAACCACTATCAGTGGATCTTCTGAAATGCCAGCTTCCATATCCTCCAATTCATTCATGCAATTACCACTTAAGTTTTCTATCCCCACTGCACTTGTTTTCTTACTTCAGAAAACTCATCTTATTCAGATCAGACGCCAATACAGGTGTTCCTCGACTTATGACCACAATTGAGTCCAAAATTTCAGTTACTAAGTGAAAAATTTAAGTGAATTTTCCCTCATTTTACAACCTTTCTTGCCACAGTTGTTAAGCGAATCACTGCAGTTATCAAATTAGTAACAGAGCTGTTAAGTGAATCTGGCTTTCCTACTGATTTGATTGTCAAAAGGTCACAAAAGGGATCACATGAGCTCAGGACACTGCAACAGTCCTAAATATCAGTCAGTTGCCAAGTGTCTGAATTTTGATCATGTGACCCATGGGGATGCTGCAATGGTGGTAAATGTGAAAAATGGTGATAATTCACTTTTTTTAATGCCATTGCAACTTCGGTCACTAAATCAACGATTGCAAGTCGAAGACTACCTGTACACTGTACAAAATACTTTTCAGTGCATAATTTGGGATGGGCTACCTATAACTTACATGTGGAGATTATGCTATTGTATAAAACAGTATACAGGTAGTCTTTGGCTTACAACAGTTCACTAAGTGACTGTTTGAAGTTACAATGGCACTGAAAAAAGTGACTTAGGATCATTTTTCACACATATAACCGTTGCAGCATCCCCCCCCATGGTCCCGTGATTTACATTCGGAAGCTTGACAACTGACTCACATTTATGATGATTGCAGTGTCATGTGATCCCCCTTTGTGACCATCCGACAAGTAAAATCAATGGAGAAATCAGATTCACTTAAGAACCGTGTTACTAATTTAAGAACTGCAGTGATTCACTTAACAAATGTGGTGTGAAGTTATAAAATGGAGCAAAACTCACTTAACAAATCTCACTTAGCAAGATAAATTTTGGGCTCAATTGTGGACTACCTGTATAGGGAGAAAAAAACTAGTTGGGTTGGAAAGAGGCTTCCACTTTAGCTCCTACATTAGAACAGGGAGATTGCTGCATTTTTCCGGTGATCCCAGGGTCCGTCATGGGAACCGTCAGCCCACAAACCAAGTGGAACCACCCCAGGCAAAGGTTTAGCTCCCCACAGTGAAATCGGGATCAGGTTCGGCGCTTCACTCCCTTTTCCCAACTCAAGGGCTGCACTTCCTACCCAGGGTGCATTGGTGGGAATTCATAGCAGGCTTTTACGTCGCTACCTTCTTCGCCGCCCTTTAATTTGTGTTTAGATTACTGAAGTGACAACCGCAAAAATGTTCGGGGAAACGTTCGCGGATGCTGCCTTCAATACGAGGCGAGAGAAAGTTCTTCCCCGAACGCCTCGGGTTGGCTTATTTTTGGGTTCCCCTCGTTTGGACAGCTGCGCAATGGCGCCCAAGGAGTGGAGGGCCGACTCGGTCGAGAGTTCGCATCCCAGCTTTCCATGCACGGAAAGCTAGAATACGCCGGATGCACGTACGTGTGCGTGTGTGAATTCACCCCCATACACGGGGCTTCTGGGCGCGTCTGCATGCCTTTCGGATAATCGGCGACACGTGTGCGCCTTCCCCGGTGCCTCCAATCTCTCGTTCGTGCCCACGAAACACGTGCCCCCTTCCCGTTACAACCCCTACCAACCTCCCTCCCCCTCCCCCTTGCTTTTCTTACTCGTAGTCGCCGGTTGGCATCGTTGCCGATAGAAACGATCGGAGCAACTCAGGCCTGGCTCCGAGGCAGGAAGTGGGTGCTGCAACGCAGAAGCGTGACGCACAATAGAGCGCCGCAAGAGACATGAGGCATCCTGGGAGATGTAGTTCTGCCGCTCGACACAAGCGGAATTGTGCTGCTCTTCGCCTAAACGTGACAGTTCTGACACGTGACAGGAGGGAAGATTGTAGGCTTCATATTTGGATGCCATTCTACTTTACCCCCCAAAAGCGCTATTCAGCGAGGTTTCTCTCTTCTCCCCCACCCTAAATAGCAGTTGCCATTCGCTGTCTGAAGATGTACCACCTCAGTTCTCTGAGAATCACTTAAAATATTAGTTCCCTGCATCGATACTTTTGCATGATATTTATTTCAAACCAGCACATATTATTTTGCCCCATATGTGATTGAAAAATACTAAATCCACTAGGACTACTTTAGAAAATTTTGGCATTACCACTGAACTACAAAATCTTCTATATTCACCCAATGCTCATTTTTGATTTCTAAGGAAGGGTGTGTTACTAGGTTCACACCGAATTTAATCATAATGCAATTTAGTTTTGATTTAGCCAGGTGGGTGAATTTGGTACATTTACCATGGGTTAGGGTTTTCTATATTGTGCAGACCTAGCCAGTTGTAGTTTAATGAGTATGCAAAGATTAAGCTGACTCAACAAGATTTCTACACTCCTTCAGAATACCTTATGCCACCAGACTTGAAATTCTAGACCTAGAAAACCTAGAACTACGCCGCCTTCGGTCCGATCGTAGTATATAAAATCATACATTGCAATGTCCTTCCGGTCAATGAATACTTCAGCTTCAACCATAACAACACACAATAGATACAAACTCAAGGTTAACCGCACCAAACTTGATTGCAGGAAATACGACTTCAGCAACAGAGTGGTCAATGTCTGAATACTCAACCTGATTTTGTGGTTTCTTCCCCAAATCCCAAAAACTTTAACCTTAGACTGTCTACTATTGACCTCCTAAGAGGTCATAAGCGCACCAACATGCCTACCATCCCTGTCCTATTGTTTCTTTTATTTTTCTTATATGTATTCATTTCATGTATTCACAACTATGTTTATCCTTGTAAGTGATTGACAAAATAAATAAAAATAAAATAGATGCATAAAACTGTATTTCCGTAATCCCAGTTCCATTCTCCAGCCCCCTATGCTTAACTCCAATGCCATGGGAGTGCATTGCCAAGACCTGGTGGAGTACAGAGGGGTGATTCTTTTTTCAGAAACATGCCTTGGATTTTGAGGATGCAACCAAAAGGATGGTGGCTTTCAGAAATGCTGCTCCATGGATAGCTGGTTATCAGAATCTACTGGTGAGATTAGACCCTGGAAATGTATGGGACTATTGTATCAGCCTTTCTGCTTCATAGCAGCATTCCTACCGGAGCTCTTCAGAACACTGGAGTTTCTGAAACTAGTAATAGGGAATAACTTTAATCTGCCTTCTCTGGGCATAGATTCGGACATGGCTCAGGAGTTCATGGCTGCAAAAAACTTGAACCTGACCCAGAGTGTTTATGGGGCCAATTTAGAGTAATGGTCTCACCTTTGAGTCAGTATTGAGTTCTGGTGACTGCTTAGAAAAGTCTCTGCAGTTTTCTTGGCAACATTTCAGAGGTGATTTGACATTACCTTCTTCCTAGGGCTGAGACAGCAACTGACCCAAAGTCACCCAGCTGGCTATGTGCCTAAGTTTGAATGAGAACTCATGTCTTCTGGTTTCTAGTTGGTGCCTTAACCATTATACCAAACCATTACACATATTAGACTTTTTTTTTCTCAGAGCAGTGGAAGATTTGGAATTGGGAGATATCACTATCTTATCCCTCGCTGTGGTTGCAATCACTTCTTGCTGCAGGGTAGAAGTATCTGTTATATAGGTCTATCCCATATATCTGATGGATGCTGTTAAGTTTTAAAAAGAGCTTGAGGTTATTAAAACTCTGATGCATACTTTATATGAAATTGTCATTGCTGCTTGGAAAGGGGGTAGTTATGATCTTGATCATATTGTGTCTGTGTAGGCTCTCTCTGTCCATAGATCCCAGAGAATCCTTTGGAGCTCTAGATGAGGTGGAAGAAGACACTTGATTGCCATTGAAGGAAAACAAAGCGAATCTGATTAAAAAGGGATAGGATCCTTTCTTAAAACTATCTCATGGCAGTAAGAGTGACAAACTATAATTATTTTTCTGCTCTTATTACATCCAGAGAGAGCTGTGCAACAGCTGCAATGCTAAGTCTTTATGGGATAAAGGTGCTTGGATTTCTTCAGGCTCCGGTTGTGCAATTTCCTTTGAGGCCAAGATGGGGTCCAGAGAGGTTGCCTGGCATGAGTTTGAACCCATTATAGGCAATCCTCAACTTACAACCATTCGAAACTATAACAGCACTGAAAAAGTGACTTACAACCAGTCATCACACAACTGTCATAGCATCCCTGGGGTAACCTGATTGTGATCTGGGGATTTGGCAACCAGCTCATTTATAGCAGTTGGAATTTTCCAGGGTCACATGATCTCCATTTGTAGCCATCCCAGCAAGCTTCTGACAAGCAAAATAAATGGGAAAGTCAACAGGGAAAGTTGCAAGATGCAGCCCTCTATGTGTCACTTAATGATCACACGGTTTGGTCAATGAGATCTACCTGCTTTGAGTCTCTTCCATAAACCATGGCATCTAGTGGGATCCAAGGGGGTGTGCTTTCTCTCTTCAAGCTCCTGCCCTAGGGAACATCATTCCCCTTGATGTTCAGACAGCCCAAACATTCTGGTCTCCCACACCTAGCTCTGTTTTTATATTGGACCAAGCTGTGAGATCAGCCCATAAAAACATAAGCCATTCAATGAAATGGGCAATTCAGAATGCAGACTTATTATTAAGTACAGTTGTTTACCAGACTCAAAATAAGAAAACTGTAAATGTGGTGGCCATGGGACATCTTTCCAAACTGTTGAAGAAATGCTGGTTTCCAAACATTTCCTGTGGCCAGTTAAGAAACTTTAGAGTTTGGTTTTAGATTTTTTTCAAATGCATTCAAATGTTTGAAAAAAGCTGCATTTAACCTCTAAAACCATGTAAAAGGCAGCTTCTGTTCACTTTGGGATTGTTTGACAAGGAGTGTCTAAATACCCTTTTCTATCCAATTTACTGTATGCCCACATCTACATGTGATTTAAAAAATATCAGTAACAGAACAAATTGCATTCATGGCAATAAGAGTGACAAACTATAATTATTTTTCTGCTCTTATTACATCCAGATTGCAACAGCTGCAATGCTAAGTTTCTACGGGATAAAGGTGCACGGATTTCCTCACACTCCAATTGTGCAATTTCCTTTGAGACTAAGATTCCACTATCAATTTCCTGCATTCCATTATCAATTTTCTGCAGGACTAATAGCAACTCCATTTGAAAAAAAAAATCAACAATGGCCCTCTAATAATTTATAGGAGATTTATTTGAAGAAATATTACAACATATAAAAACTACATAAAGTATTATTTCCACTTGTATAAAGTGGCTGATTAGTTTTCAATACAATGCATAATAAAAACATTCTCCACTCCCCCAACTCATACACACACGCACGCACACACTTACACACATGGATAGGCACTGCACAGTTGATCATTTGAGAATGGCAGCGGGAACATTGAAACAATTTAGAATGTCAACCAAGTAGACAAACACTGTTCACAAATACAGGCTTTAAAGGAGAGACAAAACACATACACGCACACAAAAAAACCCAAAACCCTGAACAAACCAAAACCTCCAACAATTTTCAGTGTGTCCAGAGGTAAGAAAATAAACCAGGAAAATAACAGAAGAACATTAAAAATTATCAGTGCATGTTTGGGTGTTCAGGTGCTGGAGCTGAGGTGCAGCAGATGGGCAATTTACAAATTAATTTGAAGTGTCCATCTTTTCCTGTTTGATGGCATCTGTAAAGAAACAAAACAGCTAGATATTCAGAAAACATTAAAGCTTTCATGTACAAGGAATACAGTCCTCTGAAAGCAACGGATCAGCTTCTCACTCTCTTCTGGGTTGGAAAGAAAATGGCTTCCTGCCTACAGACTTCCCAAGTGCATCTTTGTATCTGCAGTACTTTCAAACTGTTAAGGCATTTCAGATGAAGGCCAACATGTTTCTGGTCTCCATGCCAACTCCTCTAAGATGTTAAACAAACTTTGGGCAAAGTTCACTTAGCCGTTCTATCTGGAGGACTCCACAGGGTGCACAAAAGAACTACAATCCTAATTTACAGAAGACCAGATTGAGTTGTGCTACCTAGTGCACAGCAAGTACAAAACTGTTTGAGCTCTTGAAATACAGAAATCAAATGGCCCTTTTCAAATAAGCTCAACAACATTCCAGTAACATACCTGTGGCATCCTCTTTCATTTTTGCCAACACGCACAGTTTGACCTCTAGGCCAATGGCTTTTGCCAGAGGTGGAGGGACTGCGTTTCCCACCTGCACAGACAGAACACAAGCAAGGGTGAAGAGTTGGCACATTGTAATTTATACATTTCCTCTGGCAAATATATTCATCTTTGAGGAACGCATTGATAATGGCTTCTTTCATATAAAACCATTGTCCATTTATCCAGAAAGCCACTTCTGTACTTTTTTCTGTTCTCTGTTTTAGGGGTTTCCTAATGAAAATTCTGCACTGTTGGTTGATCTTAATAAGATTATCATCATAACTTTCCCATTTTGGAGGTGTCTAAGAAAATATTATGTTCAGCCAATTGAAACGGAGTTTTATCCATGGAAGAAAATCCTGTATTTATTATTTCCCCCAAGGTTATTTTCTAGGGCTAACTTGCAAACAATTACAAACAATAATGGAAAATCATTCTCGAAATTGCTACAGGAGGAAAGTGGTCTTCTTCAAATGTTATTACGGGAAAAGCAACAAAACAAGAGCGTGTTCATATTCTAACAAGCTCAAGTGAACATTTACGTACAGAAATCTCCTCCAGGAAGCCTCTGCAGCCACTTACCTGCCTGTGCTTGTCCAGTACGTTTCCAAAGAGCCTGTAAGTATCAGGGAATCCCTGGGACCTTGCACATTCTCGCACACTCACTACTCTGTGCTGCTCAGGATGAAGCACACGGCCCTGGAAAAAGGAGAGCAGAGTCACTGGCAGCCTTGTGTTGAGATGTAGTTAACTGCTATATTTGGAGCTATGGCTGAGTCACCCAACAAGGCTGCTGCACAATGAATATGGGTCACTTATTTTTCAAGCACAGAAATACTGTATCATCTTCTAACTGCCCTCAGCCCATTAGAAAAGCAAGCTTTATAGAAAACAATCAGATTATTAAAAGCATTAAAATATTGAACATGAAAAGTTAAAAACATCAGAATTAACAACAAACTGGATAAAAAGGGACCACTACATAAGCAGGATGGAGGTGGGATTTTTCCCCCCCAATCTACTACCTGGATTGGGACTTCAATATTTTTATTGTTTTAGAAATATTAATATGTTATGATTTTAACGTTTTATGCTGTAAACCGCCCAGAGATGAAAAAGAATGGGACACTCCCATTGGGGCCCCAAGCCTGTTGACAGAAGTAGGTTTTCAGGCCCTCTAGAAGCTCAGGGGGGGTACTCCTCTCAAGGGGCATGATGTTGCATAGGTGGGCACCACAGTAGAAAAGGTTCTTCTGGACGTTGCCAGCTAAAATTCCTTGGCAGATGGGATCTGAAGCATGCCTCTTTTTCTGGGCCAGATGAGGTAGGCCAATCCCATTAGGATGAGACAGTCCCTAAGGTAGTTTGGACACATGCCAAAAAGAACTTTAAAAAGTGTTAACCAATACCTTGAATTGGACCTGGAATCAAATTGGCAACCAATGCCGTTCAGGCAACAGTGTTGTTACATGGATGAAT
The DNA here is from genome assembly GCA_009733165.1 of Naja naja. NCBI lineage: Eukaryota > Metazoa > Chordata > Lepidosauria > Squamata > Elapidae > Naja > Naja naja. The sequence goes on from CM019149.1 coordinate 182,879,586, forward strand.
CTAGGGGCCCCTAAAACCATCTGCACTGCTGCGTTGTGTTCCAGCTGTAGTTTCTGAATACTCTTCAAGGGTAGCCCCATTGCAAGTGTATTGCAGTAGTCCAAGCGCAAGATCACCATGGCCTGACTGAGCACCCAGGGCCTCATGATCCATGAAAGGACTCAACTGATGCACAACGCAAAGTTCCTTAACAGTTCTGCCAGTTTCCCCTTGTAGTCCAAATGGCAGCAACAACCACTAAATGCTGGTGTTTTCTGCCTTTCTTGCATTCAATATAGACTCCCTATAAAGCCAGAGAAGCTACAAGCAAGGAAGTACATGCAAAGAGAATAGGAGGATAGGGAATACACTGGAACATCAGTAGGATGATGAGCCGCTGGGCTCCTTCCAGGCCCCTTACCTGTTTCCCCATGGGCTCAGGGTTGGTGACTGTCGTGCTGAAGAATCCGTCCCACTCTAGCCTTCCATACAAGCCTGCCCAATGGTTGTGCCGGTTCCCCGTGTGAGGCAGACACCAAGGGATCAAGGTGTTGAACTGCCGGTCTGCAGGGTCACATGCCTTGCCTGAAAGAGATGGAATAGGATTCAGCTTACTTTTCACTGAAAGTATGGATGGAGGTTTCCTTTGACATTTCGGTCTGCTTTGCTGCATCAGAAGTAGAAGTAGGACTACTAGCACTAAGGAACTTTTCCAGCACCCAAGCTGAAGGAAGGCGCAGTGGGGTTACAGCTGCAACCCAGGTAAATCTAAGTCAAGCACCAGCTGATTCCCATTGCTTCAAAAAACTTCCCCAGACTTATTAGGTCAGGTGCAAAAGAGAACCAAATTGAAATGTAGCAAGAATGTGAAAGGGTAATGATTTGGCAAGTAAGGATCTCTCTCTCTGTTCTCACTCAGCAGCACTTCATTTTGGCTATGCTATGCTTCTTAGCAAGAAAAAGCATGCTAGGATTAATAGCCTCTTTTCAAGCAAATTGTTGGACTGGATGTCCTGCTGAGAGCCTTCTAAATTTGTGCTGACTAGAAAAGGGTCAGCAGAATCCATAGATCTAGACTTCACAAAGTTGCATGGGAGAACATAAGACATCCAGTGAGGTTCTGACCATTTGGATTCTTTTTAAGAATGGCTTAAAGTATTATTCTGTTTTGAAGAGCTAATGGCTGTATTCTTTGGATGACCTGTCAAATGATCTTTCTAACCAGAAAAGCCAGATGTTGTACCTTCAGCGCAGGAGCAGACCCCCCGCAGAGATCCTGTGCTGCTCCGCCCATTTTTCTTCTCATGGTGTGTATAGCGTAGCTTGCGGGTGGTTATGCCATCAGAAAGGCGCACTTCAATGTTGGGCAGATCACGCCAATCGGAACCAGGGGCCAGTGGGATGTGCCTCATCCTTGCAGCTACCAATGCACTCATATCCTAGTAAGGCAAAGCAAGAGTTACCCTTAGCACTTGGGATGCCCCCTTCCTACCTCTGTTAAGTATGGATTACCTATGTCTGACTATATAATGAATGCACTACTCTAGTGCATTTCCCAGATGAGCATAAAGGCGATTACATTTTTAAGGAGGAGGGAAAAGGGAGGGACAACACAAGATACCTCGTAGTAGTTGGGGGGAAACTGCCCAATGATTATTTTGTTCCCATGTATGTAATAAACTGAAAGTTTTCCTGCAATTTTTCTTGTAGGTTAGGGTGAAGATGATTTTTCTGCCACCCAGCAGGTGATGGGTTGCAGACTAATATGGGATTATTCAGTAATACAGTTTTCCTAAGTTTTGCACAGATAATCATTGCTCTTGGCACCTCGTTCTATGTAATTTTCCAAGTTCTGGAACAGAATTACTTCTCTATAGCTAAAGATTGGAACTTTTTTTCTTGGGCTTCCTGGATGCAAATGACTGTTGCTTCAAACAGACCTTGATTTTAGGAAATTCTACTTTCAGCACACTATGTTAAAGATGTCTCATTCCCACCTGCCTTGCCCGAGCAAATCAGATAAACACCGTAAGAGTAAGATACCTTGCAGATATGATCTCTGAGGATGGGCTGATACTGGGAACCCCGAATTTGCCTCTGGAACCAGGATTGTGGCTCTCCATTATAGGAGATTTCAAGTGCTGACGCTCCATTCCTGATTTCAGGAAGGTCAGACATAGTGTCTCGGACCGTGATGGTTCGGAATGGGCCCGAATAAGTCCTAGAGTACATTGAAAGAACATAATTTAAAGGCTGATTGCTACTGGATTCTCCTCTTTTTCTAAAATATGATGCAATTCCATAACATCACAAGAGCTTTCCAGATAGGTTGAGACTCCCCTATTCAGGATTATCTTTCATTTGTATGAAAAATAGACCATAGGCATGCACTTCCTTTTCTTGTAAGATTGTTGGCCACATTGTCTAGCCCCCAATGAAAGCAACCCAAGCTAGATCTGGGAGTTGGCAATCACCTTGTTATATTGCTAACAAACTTTTTATCATCCACCACCACGCTGAGCTGGCAGGCTCGGGGAGCAAAAACATGTAGGGGTTCAGGAAACAAGGGGAGTTTCTCTCCAGGAGCTGCAGCCAACACAATTGCTCTCCTGCGTGTCTGAGCTACTCCATACTGCCCAGCCTAGATGAAGGAGGAAGAGAAGAATTGAGGGAGGAGAAAATAAGGTATCTGAGGAAGAGGATGTATTTTTCTTAACAAACCAGCCTTTTCTAACATTTTGTACTAAATTAGTATACTAACATCTATTCCTAGTTCCATAAAATGCTAGTAAAAAAGGAAAACACTGACATGTTGAAATTCCAGACCACTCTGGGAAAACAGAAATTATCTTCATCTGGCATCAAAAAGACTGTGATATACATGCTACACATGCTACTTGGGGAAAGGCATGTCAGACAGAGAGCAGAGCAGACTAAATACTGTTAACAGACAACAGCCAGGTGTCCCAGGGGAGACATAACCAGGCAATGGAATCAGCTTTCTTTAGCTTATCTTTTGCAGCTTCTTATACTTGAGCACAGTCCGTAAACCAACCCCTTAAAAACTGCTTGAGTGCCAGTCTGTATAGTGGTTGAAAATGCTAGTTTAGAAGCAGGACAGTTCTAGTTCTCCCTTAGACATAAAAGCCAGTTAGGTGGCGGGCATTCTCTCACAAACTTTAGATTGGAAAGTTGAAAAACATCTTGGAGGAAGGTCCCGCCAAACACTTTCAAAATTTTGCCAAGAAAACTGCATGGGACCTGCTGTCATCTGGAGTCAAGACTGACCTGAGAAATCATGACAACAACCAGAAATTTACTAGATCAGCTTTCTCAACTTGGCATTGTCCAGATACATGAAAGTTATCTACCTAAGAATCAGTATATTATAGAGAAAATACAGGTAGTGACTCTATACAGTGGAATCTTTGCTTTCAGGTGACTCTGCAAAGTGCACAAATATGGTTCAGTGCAATCCTAGCCTCAGTAAACAAAAAAAAGGGGGGGGTGACTATCATACCTGCAGCACTCCAAAAGTGCACTGGTAACCCATCCGGACAAGGCACCGCAGGGTGAGCTTTAGCACCATAGAACGCTTGAATGAGACGAAGTTCCTGACATTCTCAAGGAGGAAGAATCTTGGCCTGTAGTAGTCGCAGTAACTGCAGAAGATAAGGGCCCGGAGGGTCAGCCGCGCTCTCTCTTGATCCCAACAGCAGACACACAGCCCTTGCTCAAGAACTTGTGGCAAAAGACCCAGCCCATATCCCAACAAGCCTTCCACTAGCCCAAGAGAACCCCAACATAGATCTGATCTTATACATTCTCTCGAGTAGTCTTTTCCCATGCTGGTGTCCTCTAGATCTACAGGACAATATTTCCCAGTATCTCAACCCATCGTTGCTCACAGGATACCAAATTTCTGGAGGGCACATGACATGTTATCTTTGCCATTGTAATAGATGCAGATTCAGCATCCACCGTCACAGCCTATGTTTCTACTATTCTGTTAAAACTGATTTAGAGACCAGCCTACAGCAGCTTTGCCCAATCTTATCCCCGTGAGTTGTGGTCCCACCACAGCTGGAAAGCAACAGGCTGGGAGGTGGGACGTGCAACAGGATAAGGACTGGCTTAAGGGCAGTTGAGAAAATGCAACTGTTGACTTCAATCACCTGAGGAAGGAAACAACCAGAGAGTTCTTGAACTTCGAGTAGGTGCGAGAATTGAAGCGGTTCATCCCACTGAAGCCTTGGCAAGGGGGCCCACCACAGAGCATCTCCACATCTCCTTTCTGTGGCAGTTTCTGGCCCAGGGAGTTAGTCTTCTCACCCGACATTACAAGCTTAAGCAGGACATTGCAATCTTCAGTGAACACTGTGGTGCTTGGATTGTTCAGACGGAAGGCCTGCGCAGCTGGTTCCCACATCTCAATGGCCCACAGAGTGTCTGAGACTCCTGAAGACAACATGATGATGAGAACCGAACAAGAATTCATATTAGATGGTTTGCTTCCAAGCTTCAAAAGTACACAAAAAAATTCTTTCCATCCCATAAAACAGGGCTGGAAACCCTTGCTGGCTTTACTTTTTTGGCTATAAAAGTCATACGCTCATGGTCCTTTCCCATGCACCCAACCATCCTTCCAAACTGCCTTGCCTGCTTGGTGGAACCCTTCTGACAAGCCTCCACAACCAGAGAAAACATCCAGACTTCGAAGTTTGGGGGGCTTCATTGCAGCAGCTTCAGACTCGCTGTATTCAGATGCTCCTGAAGATTTCCCTTTGCTCTTACCTGCATGAGGAGGGAAAAGTATGTCTACATGTGCCTTTTGCGTTAAGAAACACTGCCTTGTTTCCAAAGTAAGCATACCAGGACTATATTTTTTTAAAACCTCTTTCAGGGCTATTAAAAACGTTAAATATCTAGTCTATGAAAGCTTAATGGTAAACAGGAAAGTAAATGTTAGCAATATTAACTATCTAAGTCTATGATAGCTTAATTGCACACAAGTTGATGCTATTGCTGAGTAGATTCTATCAGCAACAATAGAGACTTGTTTACAATTAATGAACCAAACGGGACCTAATATGCCTACAAGTACTCCTCTCAGTATTTGTATGACTTAGGAATAAAAGTAAACTTTCTGTCTGATTGTACAGAATGGGCAGAAACAACTGGAGGCGGGCGGTTCTTCAGACAGACAGGCCCAATGCCAGAGTAATGAGCACCTTGAACTGCTCTCAAAAGCCTATCGAAGTTCAAGTTCTTCATTTTGCAGGATTCGCACTGACTGGTTTAGCATCTTATTTTTCTCCACAGGAAAGATATTGCTGGCCTTGGGCAATTAATCACTTACCTTTCCCTTTCCCTTTCCCCTTCCCTTTATTTCCAGAACTACGGGCATGATAAGGGGGGTCCTCAAAGCTTTTTGTTTTTGCATTATATGCCTGGAAATTGAAAGAGGAAAAAAAAAAACTCAATTCAAACCAAAGACACATGCAGTTCTGTTAATTTCTTAGATTTCAGAAAACACTGGTGGGAAGTTTAGGCAGCGTTTATAGAATGAGCTGTAAGCGGGAGTGAATGTCTATTGTGAGAGGGCAACTGGGCTTTTGTTAATGTCCCTCTTCCAAAGTGGAAGGAAGTAATTTAAAGTTCAAATATGTTTTCAGCCAGCTGGATCTATAGCGGCACTTGCTGATACAACACCCAGTTGTGAATAACAGAATTGGAAGTGACCGTAGAGGTCTTCTAGTCCAACCCCCTGTTCAAGCAGGAAATCCTATACCACTTCAGGTCTCTTCTTAAAAATCTCCAGTGTTGGAGAATATATTAGTGAAAAATTGCACTGGGCCAATGACATAGTGGGAAAAGCCACCTCTAAAAAGTAGAAACGATCAGAGCCACTGGCAGAGTAATCTTGGATGTTTCCTGTCAAGTCCTCTCCATACACCACTGTGCAGCGGCCCTGCACGTCTTTAAACTCCACCGTTGCTTCTTCATCACTCCAATAGAGCAAGTTGATGTCTGCATGGTAGCTGGCTTTGACTGATTTATGTGTGTTTTCTGGCCTAGAAAGACAACAGAGACACTTGTGTTGAGGGAGATAAGGCATCAAACACAGGAACATCTGCACAATGGGAAAGGAATGAGTTTTTTTCGGTTAAACTATGGTGATGGAAGCAGAGTTTAGGGACCATTAAATCCTCTTAAGAAAATATAATCACTGAAGAATACATTGCATTTCAGATTATTTTCCTCCTATTTGTATATAATGACGAGATTGAGACTCATTTAACTGTTTGTGGGTCCCGAAGAACTAGAACAATTAAGGGTGATGATGCAAAGTAATGAAGACAGGACTTTAAAGCATTTTTAATTAGTTTCACATGGCTGTTGTTTCGAAATATTGTATTAAGCCGATTTTCAGGCAATCCCTAAAAATAGGCTCTAGGACATATCTATGCATTAACCCAACTGGCAGGAAACTACAACCCCACTTTTTTTGGTAACTCTATAAGTCTACTGTTTGCTTAGAATCAAAGGGAGGACTTGGGTAGGTGGAACTAAACTCTCTCCCAGTCGAGTTCAAATTCCTGAAATGAGACAGACTGAGAAAGAGGGGGAAATGCTCGGTAATATTTTTCTTCTGTAAAATATCCTATTATTACATTTGTTTAGATTCTAGCTAGTGTATTGCCTGTTTGTAACCACGGAAGCTATTAGCTAAAAAAATAATACCCAAATTCTCAGAACATGAAGCAGAGCAATGTCATGAACACAAGCATGGGAGGGGGCTCCTGAATGTAAGGTGATAAACCCTGCTAGTTCCACTGTACCTTAGAAAAATTCCTATAGATACCCTTGGCTGTGTTTGTGTGACCCTTTTTTTTTGCCCTTAGTCTCACAGAACCCATCAAATTCAAACACATATTGAAAAATCCCAAGCTAATTTACTCTTTTTTTGTGTGTAATTTTTTTACAATTTTTATTTTAAAACAAACAATCCGTCTTCCATTTAAACAGTGTGTCGTCTGGGTACAAATACCTTGTGCATCAACTTGCTCTGTTTTTAGTCTGTCCTGGTCATCCAACCATTGTAGCAGCAAAATTTGTATGCTGCTACATGACCCATTTTGTTTATTCAAGAGAGTTCAGCTCCAGAGATAGAGCCCAGGCTGCTAGGTCTTTGCCCTGAGTTACTGACACATAGCTCCATGTAGTGACATGAGGCAGAAACCCAGTTCTGTGTGGATCATGCGTCAAGTTAATCATACTTAAGTTTATCATTCTGTTTTCTGGTACTATTCTTGATACAAGAAGGTCAACTGGAAATTATTTTCTACTCAGGTACCAACAAGATTCTAATAGCCATTTACCTATAAAGTTTGTACACTTGCAGTTTAATTTCAGCTTCGTTAGGCCTGCCACTGCTGCGGATGTTGCAGTAGATTGCCTTGATCCGGCCAATGCGATATGGTTCAGGTGCATCTTGGTTGCTCCCTTTGATATACTCAGAATATTTTCGGTAATGTTCAGGATAAAGCTCTTCATTCACTGCTTCCTTCTTTTGACGTTTGGCCGGGCTGGTTAGCCTCAGGCTAGTGAGAAAGAAAAATGAGAAAGGAAAAGATTCTGTGAACTGGAGGTGTTTCCTATTTCCTTTCAGGCCATGGACATTGAATCAAATGATTTATACATATATTTGGAGGCAGAGAACTTATTTCCAAGACAGTTGATTGGTGAATCAATTCTTCTGTCATCTCCTTCTTCAACCAAACTAATTGTACTCTTGAACTATTTTAAATTTGGAAATGCTACAGAGTTAAAACCTTCCCAACTTCATCCCCCACCAGTTTGCTACTCAACTGACTGAACTTTTATCCACCCCACTTACCTGAAAATTCTCTGACACCTTTCTGATAAATATATCCTGTTACAACAGTGGAGCCTTAAGTGAATATCAATTTAATTCTCCTCATGAAATAAATTTAACTCTCCTTACTATGACATAAAATTTGAACTATTAACCTCCAAATTATACACTATTTTAAAATGTGTTTGCCTCTTTGGGCATCACTGATTCTTTTCTTGGGTTTGTGTCCTAGCTCTCCCTACAAGAAGCCCCCTCTTGTTCCAGCTGAAATCAATTTACAAACCAACCTGAATTGGAAGGCATCTGGTAGAAGGAAAACTCCATCTCCCAATCGGTACTGCACTCCATTTTTTGTTGCCATGCTATAGAACATTTTTCCTTCTGATTCTTCCTGAGACTCAAGGACTTTGGGGATCTCCGTCTGCCTTGCCTCATCCAAATGGGCACAACTCATGCAAAACCTGGGAGAGAAGGAGCAGAGGCCTGTTTTGGATTGGGGGAACTGGAAAAATATGTGATATCATCAAATCACTGCACTATCTCCAAGCCCTCTTCCCATCCGCTGCTTCTGAGTCTGTGCAAGCAATTCAGAGCATCTGAAGAACTAACAACTGATAATCATGTAGTACATGAGCATTTTTAAGACTGTATGTCTTCACCTCTTGATAATGTTACTTGATTTACTACCAATTGCTCTTTTTGGCTTTCTTTCCAAATAATCTCATACAAAACTCCCTGTGTTTTACTTTTTTTGTTTTCCATTTCACAAGGGGCTTAAGAATGGAATCATGTGTATATTTTTAAAATATAAATGATTATTTCTTCATCCCTGCTATCTTTGGGAGAAAGTTGAGTGTAATCTGATTAACGTATCTTGAGACTGAATGCCTGCATGCTATTTTGCAGCTCTTGAGTTGAGTCCAATAAGAGACTGTCCCAAGTAGATTTAGGATCAGGCAGAAATATGCACATTTACTGATTTTCTACTTTATTTTCAAGCTCCCATGCCACTTAGTCATGTGCACTAACTTGTGTTTGTTGTCTTCTGTGGGCTGGATATTTGGCGGAGTCTCAAACCTAGCATACTCTTGGTCATACCACATTTGGTAAAAATAGGTCCTGCCATCATCTTCCACCATTTTGATCTCCACATCAAGTCCTCCCTATGAGAATATTTGAGGCAGAAGGAGGAGGAGAAATAAATAAACACATGCTGATTATTCAATTATTACAAAGACACAGAACCTACCCCAGTTAAGAGAAAAGTTGCAGAAGTGAGGTAGAAGTCTGGAGCTTTGTGTGATACACCCAATTTTACAATCTTTTTTTGCAGCAGTTGTTAATTGAATCAACCATGTTCATTAAATGAATCCACTCTCTTTAAATGAATGCCATGGTCATCAAGCAAATCCATTATTTTGCTATGGGCATTTTGCAGAAAACCAGAAATTAATGTTGGTTTTCAGCAAAAATGTAAATCGCTGTGACCAAGGGATGTTGCAAACAGCTATAAACATGAGTCAGCTGCCGATCACCCAGAATGTGACTGCTAGGGGTGTGGGGTCATCACAGCCAGACATAAATACTTTTTGGGTGTTCTGTTATAACTTTGAACGCTCACTAAGCACCCAGTCGTAATTCAAAGACTACCTGTATTAGAATTGGCTTCTGCATTGAATCAAAATGAGCAACTCAAGAGCCAGTGCATAGCCCAGTAAAGCTCAACAAATCCACTTCCGTATCCGATTCCTCTGCCAGGACTTGTAGGTATTTTGGTCTCTTACTGACTGTCAGGATAAGTTCAGCCTCTCATTTGCATCCACTTTGAACTTATCCTGACAGCAATTCCACAGAAGAGTGCCACAGGATAAGGCCAATTTTGGGCTAAAAACGGGGGCAGCAATAATTGCTATCAGTAGCCATACTCATGCATAAGAGGGGCAGGGGTCCAAATTGCAATGGCTATGGTGTCAGGGGTTGCAAGCAAAGGAAGCCTGCCAAGCTCTGCCTTAAAAGACTGAAGCCAGGCTAAAGAAAAAGAGATGCATGGAAGAGGCCAGACAGTTCCTTGGGTTGTGACTTGCTTCTGAGTCAGACCAGGGAAGATACATCTCCAAAATGTCATCACTACCATGCACTGAAGTTTATCAGTACAACTCCTGAATCACATTATCAGAATTAAGCATCCAGGTATCAAACACAGTGCAATCTCTAGGGATGAAGGGAAAAATAATAGAATAACATAGGAAAACTTCTAGAAAGCCTTCATATGCTCCCTTTACTCTGCCCATCATCCTCACAACATGATTTTATAAAACGGGAAAGTGAAATCTGTTTCTAAACTCTTCCACTGCTATCCTAGCATTATCACCATCCACCATACAGCTGACAAAAAGGGAAAAAACATAATACACAAAGAAAAACCATAAACTCATAAGGCAGTCCTTCTCTGGTTACTTGGGGGCGGGGTGGGGAGGGAGAAGGGTGTGCTCTGTATGCTACTTTGAACTGGTGCATGAAAGGTGGCATATAACCCTAACAATGAAACACTGTAAATAAATAGATGCTCAAGTAGTGAGATGATTCAACATACCTCCAAAGACCAGTTCTCTGGAGGAGCCTTATAAAGAACGTTGACTTTGCCATGGATGTAAGACAGCTGCATATCTTCACATTCATCCACCAAGAAAAGTTCCACCGGGTCAGATGTTGCTCCCAATACGGTGTCGGTGCCACGGCAAAACCAATGAACATGGAACATTGGTCCAGTGCTGGGGTCTTCCCACATGGCCGTGATTCTAGGGGAAGGGGGGTGGGACAGGACATTAACTCAACGAGAATACAAATGTCAAATTTACTGGAAAGATTTCCCATTGTTTGGGAATCAGATCAATCAACCCTTTCCAGAAGGATGTTTGGCTGGCAATACATGGAAGAGCACTCAGGCTTGGGAGGACAAGGCTTTCCAAATCTTATCACCTATGCTTGTGCATGGGAGGCATATCATACTGCCTATCCTTCTTTCTGGATGGTTGTATAAGAACAGAGCTGTCTTTTCCTACTGTGGCCCATAATGGGATTGCCATATGCTGAGGCTGAGAGAGAAGGGTTTATATCAGGGAACCTAGGATTGAGGCATGAAATATAGGGCTTTATGGATTACCGCTCAGTTTCACAGCCACTTCTTGGCAAGTGATTCATACATGAATTTGGTTTTGACTTAGAGTGGTGTATAAATCCAGGTCACAGTAACTTCTGCAAAATCTCCATCCCGCTGTTTAAAGAAGCCATGGTTTAGCAGGATGAATACAATCAGTTACAAATGAAGCAGATACCATTTTCTCACATGAGAAAGCAAAATGCAATGATCAGTATAGGTAATATCTTGAAAGACATATGAAGAAATGGAGTATAATACAAATCATACAAGCAATCTCTTCCACGGGTTTTTTTAATCTATGTGATATGTTTTATTTGTTCATGCAGTACTTCCTCAGAAATAAGTGTGTCCAATAGGGCTTCATTCCAGGTATGCAGGATTACAACTTCTCCTTTGCCCCAGTTATAGACAAGCAACACAATCTTTGAATAGCTTTTACAAAAAACAAAACAAAAACTGAAGTCTGAAATCAGCCCAGTCCAACAACACCTTTGCCTATAGGTCCATCTTGGTTCAGAAGCACATGCATTTATCTCCATGCAGACATACCTTGCAAGATAGAGAGGCTTTGTGGGGTCATCAGGGCTCACAGAAACACAATCACCAATTTGCAGAGTCTCTGAATCAATGCACACTTTCTGGTAATAATCTTTCTTGCCATCACTCTGCAGATAACAACAAACCGAACGTGATAATAGGAAAAAGAAAGCACAGTAAGACTTCGGCCATACTTGCTCTCTCGCTCTCACTATATCACCATATCTCAGCAGAAAAGGAATTATCAGTTTGCCTTGGTATTACTGTATTACAAATGAAAAAAAAATCTAACCAGGAGTAAAAGCTTTCATTTTCCTGAACCACTCAGATATTTTGTTATAGAAGCAGGCCTCTGGCCTTTATGGAAATACTCCTGCTGCTGCTGCTGCTGCTACTAATACTATTTTTAAAAAGACAAAAACTGGATCTCAACTGCAAAACGATGTGGATAAGTGTCTAGGACTATCAGCCCCCTTATACATGTTGTCTACTTCTCTACCCACTTACACAAAACTTGGATAACAGCTGTGAAACTGAAGAGGATCTTTCCGCAGGTATAGCTCAAAGTTGAACTAAATTCTAACTGCTATTTCTCATAGAGAGAGCATACCTTGATAGGGTCTCCCACCCAGGAAATTCGAGTTTTGTTTTGCTTTTTTTTCCTGCCTTGCAGCAGCTTTTTGGGAGAGGGCATTTCAGGAATGTTATCATCCACTTCTTCATCTTCATCAGCTTCTTTCACAGCTAGGTTGGGACACCTGAAGTTAAGACAAAAATGTATATGGAGCTGGCAACTAAAGAGTCCAGCAATTTAGCCTCTACTCTCCCAAAAGAAGAGCACCAAGTTCTGTATGTTTGCTGGTTGGGAGCTAAAGTCCACATATTTTAAGATTGCCAAGGTTGAGGAACATTGCTTTAGATGAGCAAGGAATGCTCCCATTTGAATCTTGTAGTCATAAATATCTTGAAGATGGGGAGAATTTCATAAGCCATCTGTTGCCAAGAGCCTGGTGAAACAGAATATATTTTGCTTCCCTACCAGCCCCAATGATTCAGTATAAACAGGATTCTCTGGGATAGGGGTGTCAGAATTCCAGACAGTTATAGTTATGAAGTTCAGAAATAAACTTATTCGTAAACCAATTAATGGAAGGCTTCTCAGACTGTCTTTTTCTTGATTGTTAACACCTAATCTGAGGAGCTGGCAGCTCCTCTGCCCTAAATATGGGCTCGTGAAAATAAAAATAATAATTACCTCCGATGCAGGCAGGCTTGTCTTGACTTTCCACTCCCTCCAAACTTAATCATATCTTGGCAAGCTTTGCATTTACCACACTCTGGCTGCTGGCAAACCTGGAAAAAGGAAGGAAAAAAGCATGCAAGTAGATCAAGGAGGAAATGTTCCAAGGATGGCCTAACTCCCTTCACATGGAAACTGTTGTTGAATGAGTACTGCATACTTTGAAGACTGGATAAAACCTTACAATCCAAATCAACCATCATGCTTCAAATTCGCATAACATATATAAGGAAAATTCCAGAAAAATTGACCTTAATTTGTGGACTTTATTGTGAATGTGACCACTGAATGCTGGCAGAATTTGGGATATTCTGACTAGAAGCAACGCAGCGGTAAAATATAAAATAAATTATCTGATGCCAAAATGTGAATGTGCTTAATAGGCCAAAAGAAAGGGACCAGAAAGGAGTGGAAGACGTAAAGACTTTTTCATCTGAATGCCAGCCTCCTCCACCTAAACCCCTACCATCATGCTTCAAATTCGCATAACATATATAAGGAAAATTCCAGAAAAATTGACCTTAATTTGTGGACTTTATTGTGAACGTGACCACTGAATGCTGGCAGAATTTGGGATATTCTGACTAGAAGCAACGCAGCGGTAAAATATAAAATAAATTATCTGATGCCAAAATGTGAATGTGCTTAATAGGCCAAAAGAAAGGGACCAGAAAGGAGTGGAAGACGTAAAGACTTTTTCATCTGAATGCCAGCCTCCTCCACCCAAACCCCTACCTCACACACTCCACAGCGCCTCCGCTTTACAACGTTCTCCTTGTCTTCTTCTTTTTCATTCTTCTCAATTTGTTCAGAGAAGAAAGTGTCAAAGATCAAATAGACCAACTTGGTTGTAGTGGCCTTGGTAGGTCCTTTATCTTTGTCAATTTTGGTGGGATGCCTGATAGCCTGTCTCCTTGCAGCTCGTCTGGAGAGAGGGAGCAACAGAGAACAATTAGGTCCTTGCCAGACTTATCTGGGTACAATATACTGGGCTGCACTGGGACAAAATGAACCACTAGAAACACTGTTTCAAAATGGTTGGAAGACCCTGTCCTCACTGGACATGTAACATTTCTAGAAATCTTGAAGCAAGGGGAAAAAAGTTATTTCTTAATAAGTATATTTAGAATAGTATTAAAATATAAGAAAAACAATATTTAAATTTTAGCATCTTTTACCACTACGTTGTTAACACTACATATAGCTTAATTTGCTTATTAAGGTATTTTGGAGTATTAAGTAAAACATACTATTTGCACAGAATTGTAAACTCATTGACTGAAAATTGGTTGAATGATTTCGAATTTTGCACTAAAAGGAGTTATAGCTGGCTCTTTATTTTTGTCTACATCTTAGTTGAAGCAGACAAGCAAGAGGTTTATGCTGAAAACAGAAGAAACCATCAATATAGAGAAAAGGAAAGAAAATTACATGTTTTGGATTTTATCCTTTAGAGCAGGGGTGTCAAACTTGTGGCCTGCAGGCTGGATGTGTGATGTGCTGGCCCTGCCCCGCCCAGTTTAGCAAAGGGGAAAAAGTCCCATGTGGACTTTTTTATGACACTGCGAGTCTGACACCCCTGCTTTAAAGTATCACATAGCTACAAAGAGCCATAATTTTCTGTATTTGAAAAAAAAGAGAATGGAGGAAGCAAAATTCAATTTATGCATTTTTTCATAACAAAACGCTGGCTCAAACTGCCTTATCCTCAGCCAAAAGCACTGTGTTACTATTCTTCTTTCCATACTATTTTTAACTTTATCCTCTTTGCAGACTCATGAAAACTGAAGGTTTTTCTGAGATAAGCTTTTCTTTTCATAAATTAGTTCACTTCATTATATGAACTATTTTCAAATGCTGACCAATATATATGTTAGCCATTTCATGTATTATTTCAAACATTTTCACAAGTATTCCATAATTCCATTTCCCCCCATTTTGAGGATAAGGCAAAAATGTGTGTGTGGGGGGCTTTTCCTCAAATTGTCCAACCATTCTACAAGTATTTTCTCAGCTACTATACAGCTGACCAATGGGAAGCTGGATCTTTACTTGGGCACAGGTGTCATAAAGAATTCTTGCTCTTCCCAAACAAGTTAGTTTTGAATAAAGTACATAAATTGTTTTAGTGTAATATAGGTAGTCCTTGACTTATGACCACAATTTAGCCCCAAATTCCACTGCCAAGTAAGACAATTGTTGAATTTTGCCTCATTTTACCACTTTTCTTGCCACAGTTGTTAAGTGAATCACTTTAATTGCTAAGTTAGTAACCCGGTTGTTAAGTGTCAGGCTACAGAACTTTTCCATTCAATCAACTAGAATGAACTTCTGAAAACGTATCAAAACATATCAAAATGAATCCTTTATTGAGATGAGACAATTCATGTAGGGGTTAAAAGCAGCGTCTAAGGTCTCTCAGGCATGCAGAGATAGATAAGGGAGTTTAAAACCCCTCCCTTATCTTGATGTGTATTTAGTAAAACAAAGAGCCAACATGTTAATTCCCACCACCCCCTTTTTAGAAGAATCTTTTTCAGAGTTTCCCTGGGCATACCTAACTCCCCACCCCTTTTTAGAAGGATCTTTTCTAGAGTTTCCTAGGACACATCTCACTGTGGAATTTTTATGGTCTCTTCATCTCCTGGCTGTCTCTCCCAGAGGTGATAGGTTCCGGCCATCTGGGTTTCATCCCTCCATTGTATCATGTGTAGCTTATACAAATTTTGATATAAGATTACATATATTCAGGTTACATCAAGAAGGATTTCATTACCAGTCTCCTTCCCCCACCTTTTCTTCTTTCATTGAAGAAATGACAGATACACAGATCTGACATTAAGTGAATCTGGCTTCCCCATTGACTTTGTCAGAAAGATTCCAACAGGTGATCATGTGACTCTGGGACACTGCAACCGTCACCAATAAATGCCAGTTGCCAAGTGGCTGGATTTTGGTCACATGACCAGGAGATACTACAATGGTCGTAAGTGTGAAAAACAGTCATAAGGCACTTTTTCCCCCTGCCATTGTAACTTTGAATGGTCACTAATGGTTGTACGATTATCAGTAAAACCTTGCAGTTCGTGGTAAAGAATCTGCTATCACTTAAAGCCAGACCAAAGCAGAGAATGTATTTTGTTGAAAGACAGGCTTTCCCCTCTAGCCAGTGAACCCACACACAGTCCAACTGCCCTCCTACCTTTTCCCCAGGGTGACTCCTGCCAGCTTGATCAGGTCCCTCATGCAAGGTGTGATAAGGACTGGAGGCTCATCGCTATCCCCAGCCTCATCGTAGCTCTCCACCTGTTCCACTACAAACTGGGCATGTCGCAGAAGGGAATCTTCTGTGAAACGGTTGAAGTTCAATCCAGCAGGGGGAACTGTGGTCTGGAGAAAAGCAGAAGCATGAGCCTAACTATGGTTTTCAGACAGACCATGTAGTAGGAAAGGCATACATGAGCTGCCTCCCACCAACCCCACCCCCCAATTAGAGGTTCCATCTATTTTCTAAGGTTCCTGATCTTCAAAGACTTTGGGAAGGCAGCTTGGAGGAGGGGATGCATTATTGAACCAGGATTGAGGAAACCCAGGTTCAAATCCCATTTTCCCAGGTATTTTTTCCCCTCAGGTATGTCCAACACATAAGAATGTTGTAAGATATAAGCAGGAAAAACTGCCTTATATATTGCCTTCAATTCCTTAGAAAAAAGCAGGATATTTGCATGTAACTTTGTGACCCCAAATACTTATGTTTTTAAACTACAGTATCAGGAAAAAAATAAGCTCTTGATACCATTTTGTAACCACCCAATTCAATTAGCAACACAATGGAATCTTCAACTATTTGATAAAAGTAAACTTTTAGAAATAGACTACTACTGTAGCAAAATTCAGTGATTAAAAAAATATCTACATCAAGTCATTATGAAGCATACTTTTTTTTGTCCCTTTGAGTCAATCTTGACTACTCTTGACTGATATCCTTGTTAACCATATGGGTTGAGGCTGTAGGAAGCTGTAGTTCAGCAAAATCTGAAGGGAAAAATCTCCCTACTCCAGATTTATGGGATATCAAGAGTTTTGAAACAAGGAGCATATACTATTCATTTGCTTTTTTTCCCTGATTGATGACACAGCATTCCATGATCTGAGGCTGAAACATTCTTTAAGTCAAGGGAATCAAAATAATATTTGAAAGTAGAAAATGTTTCTCTGATGCACTGGTGTATAATTAGGAGAAACCTCAATCAGATTTGCAGGATTCTGCTATTCTAGGCTGTAAATTATAGTTTTAGTTTTCCTACAGAGTTGATTTTCTAGACAGGTTTACTTAGAGATGCTGACATCAACCTTTAGCCCTTTTTGCCCAGGTAGCAGTTCTTGCATATTTCTGTCCAGGCCTCTCTTTCTACATTTGGGAAGCAACAATCTGACAAGCTGAACGTTATACGGTATAGAATAGATTAGAAGGATAGAATTCTTTATTGGTCAAATGTGATTGGACACACAAGCAATTTGTCTTGGTGCAAATACTTTCAGTGTTCATAAAAGAAAAGATACATTCATCAAGAATCATAAAATACAACATATAATAGTCATAGGGTACAATAAGCAATCAAATCATACTAGGAAACAGTCAATAAAAATCTACAGCATCTATAGTATCATAGCTTGGTTTATGCCTTCTGCGAACAAGCAATATATTGGCATTTTCTTTTACACAGCATAAAAAAATGTAGCCTCCCTGTTTAGTCAGACTAACCTCTATCTTATTCAGCAAGTCCTCATAGCTGACATCAGGATTGTTCTGCAAGAATTCAACAACTATCTTGCTCATGTAAATCTTCTCTTGCATCAGTGCAAAGATGGGAGCATATTCTTCACTGGGTTCCATCAGGATGTAATCTGCAAAGGCTAGAATACAGTGCA
The DNA here is from genome assembly GCA_009733165.1 of Naja naja. Lineage (NCBI taxonomy): Eukaryota > Metazoa > Chordata > Lepidosauria > Squamata > Elapidae > Naja > Naja naja. Next base: position 182,897,373 of record CM019149.1, read on the forward strand.
AATGCATGTCCAGTTAATGGGACCTGGGTGGGAACATACACATAACTAGTAATGTAGCCTATTATTTTCAAAATTCTAACCACATAACCATGGATTGCAATCAGCTGCTTTGTACCTTTCTCAAAGAGGGCCTTGGTGGCTCAGGCTGTTAATTGCCTGCACTTAAGTTCCAGCTGCCTACAACTGCTGTAGGCTCGAATCCCACCAGGCTCAAGGTTGACTCAGCCTTCCATCCTCTCGGGGTAGGTAAATTGAGGACCCAAGATTGTTGGGGGCAATTAGCTGACCTTGTAAAAATGCCGCTTAGTAATAAGCAGGCATATACAATGGAATGAAGGCTATTGCTGAGCACACTGGGTTGCATCCCAAAACTGTAAGCAGCCCTGAGTCTCGGAGAAGGGCATATAAATGTAATTAAAAAAAAAAAAAAGAACACACATATCAAGCCTGGTAGCATGTACTTCATTGGATAAAACAAGTGCAGTGTGGCAAAATCATTGTGAATTGAGGAGACTTGTGGTTTCTAATATATAGCATTTAAACAGATCTCAATGTGGAATGTGTGTTGGGGAAGGGCAACTGAATGTAAAAGAATGTTTTGGTTCAGCCAGACTCAATTTTGTCTGCCTGATTGCCTCTTAATGCACCCTGAACCCGGCATGCTAGAGAAACACAATTGACACTTCTGAGAATTAATCTCTACCAACTTGACCTTACCTGTGGTGAAGCCAATTAAAGCTTTCTCCCCTCCATCAAAACCAGTGATCCACCAAGCGTTAATCGGGCCCATTTTTTTGGCTCGGACACCCCCTACAACAGTAACAGAAATATAAAGGAGATTTAACCCATCACCATGGTTTTCCTGACTATTATTGTTTTAATGTTTATTCCATGTATCTTGGGTATTAGTAACATTTCTGACTTTTTATAACTTAATTATCAAATCAAGATATATGTGTATCACTAAATACAACTTTGTGTAGTGCTAATAACCTTGTTATTTTCTCAGTCTTTGCTTTTTTTAGGACAAAAAGCACACAATCTACCAGTAACTATGCTGCATGATTCCAAAAACTCTTGCAATATTGCCACCGCACTGTACAAATGATGAGACACATGGGATATGATATGAACTATACCTACTTGAAATTCATGAATGGTCTCACCCACTCCTTGGAGTAGGGAACTAGGAGACCACTCAAAGTGCAACTATAGCCTTGGTCCAAAAGAGGTTGCATTTACCTGCCTTAGAAGTCTGCAAATACTTCTTTGTCTACCTAAGAGTTATCAGTTTTTCAATTTAGTCTCCAAATATATATTTGACTTTAGTGTGAACTTTGTCTTTGGCTGGCTCTTGAAAAGTCTAAAATCTCAAGTTTTAAGTGGAACAAAACTTCTGAATTTCTGTCTCAAATAACATAAGCAATGCATATTAAGTGTCACTTTGGCTTTTTGTGGTATAAAATGGCAATAGTTCCTAACTTTCCTTTCCAATTATATATTTATGAAAGTGAAAGGCTCAATTCTTTAATGTCTTATAAAATTTGGAAGTCTTCACATTTTGTTGGCATGAAGATTTTTTTGTTTGATGCCTTCAAGTCAGGGTTGACTCTTGGTGAATGCCTAGACTACTCCCTGCAGTTTTCTTGGCAAGGTTTTTCAGAAGTGGTTTGCCCTTGCCCACTTTCAAGGGCTGAGAGTGATTGGCCCAAAGGCACACACCTAGCCTTGTGCCTTAGGTGGGACTAGAACTCATTGTCTCCCAGTTTCTAGCCTGATGCCCTAGCCACACCACCATACTGGCTCTCAAAAGTAAATGTGTTTAATAACTTCATTTAGCATAGCTTTTTTAATAATGCAAATCATTATGTGAGATATTTTCTAGTATATCTGGATATAAGGACTTAAAAGACCCCATCTGTTAGCAATAGCCAGCAGGAAGTTCTGGAAGCCCAGGAATTTAGAGCCAGGAGGAAACTCTTTGTCCGACCACCATTCTGAATATTCTAGACAGGTTTGATATAAACCACAGGCTGCAGAATGGTCACTGATAAAGGTCTAAGAGTCAAATTTCCTTAGCCTTGCACTAAGCAAGCCCATTGCTCTTACCATCCAGGCAAGGGTTATCATCATATATTGGCTTCACAGCACCACTGAAGTAGAGTTCAATATTCCTTTCTATGAGACCGGTATCAAATGGACATAGATGACCTTTTCGATCATATACACTGAAAAGAGAATGTGATGGTTGTACATTTTTTGATCAATTGTACACTTGCTATTACAGCAAAACACAAACTTACAGCCTAGGAGTAATATACACAGAACAGTTCCCATATAAGAAGGCAATACACATAAAGGCTTGTGCTTTTGCAATGGAAAAAATCAAAGGAAGTGGTGATACCGGTAATAAGGCCACGGTGGAGTAAGTTAGGAAAAGTGAATGATGGTCATGAGGACAGCATGTTATGTGCGTTTGCTTATTTACAAAGTCTTTGGTTACTTTCACCAAAACAAATCTAAGCAGCTTGAAAAATATACATTGGGCAGCTGGGCAGGCTCGCTGTAGATTCTGACTTTGTTTCAAGAATGCAGCCTTATATTGGCAGGGCAGGTCCTTTCCACTGGAAGAACCAGGGCTTATACCACCCAGAAAAACATCATTTGCCATGGCTAGCACAAGTGGAATTTCAGGCTACAAACATTTCCTGCATTACTTTCAAATTTGTGCTATTTTAATGGGGCAGGTACCATTGTTTAATTTCAAAGATCTAAAATATTTTTAAAAAGGGATTTTGGACATGATTTTGGAGAATAAAACCGCAGTCAATTTTCGGCACTCAGAAGGGACGTAGGAGGACTGCCAAAAGGAACCTTGAGGATTAGAATTACCCACCCATAGTAACAGGGAGAACAAATGGCAAGTTCAACTTAATCTAAGCAAATTTAAATTAATGTATCCTAGGTCAAATCCATCCATCCATTCAAATTTACGTTGGGGTTTGCTCAAGAAAAATATTATGACTATTAAATCAGATGTCCAAGAGGTCTGGGGAAAGGATCTGAATATCAAAACTCCAATATGATAAGAATTGTAAGAATATATTCCAATCATGTTTCCAATACTGTACACATTCCTGACCAATACACCTCAGAAAGGTTGTTGTAAATCTGAAAAGTGACAACCAAAATTATCAATGCACCACACTACTTCAGTTAATGACTTTTGCTGACATCAAGATTGAGATGATATGTTTTATGGATTTGTTTATAGATAAGAGATGTGATATGGATAAGGTAGTAACTTACTAAAATTGTTTATACTTGTTTGTGATGAAGAGGTAGTCCTTTATATATTTATTTTCTCTTTCTTTGCTATATTATTTTTTTCTTTTTTTCTATTTTCTGTACCTTCTATTTTTCTTATTTCTTTTTTAAAAGTTTGCATTAGTTTTTGTTGTTGTGAATTGTAATTTTTCATAAAATTACTATTAAAAAACCCAAACTCAGGTAGAAGAAGCCTACTTCATAAGAAAGAGAAAAACCCATGAGGTTTTAAATCTCTCCAAAGCAGATCACCTTCCAATTTACACTTTCCAAGGAATCAGAATAAAGTTTTACCTAAAAAATGTTACTTTGTGCTGCGGCAGGTCATCATAGCTTTCAAATCCATCTTCGTTGGCATCAAAGATGGACAAGCGCTCATCCGTCAACATCTCTGGTTCATCCAGCTAGGAGCAAAGAACACTTCGTTTTCATTCTGACAACATTCAAATGAGAAAGTTTTCCAGCTGCCAAAGTGGACCGACTTACTGCATCATCTGGATCCCCCTGAAAGAACTTCAAATCAGGATCATCCAAGTACTGCCTGCATTCCATGCACTTGGGAGGGGTCGTCTGGAAGAAAAATCCATGACAGAAAAACTTCACTTGGACCAGAACCAAGGACATCAGAAATGTGCAATTAATTCAGGAATCTCTGCTGAATCCAATTTTGAAAACAATATATTGAATATGGAATCAACTGTTGCTGTTTACATGGATGAACAAACTCTGTGCTTCTTCAGTTCTTAATTCAGGGATGGGCCTTTGCATGCTGCTGAAATTCAATAAAGGGCATTCCAGCTCTCACAGGATGGCACTTGAGGGGCTACATGTGGTATTTCCCACTTGAGGGGCTACATGTGGTATTTCCCACTTGAGGGGCTACATGTGTTTGCTTTAATGAAGAAATCTAAGATGACTTTAACTATAGCTACTGTATTTATGAATTTAGTTGCCAGCTTGTTCCGTTTTACTCACCTCCAAATAAAAGTGGACCATAGGTACTTATAGAGAAAAGACAGTAAAATAAAACAGCTTTTCAAATTCCCATGCTGTTCTGTGAGCTTCTTTTATAAAGACGTTTACCATTTTACAAAAACTTATCATGTTGAATTGAAAAGCTTATGAGGAAGTGAATTAGAGATGCAGTAGTAGCATTCTGAAAGGAGCCTTATGTAAAATGTAGAAGGAGCCTTATGTAGAAAAAGTACACAGCTAGAATACTGAATTTAGGTAACCAGGAACCCAGATATTTTACAATAAGGTAATGCTATTTTCAAATAGTATGTAATTATTATTTCATACCAGCAAAGGTCAATGGTATTTAAAAGCATACCCATCCACAAAGCCAGAAGAAAACACAGGAATGCATTTTTTGAAAAACTAAAACAAGTAATAGATTCTTTCATAGATTCAAAAATTTTAGGGAGTCCATAGAAATATTGCTGATCAGAGAGGCTACATTCCAGGAACTATAACTAAATAACAATTTTCTGATTTATAAATTATGTGAAGCTATAGCTTTTTAAAGCCACGGATGGTTAGCAAGCTACAATCTATAGTATACAAGCTACACAGCTGAATTAATGCATTGGCTTTCACTTAATGTAAACAAACCACATTATAAGTTATGTGATTGTTTAGTTTCAATTAACTGAAGATTATTTCAAGCTTCTTCAAATTGGTGCTTTTCAGATATATTGCACAATAAGAGGTGTCAAACTCACATCATCATGGTGTTGCCACGTGACATATCAACTTTTCCCCACTTTGCTAAACTGGGAGTGGGTGTGGCCAGCATGTGACGCATCTGGCCTGCGGGCCGTGAGTTTGACAGCCCTGCACTAGTGTTCATGTTGGCTGAAGAACTGCAGGTGTTAAAAGGCATCAAGTTGGAAAGAACTCACTGTTTACCCATGACAGGCAGCAGGTAATGCCAAACATTTCCAGAGCAACTTACAAAGAAACATTGCTAAGCACACAATAAAACAACCATTAGCAAATAGCAGCATAATTATCTACAGCCATTTACCATGCAGTTGATTGTTATCTTTCTTCTTTTCTTATTCAAATACTGAGCAGATTCTGAATTGTCAGAAACCAGAGATGATCATATCTCATAAAGTTTATGCATTATGTATATGGAGTGCTTTAGAAAGTTTGGCTGTTATAATATTTACTAGCTTTCACTAAAACAATGGCAGACATAGGTAATTAAAAAATGTTTCTCAGCCAAATTGTGTATATATACACAATATGATTTACCACCCAAGAGAGAAGGGCTCATTTGCAGCAAACTACTTTCAACATTCAGCTTCATTTTAGCAAATATAGTGTAGTGTTTTTTATTCATTAAACAAATAAAACCACACAAACAAAATATCTACTTACTTTAACAGGAGTCACAGTTTTAACCTGATTTACTTCTTCTTTTATCTCAGACCTAGGGAGAAGGGACATACATATTGACAGAAGTAGGGATATTATAGGTTATTATAACAAGTTTAAGACATTTGATAATTTTGTAAAAGCGTTTGGATCCCAATAACCAACAGTAGCACATTTATGTATGATTAATGTGGCGCCTTTTATCATATTGCAAGATGGCTTACTAGAATCCTGTAATCAAAAGGTGGAATACAAATCTAAATGCACCTGCACAGTATTTGTTTGTACAAATAAGCACATTAAAAGCTAAGTTTGCCAAGGAGGTAGATAATTGGTTATACTATAGTAAATTTCCATTCTTATGGAAACAGAAAAGACTGGTGTCTGCTCCAGTTTTATAATTATTATTTTCAGTCTCTGCAGTAGCATTATAAAGCACTGGGCAAATGCTGATTTTTTATAAAACTTGAAGAAGCCTTTTCTGTTCTGATGGAAATGTAACATTCACGTTTTTTTAATCCTTGTAAACTCCATGCTTGCTTCTGCTCATGTTTTCAACCACTCACATAAACATTCCCCCTCCATTTCCTTTCCCGAGCTAACTTTCTAGAGTTTCACATAAATAATGGAACCTAAGTATAATTAAAGGGCCACTTTTACTCAGTCAAGATTACCAAAGTTTTTTAAAAAACGCTAAGAACTGCTTTTATTATTCTTTTCCCTCTCTCTGTTCAAATGGAGAAAGGTTCTGCTACAAAAACAGAGCAGCCAAGTCTCCTCCATACTTCAGTAAATTATGCAAGATTAGAGTTGGCTCTTCTGATGTTGCTAAGATGAAACAGCCAGCATTCCATGCCAAACTGACCGAGCCTGCTTAGAACTGTAGCTCTGCAATGACAGTACAGCCTTGTAGTAGGTTACTATAGATCTGACAGGGACTAAATGACTGCTGGGTGATTGCATCCGAAAAGGAGCTATCTCTTGCATCTTGATATGAAAAAGAGAATGCAGCAGCCTTTGTAATCAAGAATCTCAAGGAGATTGGTCCTAAAACTCCAATAATTCTCTAACAGGACTAACAATTCTAGGAAATGTGGGTTTATAAACCTAGAGACCACAAAGTTAGTGAAATCCAAGATACAGAATGCACACAAATGCTGCCTGTGTTAAAGAAGTCAGAGATCTCTGACATTTGCATCTGACCCCTTTTCCATGGATGCTGCATGTAATTAACCTTGAATTCTGCCTGATGACTCACTCTCAGTAAAAAAAAAAAGGCAACTCACTTTTAAAGCATATTCATCTTTGTGGTCACTGTTTTAGGTAACTGTACTAAACCGTGGAGAGGAAAGTGTCCAGCCAACAGTACTTACCCTTCTTTGGCTTCAGTTCTGATTCTTTTCTCATCTTGTTCCTTGAGAGGGAAATGGAGAACAAAAAATGCTAAAAAGTTTTATATATTTTTAAAATTACAGGTAGTCCTCAGCGACCATTTGAACTTATGACCGAGTCCCCAAAAGTTACTTATGATCCAATTAAAAAGTTATGGCAGCTGCACAATCCCCTCCCCCCACTGTCATTGCATATTGGGCATTTGGCAACTAGTTCACCTTTATGGCCATTTGCAGTGTCATGTGATCATAATGTTCTTTTGCTAGTTTCTGACATTTACTTCCAGTTGCCAACAAAAAAAAACTGGCCATTGGATAAAAGTTTTCTCTTAATGACCACCACATTTGCTTAATGACTGCCATGTTCACTTGATGACCACTGCAAAAAGCTTGTAAAATTGGGCATAGTGACATGATCACCTACTTAACAACTGAAATAAGTTACAATCATAATTCTCAGCTCAATTATGGTTGTAAGTTGAGACTACCTATATTGGAGAAAGATGCAGCTCACAGGCCGAAGCTAGATCAAGTTATTTATTTATTATTTATTTCTTGGACTTGTATGTCACCCTCTCCGAAAGGACTCGGGGCGGCTCACAACTAAAACCAACAATAAATTAATTACTTAAAAGAATATTAAATACTAACAAGCCCAATTACTATAAAACCCCCAATATACATTATACAATTTAAAAATTTAAACCCCCCCCCAAGAAGTCAGCACAGCCCGGCCTGTTCAAATAACCAAGTTTTCAAGTCGTGACGGAAGGTGCGAAGATTGGGAGCCAAACGGAGTCCGAGGGGTAACTGATTCCATAAGGCGGGAACCGCCACAGAGTAGGCCCATCCCCGGGGCACCGCCAGCCGGCACTGGCTCGCAGGCGGCACCCAGAGGAGCCCCTGCCTGTGCACTCGTACAGGGCGGTTGGCACTCGATATCGGCAGGAGACGCTCCCGTAAATATCCCGGACCCATGTCTTGCAGGACTTTGAATGTTAGCACTAAAACCTTGAATCTCACCCGGAGGGCAACCGGTAGCCAATGCAGGTCGTGCAGGAGGGGTGTAACATGGGAGTTAGCATCAGTAAAAATCTTCCTCACAAAAGGATAACTCTCTTAATATTCAATCCAAAATCAATTTGTCCTGAATGTTATAAATTGCACAGTGAGGTATTCAGGTGCCTTTTTGGGGAGAAAGCACAGGAGAACTAAACTTTTGAAGAATTTCATAACCCTTCTCAACTGTCAGATGGGCTAAGCTGAAAGTTCCAAGCCAGCCCATGCCAAACAGAAGAAAACTAAGTTGCAAGCATACCTTTTCTCCAGGCAGTTCCTCCTCCTCTTCCTCCTCCTCATTTTCTGCATTACTTTCTTGTTTTAGCTCTCCATTCACCTCATCTGATTTGCGTTTGATGGATCTATTTTGATTAATCATAAAATGGATCCATAAAATATAAATTAATCAAAGGAGCTACTCATAGTACGGTATATATTAATAAGAGAAAAACAAAGCTAAGGGAAATGAGATCTATTCCATCCTGCTCCCAACTTCTTTGTTGCATTCTTCCCAAACCCAGTCCTTTTTCTAAAAATTCACGCTCAGTCACTATACGGCTGAGTGTAATGTGTAGCTAAATACATGCCTGTACTTTGACTCCTCAGCATGGGTCTAATATATTATCTATAACAACATGTTCTTGATACCATAACAAGGCCTCCTTTCAATCAGAGTTGTGCCATATTTGGAACAGATTATCTACAAGAAGGCTTCCCTTACTAACTGCCTCATGCAGTGACCATTCAAAGTTACAATAGTGCTGAAAAAATACATTTGCAATCAAGGCATGCACTTACAACCTTTGCAACATCTCTCAGTCACCTGTTCACCGTTACAGCCAGTACACTTTGTCTGGTGTCCGAACTAGTTTTTCATTCCACCCACCACACAAAAATGGAGAGATTGGGGAAGAAGTAAATAGGCAGACAATGGGGAATGTACATTGAAAGGAATGTGCTAGTGCCAGCTATTTGCCTAGCATGCTCAAGGCCATGAGTGCACTAGGCAAACAGCCAGCATATGCATCCTTTCAACGTATATACCCCATTATGTGTCTGCTTACTCTCTTGTAGTCCCTTCCTCTCCAATGAATTTAAATACAAACATTAATTTCCTTCTTGCTAATTATCCCAGTGCCGGGTGAGCATTCCAAAGAGAAGGGGAATGGGAAAAAAGGAAAGCTGAAGTAAAACTGTAAGCATAGTCAGAGTCACATGATTGTTCATTAGTAACGGAGTTGCCAGTCCCAATTGTGATTGTTAAATGAGGACTACCTGTATTGTTACTGAAATCTCTGTTCAGGAACCAGCAATTGTCATTACAAGCTAACTCCTAACTCTTTGCCCCAGGACAGTCTACTGTTTTATTCCTCATTGGAAACACATCTCAGTATTTATCACTGCTTCTCCTTGACATTAAGCATTTCAATGCAGGTAGTCATGTCACAATTGGAGTAAAGGAAAGAAAAAGGAAAAAAGCTTATCGGTGTCAATAAAGAATCAGAAGAGGCACAAATAGATGAAAGTAGAAAAATACCAGTATTTCACATAACTTACTCACCCTTTGGAAAACAGAGCCATTATGGTTGGCTGCTTGCCAGAACTACGGGTGATCCTGGAGCTGGTTGAGGTTCCTGCAGATTCAATTAAAAAATATTGCCAGGCAGAAATTATGGCTGTCGTTTTAAAAGTGCATAATGTACGCTATAAACTCCTGATTTAAAGGAACACATCTAATCTCCATGTATTATACTCTAGTAAGAAGACTGCTTCTTGCAATACTGCAGGGATTTTTTTAGGCTGTGATAAGGGAGTTTATGTGCTGTGTATATGTGAAGGAATACAAAAATCTACACATCACTGGTGCACATAAGGAGGCCCTTATGCAATTTTGTTGCTATGGCAGATATTTGCCTGCCTCCCCTCTTAGATTCTTGTTTATTGCATTTTCTTTTAAAATGTTTATTCCCTTTCAAAACAAAGTTTCCTTAGGGGAGACCTACAACTTCTGAAAATCTCAATAAAATTATGCTAAAATTAAATGGAAGTTTCAAAGAAAGTATATAATTTCCAGACAATAAAATAAGGGAAAAAATACAGGTTAAAGTCCTCCAAAACATGGTAAGATGATCATGACCAGCCTCGGTGGAGCAGTGGTTAGAGTGCAGTACTGCAAGCAACTCCTACTGTAATTTGGCAGATCGAATCCCACTAGGCTCAAGGTTGACTCAGCCATCCATCCTTCCGAGGTGGGTAAAACGAGGACCCAGATTGTTGGGGGCAATAGGCTGACTCTTTAAACTGCTTTGAGAGGGCTGTAAAGCACTATAAAGCAGTATATGAGTCTAAGTGCTATTACTATTGCTGTGTACAACTTCAGCATGCTCAAGTTGTTTAATAAAATTGGTTTTGAGGTTGGTACGGTTGCTTACTAGTCCATTTATTCACACATTATGTTGGCCAGTTGAGACTAGTGAGGGGGAGGGAGAACCAAATTTGTATAAATGTTATGCTTTCTTGTTCAGAGACAATTTAGGATGGTATCCCTTTATGGCCCAAATTTACAACTAACCTCTCTCCCCCAGGCAAATGTCTGTTAAGTAGCTAATACATATCTTACTTCTGTTCTCACTATTGGACTTGCTCTTCCTGCCTCTCCGAGCTTTTGGAACAAATGGTGAAGATAATGGTGTTGAAGAGGAAGATGAGGCAGCCTCTTCAACTTCCATGCTGCTTTCCTCCTTCCCCTTGTTCTCCGCTCTCTCGGAGTCTTCATCACTGCCATAGCCACCATTTTCTGAGCATCCATTGAGCTTCTGGCCAAATGCCAAATTGTCTCCATTTTCTAAAGACAGTTCTCTATGGAGCAGGGCTTTGACTTTGGCAAGGTAGAGTTCCTGTGGTAGAAGGGAAAGACTAGCAGGTTGAATATATTTAGATGAGGGGGATCTTATTCCATGAGACGCAGCCTCCTAGCTTACTAGGATCATCTCTTAAGCATAATCCATTTTAATTCTATAGGTTTAAACTCTTAAATTATGAAAGTTCACATTTCCACTTAAAAAAGAAATAAGGTCAGCCATTTCTGTGACTCATGAAAATGGCTAGTTTGCCAATAACTAATAAAAGTATTGCTTTAGAGAATTTATGAGCAGGTTCAAACTATGCTGATAACATGCATGTTAGCACACTCCATCACATCTAGAAAGAACATGGTGTGTCAGTCTGTGTGTGTGAAGATTGTAAAAGACATCGCTTACTTTGATATTCCACTTAAGTAAACTAAGATTACAACTTTTTATTAGTAAATCCCTAGTTATGTTTTACAGTTCATTTATTTAAGTAGCATATTTAATTATTTAGAAAACAATTTAATATTATTTAATATCTGAAATATGAATGGAATCCTAATGATTTGATCCTATCATAGAACAATTTAAATTACACATTGAAAAGACGGCTTTCAATCTCCCCGGCATAAGTCTGAAATTTTAAAATTTAGCTTCAGTGGCAAATTTTATGCAGGTAGTGCTCGACTTACAACAGTTCACTTAGTGACTGTTCAAAATTACAACAGCACTGAAAAAAGTGAGTTATGACCATTTTTCACGCTCATCACCATTGTAGCATCCCCATGATCATGTGATTAAAATTCAGGTGCTTGGCAACTGGTTCATACTTATGACTGTTGCAGTGTTCCAGGGTCGTGTGATTGCCTTTTGCAACCTTCTGACAAGCAACATCAATGGGGAAGCCAGATTCACTTAACAACTTATCAACAGCAGTGATTCACTTTACAACTGTGGCAAGAAATGCCGTAAAATGGGGTAAAACTCACTTAACAAATATCTCAACAACAGAAATGTTGGGTTCAATTGTGGTCATAAGTTGAGGACTACCTGTATTGACCTTTTATTTTATCTTTTACTATAAAAAATGATCTTGCAATGTTGTTTGATCTTTGATCAGTGGAAGAACGTAAAAAGTTTCAAATTCCAGGAGCAAAAAATGAATATTGTTTGAAATAACACAATTCTACAAGCAACAGAGAATTTTTCTTGTCGTGAAGTCCTCATGAAGTAAATGCTTTACTGGGTTCAAATTTCAGAATGCCATGTTTGGAAGTTCTTCTGACTAAAAGAGCAGAAAGAGATGCCCTGTAGTCAGCTGAGGAGCTTCCCTATTCTGTTCAAAGACTTCACAGATATGCCGCAATACCAGCAAATTAAGATGCTCAAAAATAATCTCTTTTAAAACTGAGGCTCTGAGGGTTCTGAATGATCAGGTCTTGTTTCTCTAACATGGCCAATTATACATGGATTAGTAGCATAAGTTTGTATTTTGATTTCCAGACTGACTTAGAAAATGTCTACATGAATCGATAGCAATTCTCAGGTCATGTCTTTCTTCCTATAGATTACTGGTATAATAATAATAATTTATTCGATTTGTATGCCGCCCTTCTCCCTAAGGACTCAGGGCAGCTAACATTAAAACAGCACAAAATTTACATAAAACCAAATTAAACCTAACAAGTCGGAATAAACACTAAAACATTAAAAGACTAAAACAGTTAAGAACCCCCACCCGGGTCATTCCAGGCCGGCCTGTTGAAACAACCAGGTCTTCAGGTCCCGGCGGAAGGAGCGGAGATCAGGGGCCAGACGGAGATCCACGGGGAGCTGGTTCCAAAGGGTGGGTGCTCCCACAGAGAAGGCCCTAGCCCTGGGAACCACCAGCCGACAATGCCTAACCGACGGTATCCCAAGGAGGCCCCTCCTGTGGGAGCTAACAGGGCGATCGGCACATGATGCTGGCAGGAGGCGTTCCCGCAAGTACCCTGGACCCAAGCCATTTAGGGCTTTATAAGTATATGTGAGAAATTTTCAGATATGCTTAAATCACAAAGCAAAAGCATTTGTCTTCTCTAGCAGTGTGCCTTGATCAGATGTGCAAGTTGAGATATGCAACAAAAACTTGCAGGAACAAAGTTAAACTTGCAGCCACCATGCATCCACTCATTTTGAAATAACTGTTAGCATTCTGAACATTAACTGTAAGGGAGGCAAAGCAAACTATAGTTGAACACAATGGGATGAATCTATTTATCCTGATTACCCACCTCAGAAAGTTCCTCTTTGCGCAGCTTGGTCTCCAGATCTTTCAACTGATTTTGAACATCTACTTGTAAGAAGCCATGTATCAAACTCAGTTTTTCTTTAACACATTCCTAAAAGCCAGAAGGGGGAAAAGACTAGGTGAGTACCACAGTTAACAACCCAGATCTGCAGAAGCTTCCCAAGCTATAGAAGCAGAAGAATATTTCATGATTCTTCATGGGAAGGGTGCAGTGAGAAGGCTGTGACTTACTCTTTCACTGAGACCATCTTCATCCTTCTCCAGATCTTTCAGCCTGTTTTTAAATCAAAACACAAAGACATCACAAATTAGCTTTCTGTTTTGTTCTCTTGAGTTTTGGAGGAAATTTCACCTCTGAAATGAAAGCCAAGTTAGAGAATCAACAACCGATTTAGATATACACAAGCCTTTTGATTATCTGTGGCTTTTGTCACAGAATGAATCACAGTAGGATATAGTTCCTACTGGAACAAATTCAGAAATGACTCACTGACACTGTCATATTGTGTCAAGCCAAGATTTAAGTATGGTTTGTTGAACAGGTTATGCGTTGATAGTACATGTGAACCAGACTGTTGTGGACAATCAAAGGAGATTCTTCATTGAATGAAGATCTTAACATTCCATCAGTGCACTTCTTTTCTATACTGGAAAGGACAGCAAGAGGGAGTGTGCAAAACCTGAGGCTTCCTCTGGATCTCTGTTAGAATCCAAGAAATAAAGGATCACATTAAAAATACCCTGTAGGATTACAACAATATATGTCGTGCTTAGATGGGGGGCAGCTTCTAAAGTAAATGAAGCCTGAAGTCACCAGCACTAAGATCAGTGGAAATATCTGACAGTCAGGAACAGTATTTGTGTTACACTTTAATCCTGCATACATAATTTAAATATATTTTGATTGTGCATCTTGCTAAAAGCAATTCAGATAGTGTTTCGATTGAGGAAATAATTCTCACACTTTTAGAAGATAAACTACCTCAAGTACTTGCACTGAACATAATTAAAACTGGTGACTGAGAATTTAATCCTCATATATCAATAGGTCTAGTATAAAGTATATAAAGTCACCTGTCAGGCATAAGCTAAGGATAAAATGCCCGGATATGAGATAGATGACCCATTCTTCATTCTAGGGAAACAAGGAATCCATATATTCCTCTTCCTCATTAAAATATTTGAACCCTCAACTTGAAAAAAGCAGTAAATTCAATTTGTGTTTTAAAATCAGGCAAAAATCACTTCTTGCACTGAGAATAGGCTGGCTGATCAACCTGACATCCAAGAAACCCTCAAACCAATAGGATTTGTTAACATTATTCCTCTGATATTGCATCTACCAGGTTCTAATGGGCACATCTTACATTCATATGCACAGCTTCCTTTATCCAGAACACCTGCAAATCCCTTAGGTTAGGCCAAAGGAAAATACCTGTACCAGGTAATAATTGGCCTTCTCTGGCTGACTTGAAAAACCACTTAGCTCCCATTGTCTTAGTGTGAGTAAAGCAGTTCAGCTGGCAGTAAATACTAATGTAATAAAAGTAACTTGTTCTACCCAAGATCAGACAAGGGAAAACTAGTTTGATTTAAACCATCTTTCCTCAACTTGATGAGATCTTTTGGGCTACAACTCTCACCATGCTCAGCTACCTCAAGCAATCAAAGGGCTTGAAGGAGCCTGCAATCCAATTTATCTAGAGGCCCCCATATTGGGGAAGGCTAATTTAACATTCCAATAGGAGTAATCAAAATTAAAGGAGGAAAAAAGTCTATATCAATTAATATATATCTCAAAAAATGAGGTTGTGTTAAAGTTCAATTCACAGAGAAAATATCCAATTCATCCCTTTGAATAGTTCTCTTAATTTCTATGCAGTGGAGGTATAGAGGGAGCCCAAAGCCTCATCTCATACTTCAGATCAAAATCTATAGCTGCCAACACAAAGGCAGAGGTAGCGATTAAAAGCACAGGTAATGATTTCCATGCACAAACACAAAATCTATTCATAGAGACACTGAAAAACGTGCCTTAGGGCTTCAACCTTTTTACAGGAAATACTGTGTTTGTGTAATTACCTGACTTCCTCTGATCCCTTCTTTATTGTAGTACCAGTTAAAATAACCATTTCACTGGATTACTAATACAGTAAAACAAGACAAACTGAATGCCTACCTTTCTATCTACTTTCACTTAAAGCTGCATCATAAATTGAAAGTCTGAGAAACAGAACACAAGATATGGGTATCATGGGAAAAGAGTTTTCTTGTGGCTCGAAGGACTCTTTGTACTACTGACTTCATAGTTCAGATTGAGCACGCCATCTCAGAGACAATGACATGCAAACAGGTAAAAAGAAATTATAGGTACGATTCTGGGACAGAAATTTCCTATCTCCTTTGAAAACAAAACAGAGGTATACCATTTAGTAAAGGTAGACAGTTATTGAATATATCAATATTTTCTCCTTTTTTCATTCAACTGTTTGTAGCCATACAAGAGACTGGTGCCCATGAGACAACAGTGTTAAGACCCTCTTTGGATTACATTTCATTTACTCCTGTGTGTAAAGGTAGTCAGAAACATAATCAAAATGTCAACAGCAGAGAGTAAAGTATTTCTACTACTCCAGTGAAGGCAAATGCTTTCCTGTGGAGGCACACCAGGGAACTGCCCTCTCCATATATATTCTGCAAGTACTGGTTTATATTCCGGTTTTATAATTTAGAAAGCTATATGGCTTTACTGCTCTTTTACAAAGACCTCTTCGTTAAAAAAAATGCCTTTTTTCTTTGCCTACTACTGCCCTGATGGAGAAAAACCCCTCTGGAGACTCCAGATATGTTTCAGATTAGAATTTACACATTTAACACTATGTCCTAGAACTAATACAGACTAGGTCCGTGATGGCGAACCTATGGCATGTGTACCACAGCTGGCACGCAGAGCCATTTGTGCTGGTACGCGAGCTGCAGGCAAACTTACCTCACTTCCGGTATTTTGGAAAAAACAGGAAGTGATGAAATGGGCCTGCAGAAGCCTTCCTCAAGCCTTTGGGAGGCCGAAAAAGGCCTCAAACCGGCCGAAAATCAGCTGTGAGGTGCACTGCAGGTAAGGGGGCAGCAGGGCGTGGGTGGGTGGGGGATTGTGCACACATGCGTAGGGGGTGTGGATTGTCTTCTGGGTGCTGGCACACGAGCGTGCAAGCGCGCGCACAATTTTTGGCACAGGAGCCCAAAAAGGTTAGCCACCACTGGACTAGGTCATCAAAGAAGGATGTCAGCTAGCGGTGAGAATGGTCTATGCACAATATTGGAAGAATGAAAATACACCACCAGAAGAGATAATAAGAAAAATACTGGCTTGTGCAGAACTGGATAGACTAACTCTAGAACTAAAAATAAGGGGGAATCAGAATATTATGATACTTGGAATAAGTTTTATCAATGGTTGCAGAAGAGAGGGGAAGGTTGGAACAAAAATAGTTAGACAAATAGACCTAGATTGTGAATATTGTACTAATAATATGAATGTTAATGGTTTAGTAATATCTTTGTATATATGGCAGAATGATGCCAGAATGGTCACACTGTGTTTGATATTTATAGTTGTAAGCAATAAAAATATATTAAAAAAAGAAGGATGTCAGCTCTTATTATAGCATTTTAAATAAACTATTCATCACCATTTAAAGTGGGTCATATTTACTCTGATTAACATGTTTACCTTTTGACTTTTCATTCATATTATTCATAATGCTGCTTTACTTTGTAAAAACATCCCTACCTTCGCCTCATGTGTAATTAAAATATTTCAGCTTCATGCATTTGACAGCTGGATCATAATCATAAAAGTTTCCACTAGTACTACAACTACTACTACTGTACAAAATCTGGCTTTTAAGATTGCAATAAATGTCTTATTTTATCTGCAAGTGGCCAAATAATTATTCCTCTGTGCACACTCTTCCTCTCATCTTTAGCCATTACAGGTAAACTTGCCACAAAGCTAGTTGTTTTATGTTCTTGATCACCTGCAATCACTCCAATATAAGCTCTTCTTTACTGTTGTAACCTGAATTTAAGATTTGTTTAGGGTCAGTCAGCAGAACTTTTAAAAAAAACATGAAGGCAAACCCTGAATCATCTCTTGCCCCATTGTTAAAATAAGTTCTGTGAATAATTCTTAGAAATGAGAATCATTTTCATTCTACAAAATCAATATGCTGCATGACTAACAATTACTGCAGCAATTGTAAAAAAAAGAATAAATTTAAGTTTATTTCTGACTTTTCTGTTTCCCCACCTTTGCAAAAAATATTTTAAAATGAAAGCAATCTCCTGGACCATTGACCTGTCAGAGTAACAAAAAATCTTCAGCTTTACATTGCTTCTTGGTTAATCATGCAATTTGTAAATTTCCTGCTAAAGCAAACTAGCTGAGGTTTCATTTTAAAGCATTCAACCAAAGCTGTTCAAAATTTTACTGTATGATTGTATTTCTCTATAGTTGACTCACTGCTCCTCACTGTCAATACAAGACAGGGCAAGGGAGCACTCCAACGTGTGAGAAAAATGTAAAGGACTTTGCTGATACAAGGTCTTATGAATCTTCTCTTATTACCATAAACAATGTCAAAACCAAGGGTGACAGTTCCATAATAGAAATTAGAAAGAAGCTAAAGAGATTTTATTCAGATAGATATGTTGACTTGGATGGGATTTCATTGCTGAAGAACCACCTAAAGTAAACCTGAGAGCTAGAACAGAGATTTGGCAGATACTAAAGAAGCAGGAGAACGCAACTTTTATTTTGTCTCCAAATTTATTTTTCTGCCGAGGAAAAAAGGTATAGTTGTACATGTAATCTGTTTTCTACCAACCTTAAGGGGGCTTATAGAACTTAAAACCTAAAGCTGATGATGAATGGTAAAAATCAAATGCTTTCCCATAGTCCAAAGAAACTGACAGATAACACTATTGGAGTGAAGAGGCTGGGTTGGGGAAAGAGAGGAAGAATTCTTCCCATGTTTCTCTGGTGGAGGATAGCTTTTACTAGTTCCAGTGAAAGCAAGGAAGCTAAAAGGACTTAGAAAAAGACAACTTGTTTTGAGCCAACGTGACAATGTGCACAGCAGTGATTATTTGGAGCAATTGTCAGTAATAATTCTGCCCAGGGAAAGAGGTCCAACAAAAAAACCCCACCTCCTTCAGAAAGAGCCAGGTTCCATTGAATGCAGCACGCTGCTGGAAGTGCCAAAGAGCAGAAAGCTACCACCCCATCCTGCAAACTGATGATTGCCAACAACCCAACCCATGTCAGCCCCCCCTCTTTATTTTCATGCAGAAGTCAGGGCATGTTAACCAATGCTTCCTGAACCGCGTGTGTGCGCCTGCGTTAATCCTTGCCCTAAACACAAACAAATGTTCCCGCCAAGATGCGCTTTCAACTGGAAAAGAAATTCGTTTTCACTTCCTGTCCCAGATGGCAAGGGGTGGCATAAGGAGAAAAAAAAGGAAGGCCGGAGGAAAGATGAGGCCCATGTCCTTGTGAGATATACAGTGGCTAATGTCTGATGCAGCGATTCATATGCCTACATTCCCACCCCCCACTCAAAAAGAAGCTAGCACCTTTGAATGTTTTTAGTAAAGATTAACAATCCCCTCACTTCCGATTCCTCTCCTTTTTTTCTCTTTTCTTTTTCAATAGTTGCGTTAGAGAGAGGCAATTCAAGTGATCCCAAGCCTGAAGGCCCTAAAAACCTGATAACATAATTACTTTAACTGATTTTAGGAACTACCCAAATTGAACTAAGTTTTGTCACTTGACAAGTATTGGGGGGAAGCGGGAAAATAGCGCAGTGGTCAAACAATCCCATGAACAAGAAACAGAACAGAATCCCCCCTTCTTTTTATCCAAGTAAATACCTTCTCCCTCCACCAAGGGAAAAAATAAGGCATATTATGTACAGAATTTCAAAGGCCTTGCACTCTTGGTCACTACCGGTATCTCTGCCCCAAAGTGGGGAAACTCCCCAATTAAGGATATATCCTTCTTTGCAGACCAAGGAACCACAAAAACGCTTTCTCCTAGTTCCCCTCACCTCAAGGGCACCCAAATGACTCAGAAATCCGTTGCAGGCTATTAAAAGTGGGGAGTTGAGGGGAGGGGGAAGGAGACCTATCACCTTCCTTTACTTCTCTCCACACAGTTCCGGGCTCCCTTGCCTCACTTCCCCCCCCCCTTCGGGAACTTTTTCGTTCTCCTGCGTAACCCAACGGCCGCAGGACACGTTTGGGGAAGCGGAATATGGAAACCGGGAGTCCGGGATTGTCAGTTCGGAGGACAGAGGGGCTCACCATCAAACAGGAAGAGGGTAGGAAGCACGAGGGGGTCCCGCACCCCTTGCCCCGAAATGCAAGGGGAGAAGGGAGGAGACTACGAGGACTATGAAGGGGGAAAAGCCCCCTCCCCGCCCCAGATTTAGAAGGGTGCCCGAAGAGCAGCCCCGGCCACCGCAGAAGCTGGGCGCAAGGGGGGGAGGTCAGTGTGCCCTCGGGACAGGACGGGGGAGCGAATAACCTTCGGCCGGGGATGCGCCGGCTGAGCCCCCCTTGCGCCGAATACTCACCGCCTGCGCAGCTCCTCCGGGGTCAGCGGAGCGGCCTGGGCGGGCATCGGGACCGGCAGGACAGCAGGCAAGGATCCGACGGGAGCCGATTTGGCGCGCACCGGGGAGGGAGGGGGCGGAGCGGCTTCGGGACAGACCATCCTGCAAAGGGGGGGAGAGGAGGAGAGGGGCGGGAGGAAAGGGCGGAACTTATCAAGTCGCCATTCAGGAGAGGGAGGAACCAAACGGTGGTTTGTGAGGGGGAGGTGAGGGAGAAGGAGAAGCGGACGGGCGAGGTGGGAGCGCGCGCGGGAGTTTTTCTCTGTGCAAAGCCGACGCTCGTTATTTTCGGCTTTCTGGTTTCGGTACTGCCGGCAGAGTCAGGCTGCAGCGCGCGGTACAACAATATTTCGGCTTTTTTTTCTTCTTTTCTGACTTTAGCTCAAGCAGCGAGAATATATTGCCTTTGCCCATAGAAGCTCGTTACAGATAATAGCGTAGGAAATTTTGCTAGCTTAGTTCAGTCCGGCACTTTCCCTGCTTCTCCTGACCACCAGGAAAATTCAAATAAAAAAGGCAGTAATCTTCCCCTAGAGCTTGTTCCCACAGTATCTGAATATTCAAAACATGTGGCCTTTCAGATTTTTGGCTGAAGCTGTTTTTTTGATCACTGTATTTTCCTGATGCACAGAGCTATTTTGGGCTCAGTGATCCATATTGTGTTAATATTCGTAATATATCTTTGGACTATATTTGACTAATAAAAGAGAATATCTGTATCTCAGGGCTGAACTGTGGAATTTTGGTGCTTTATTATTTACTTGCAGTTATTTCATTACTAGATCAAAATACCCTGAATTATGGACCTCATCAATCTTTGCCTCACTACCTATTTTCAATGTGATAGACAAATACACCAACAAATCAGAGAAACACTCATTGGGTTCACCGCTCTAGACTGTAATGCAATGTCTAGAAATTACAGCATTCCCACACGTAGAAGCAAACGCATGGATCCGACACCTTTGCTATAATAAAAAAAAGAACAGCTAGAGAAAATAGCATGGAACAATCAACATTTTTAAAGGAATAAAATTCACAAGTAAAAAAAAAACAACACTCTACTCTTTCTGGATATCCTTATCAACAGAGAAAATGGCAGCATATTAGAAATACTATTGAAAAAATAACCCACACTAACCAAGTGATCCATTACCAAGATAACAATCCACCATGGCACACAAACCAACTAAAGTCCTCCAGAACATCTTAAATAAACCAAAAGACCCAGCAGATCAAGAAGAAAAAAAGTGAGCCATTTATAACATATAGTTTAATAATAATAATAAAACTTTATTACGGTCTTAGACCAGCAATAGACACCACTATTTACATATACATAAAAATATTGTCATTATAATACATTACTAGTAGATAATAACATCCCTATTAAGAAAATATGTGTTCTCAAACAATTAGGGTCACTCCCTAGTTTATATTAGTGGAGATCCAATAAGTATAACATATAGTTTAAGAACTGTAACAGCCACTAGGTAGGATAGAGAGGCAGAGGACTAAGCGCATCCATGAACATCAACTAGCAATCAGAAGACAGGATAAAAACTTGATTTCACAACACATGGCCATACTTAACCAGTTTCAGCTAGGAAATTGTCAGCATCCAAGACAGCTAAATACTAGGGAATTCCTGAAAAGTTGGCACTCAGACAAATCAGCCATTAACAGGCACATAGAGATTAACTATATGCAACATTCAAAAGAGACAATAAAAAGCTAAGAAGGAAACAAAAGACCAGAACACATCCCTTCCAGCAGCCAACATTCAGATAAGCAGGGATTAATATTAGACAAACCATCAGGCAGAAAACAATACCCTAGTCAAGAAATTACCAAGTAGACAAACAATCAAGCAGACAATCAGAGAATAATACCCTAATCAAGGAACTACCAAAGCAACAACCACACCACACTCACACTGGCAGGCCAAGCTTCTATATATAAAGGAAGCAAACCCCACACTCACTAGCATTGATGATGTTACTAATCAGGTAATTAAATGCCTGCAAACAAAAGTCAAGATCAGAGAGCACCAAGAATTAGATACTTCCTTGGATCAACAATGAGACAGGAATTCACCATTCTGGATGCATCAGATTTGTTCTTTGCCAAGGCATAAGCTCCCAGTTAATTTCTCATGCAATCCAAACAGCAATTTTGACCTTTACTACTCATCCCAAGACAAAAGAGCAGAAGGCTTTCCTGATCTGCCAGCATTTAAAATTTTCTTTAGGCCTCTCTTTGTATCTCTCCCACCCTCCCATTTGTGTGGCATCTGGCAAAGGAAAGGCAGGGTCATCAAGGGCAAAATTGAAGACTAATTGCAGTACTGTGTAGTAGGCAAAAGAACTCAAGTGCCCTATGTGAAGAACATTTCTCTACTCACCATCCTCCATGGCCTTCAAAAGATCAAGTAACACAAAAGTAATTTTGAAGATGCTAAGCTAGCAATTGTTTGTTTATATAGGATGGGTTAACTCTGATCAGATGGAGCAGCACAAGAAAGAAAGGGTTGAAAGAGATCACTAGGCCACTGAGTCCAACTCCCTGCTCAGTTCTGGAATCCAAATTCAAGCATGCAGATGAATGGTGGTCTAACCTTCACTTGTACAACTCGAGTGAAGGGGAGCTGACTACTTCAGTTTCACTGTCAAAATTTATAGTTTGGGGAAATTTTGGAGGTATTTAAGGCAATCTTACCTTCCTGCAACTTAAATCCCTTATGAGTCCTATGTAGCCTTCCCTTTTCTGATATTCTTTCCAGTTTTGGGTTACTTCTATATCTTCTTCCTTGATGGGTTGTCCTTCTTCCCCATCTTCTGCATGTTTCTTTTTCATTCTCAGAACTCCACTATAGCAAACTGAAGAAAACCTCCCTAAGATCACTAAGCTTAGTTATATGTAAGTTCACATGAACCAATATAACTGTGATATATACAGTATCAGCAAACAAGGGACAGAACATGAACTGAATGTATGCTGTAGTCTCAGAAATATATTTTATATAGGCAAAGTAATTCTATACCATTGTGCTAAACAAAAACAAATCAATTAGAAAGCAAAACCAGGGAAGCTGTCTTAAAATAATGTAAAGATGGATGTTCTCCAACTATAAAAAACATTCTTTAAAATTCAGACAATAAAACTATTTAGAAGGAGAAGTTGACAAAATCTCACATTTAAGATTGTAGTTCTGTCCAAGCTACACATTAAGAAGAAAAGCTAAGAAGAATATAAATAAAGGAACAATTTGGTCTAATCAACAACACATAATAGACAATGTTTGGGGGAATCTTGGAGTCGACTGAATGCACCAGTTTTCATGCTCCTTGGTCAACACATATATAGTAACACCATTACTTCTGGTTGCTATTAAAGTTGCTGCTTGTGATCTCTAAAACCTTTCATGATTCAGGGCATCTGTGGAACTGCTTTCTCCTAATAACATTTGCCTCCCAATAAGATCAGGTGGAGTGGATGCTCTGTGCCATCTTGCTCAGGGATTACCTCCTACAGGGGCTACAGAAATGTTCTTATTTGCTACAGTGGCTCCTTTTCGTGTCCATTCTCCTGGCCGGAGAAGCGAGCCTGACTCTTTCCTTTCAACACTATGATGAATTAAATTTATTTCATTTTATTTTATTTTATTTTTATTCATACTTATATCCCGCCCTTCTCCAGAGACTCAGGGCAGCTTACAATGTTTGGAGCACAACCCAATGTGCTCAGCAATAGCCTTCCTTCCATTGTATATGCCTGCTTATTACTAAGCGGCATTTTTTACAAAGTCAGCTTATTGCCCCCAACAATCTTGGGTCCTCACTTTACCTACCCCGAGAGGATGGAAGGCTGAGTCAACCTTGAGCCTGGTGGGATTCGAGCCTGCAATAATTACAGGCAGCTGGAACTAAGTGCTAGGCTATTAACAGCCTGCACCACCAAGGCTAAATGTGTCTGTTAATACCAATAGAAGAGAATATATGCAGTTCAGGATTGCCCCATAGTGCAGTGGTCTCCAACTTTTATGGCTTGGCGGTCCGGCAAGAGGGGAGAGGGGAACTGACTTATGCAAGTCGAGCTGCACATGTGCATGTGTGCTCGCATAAGTCAAACTGCACATGTGCACCGGCCAGCTGCTTGTGTGGCCCAATTCTGAACAGGCCATGGCCCCGTAGTGGGCTGTGGCCCTGGGACTGGGCACCCCTGCTGTAGAGTCCCTCAATGCTCTCTGAGCTTGGTTGATTGCCTGTAGACATTTTGTTACATAGTGTGGTAATGAAACATTTGCAAGCAAACAGCCAAGCTCAGAGAGCACTGAGGACTAACAAGGAGAGTGACCTATCAGGATGAATCCATTATTTAAGACTGTAATTACATAAATTCACATTTGGGTCACTAGTTTGCATAATCCCTCTTTAAAGCAAAGGGAGGCCTACCTTGGGTCATCAGAGGTACCACCTTTCCCTCTATTGTTTGGAGTACCCCCATAAGGTCCAAGATGGAATCTGAATAAATAGTTGGGAGAAGACCTCGTTCTTTCAAAGTTTAAAAGCTCCTGGGGCAAAATGCCCAACATGAACTAAATAAAATTTCTGAAAGACAAACTCCTTTGACAGTGGCTTAATGCAAGTAATATTACTCCCAGTTAGCTGAAATTGGAAATATTTCACAGAAGCTATGCAGATACACCTTCTTTTTTCCCCCTATATACTATTTAGGGGAAATGTTTTATTTTATTTTATTTATTTATTTATTTTGATTTGTCAATCGCTTACAAGATAATAGGTATAAGGATAAACATAGTTGTGAATACAAGAAATGAATACATGTAAGAAAATAAAAAGAAACAATAGGACAGGGACGGTAGGCATGTTGGTGTGCTTATGCACGCCCCCTACAGACCTCTTAGGAAAGGGGTGAGGTCAATAGTAGACAGTCTAAGGTTAAAGTTTTTGGGGTTTGGGGAAGAAACCACAGAGTCAGGTAGAGTATTCCAGACATTGACCACTCTGTTGCTGAAGTCGTATTTCCTGCAATCAAGTTTGGTGCAGTTAACCTTGAGTTTGTATTTATTGTGTGCTCTTGTATTGTTATGGTTGAAGCTGAAGTATTCATTGACAGGTAGGACATTGCAATGTATGATTTTATATACTATACTTAGATCGGACTGAAGACGGCGTAGTTCTAGGTTTTGTAGGTCCTCGACTTACGTCCACAATTGAACCCAATATTTCTGTTGTTAATTGAGACAGTCATTAAGTGGATTTTGCCCCATTTTATGACCTTTCTGGCCACAGTTGTTAAGTGAATCACTGCAGTTGATATGTTGGTAACATGATTATTAAGTGAATCTGGCTTCCCCATTGATTTTGCTTGCCAAAAAGATTGCAAAAGGTGATCACATGATCTTGGGAAACAGCAACAGTCATAAGTATGAAACAGTTTCCAAACATCTGAATTTTGATCACATGATCATGGGGATGCTACAAAGATTGTAAGTATGAAAAATGGTCATAAGTTACTTTTTTCAGTGCTATTGTAACTTTGAACGATCACTAAATGAACTGCTGTAAGTTGAGGACTACCCGTACTCTACATATGGAGAGTTTTGCATTTTTTTCCAGCTTCTGACTGCTAGGGCAAGATGGCTCCAGTGGTAAATGTACATTTATTATTATTATTAGACTTTAGGGCATTTATGGGCTCAAATCCCATTAAAAGGATGAACGTAGAAGATACAGTATAGATTAGAAGCTTCCTATATGCCTGAACAGTCCCTATAAGAAGGAAACCAATCACGTAGTGTCTCCTACTGGTCAGGAGCTAATATAACACATTTTTACAATTCTTTTTGTTCCTTCGAGTCACTGCCGACTCTTGGCAACTGCCTGAACAAGTCCCTGAAGTTTTCTTGGCTATATTTTTGGAAGTGACTTGCCCTTGCCTCCTTCTTAGGGTTGAAAGAGTGTGACTGGTCGAAGGTCACCCAGATGGCTTTGTGTCTAAGGCAGATGTACAACTTATGGTCTCTTGGTGCCTTAATTGCTACACCAAATTGGCTCTCCAAAATGCTTATTTAAAAATTCTTATTTTATCTCAGGGCCTCTTGTAACATTTTTTTTCTCTGGAGTTTCCTTATAAAATCTGTTATTTATTTGTAACCAGTGAGTATCTGTAAGGCTCTTCACTAAGCAAGGAGAAGCTTGGGACAAAATGGCATCTTCACAGATTATGAATCTTGAATTTTATTTCCAAGAATGTCTTTAGGATCACATATTGTCAGATGCAGCCACAGTCTTGAGAAGGGGATTAAACTCTATACAATAGACGGAGTGACCATGGAAAGAATGGCTCCATATTTGAAATTATTAGATGGGAAAAGGCTGTTAATTTAATTAATAAATATTACTGACCAAAATATAATCCCAAGAAATTTCAGTATTTGGGGTTTTCCCCACAAGCTTTCATTTGTTGACCATTCATGCTAGCAGAGCAGAAAAAAGGTACATTGATAGATGATGCAATGAGAAGTAGGTGGGAAAACCTCAAATGAACATTTTGGCATAATGCTTAATTCATGCTTAATCCATAATGTGGTTTCTTTGGTTTTGAGTTTAGCCCAACCAATTGTGGTTTATTCATGAACTGTCATTAAACAACAGTGAGCAAGCACATTATGTGAACTTAACTGATATCTTGTAAAAGCTCTGGCAAAGCTTACTCCCTTGTTCTGAAGCTGATCCAGCTACCCAGGAAAAAATATAATATCAAGATGGCATTAAGCCATATCCTAAGATGTTGGAAAATGTATTCAAGAGGAAGTACCCGGAAACAGTAGTGGCATGGTCTATCTTTGCAGTTTGTGTTTTGCTGCTTTAGTTTTTTTAAAAATACGTTTTGACTGTATATCTGGCAATATCTGCTTCTTCCAATAGCTAGTCTGTTCTAGGCAAGGGCTCTATCAATGCTTGGTACTTATTCTCTTTGCTGCTTTCAACTGCCTCTGATCTCTTCCTTCATTAAACCTGGTTGTTTGACTGTGATCCTTCCTGATGAATGTAATTGTTGTGTTTATATTTGGGCTTGTTTGGTTTAATGTCTTTTAAATGGTTCTGTGTTTTAGTTGTGAGCAGTCTTCCATTAAATAGCCCTTTGCCTTTTCTGTTACACTGGCTTTATCTAGATTCTATATGTGGCAAGGATGATGTATCTGCATGGTGTGTTATGTGACAGACGAATGCCAACCCTTCTTAAATCTAAGATTTACAAGACAACCATCCACCCTGTTGCACCATATGGCACTGAATGCTGGGTAGCAACAACAGGGACCGAAAGCTATCTCCATGCCATGGAAATGCGAATGCTCCGTTGGATATCGGGCATCTCCCTTCTTGATCACATCACAAATGATACCATTCCACAGCATTTTGGTGTGGCACCAATTACAGAGAAGATGAGAGAAAACCGGCTCCGCTGGTATGGACATGTCAAAAGAACAGTACCTTCCACCGTTGCCAAGACTACCTACCAATTAGAAGTTAATGGCTGGTGACTCTGCAGGTGTCCAAAACAGAGATGGCAACAAAGATATGCAAGCCGGGCCCTGTGCCCTGGAGATGCAGCTGATTGTGCAAAGTGGCGTTCAATGATCCAAAAAGCGGACCCTGCACCTGCAGGAATACGCTAGGAAGAAGATGATGATGATGTATCTACATTTGTAAATGTGGTGCATCATGGTGCTTTTATTTGTCTTGATAGAGATATGTAATACAGATGGATCTTTTACCTATGTTTAATCTACATTTCTCTGCTTTCTAGGTGTCAAATTTGAATATGATCAGTTTGAGTTAATATTGGTAAATGTGTATATTCCCCCAAGCACATCCCAGCACTATAATTCTGATTATTGGATGGGCTTGGAAGTTATCCTAGAAGATATAGCAATACTGTACCCTCAGTCCATAGTGGTTTTATTAGGAGATCTGAACGCTAGACTGGGTCCCTCTCTGTATGAGCTTGCCCGGAAGAAGGGAATCCCAGGGGAGTTCTTTGAAAACCATCCTCAGTGGCTCTCGAGAGACTGTAAAAGTAATGCCACTGGCCTGCTCCTAGTCTCCTTAATTTTTAAGGGTAATCTCCCAATTTTGGGAGGTAAGCACAAGAATTACACATACCCTTATACATACCATTCAACCAATTCAAGTAGTGTACTGGATCTCTTTTGTGTGTCAAGAGATAAGGCTGACCTCTTTTCGGAGGTCACAGTACACCTTAGCGACAATAGCGACCATCAGCCTATAAGTGTGACATTGAGAGGTCGCTCAGATTTAAGACTATATAACATGGCTGATAGATGGCTCACCAAAAAGGTAGAGGTGACTCAAAATAAAAGGTTAATTTGGGCCAAGGTTGATGCCAAGGCAATATTAGAATGCCTTACAACAGAGAATGCTACTAAGTGGGCTAGAACAATCCAGTCATCTACTACTGACTGGATGTCAGCCTTCAATGCATTCTCCAATCTTTGTAGCATACTGAAGAAACACCTAACAACTAAACCTGCTACAAAAAGAGCCCAAGCGGGTAGACCTCGCTGGTTTGATCCTGATTGCCAGCGACTGAAAAAGAAATTGAAGGCAGCCATGAGGCTTGCCCAGAGGAATCCTACTCCCATATATAAGCTAAGATGCTGCACATGAGAAGGGAATATAAAAAACTATAACATTAAAAAAAAGTTTTGCCATTTCAATCTGGTCAGAACTTGAGTTGGCTGCCAGAAGTCATTACTCAGTATTATTTTGGCACTCTGTAGCAGGTATCCTGAAGGAACGGAGATTTGTGTTTGACATTCCAATCTCTGCTGAGGACTGGGAGAATTATTATCAGTGCTTGTTTGCCCCCACCGAACCGGTAAAGAAATTATTTTTAAACAGTGATTTAACAAACCCTAGAACTCCCCCTTCCTGGCCACCAGTTTCAGAAAAGGAGATACAGTCCATCATTAAAAGCTTAAAGAGCAATAAAGCCCCAGGAGAGGATTTTTTACCAGCAGAATTATTTAAGAAATTTTCCAACTGGTGGGGCCCTGTATTAGCAGGTCTTTTTACACACATAAATAACACCTGCCATATACCAGATGGGTGGAAGATGGCAATAGTTGTCCCCATATATAAAAAAGGGAATAAAAAGGATCCTAGTAATTATAGGCCCATCAGCCTGATTGACATTGTAGCAAAAATATATGCTAGGTATCTTTTGAACAGACTTGAAATCTGGGTAGAGGAAAACAACATCCTCATCAAACTAAAAAACATAGTTACCCAGGGTCCCTAGCCCCACTAATCAAGGTTTATAAGGCTAAGGTTACCACAGTGCTCTTGTATGGAGCAGAAATTTGGGGTCTTTACTCAACCACAGTCTTAGAACAAACACAGTCCCAACATTTGAGATGTATTTTGGGTATAGATCCAAGAACATCTGCTGCAGCAGTTAGAGCTGAATTGGGAATTTATACAATTCAGGCATTATCTAAAATTAGAGCTTATAACTACTGGTGCAAAGTTAATGAAATGGAGACTGATAGACTACCCAAATTATGCCTACCAGAGCAAATGAAACTACAATCACAAAGCTCCTGGATCACCAAACTAACAAATTTTGTAAGAAGCTGTGGCCTTCCTGTCTCTTGTGTAACAGGAGAACAATCTAAAAAAAGAGTTGTCCAAAGAATTAAGGATATAGAAGCACAAACTGACATAGCTATCCTTAGTAAGGTGGGTAACTTGAAGTGGCTGAGTAAATACAAACGTACTTTTCAAGTAGACAGTTACTTGAAGTTACAACTCCCAAAACAGCTTAGGGAGATATTTACAAGAGCGAGATTCGAACAGCTTGACACAATGGTCAGATACGGGAGATTTCATGCTATACCGTGCAATGAGCATCTCTGCATTTCCGGAGCGGCGGAGGTAGAGGACCTGGCTCACATCCTATTTGACTGTTGCATATATAAGGAGGTGAGAGACAGGTATCTTGGTCTATATACCAGACGAATGACCCATTGGGATACCCATATCAAAATAACTTACCTTATGTCTGGCCAGAACTTGAACATAACATTTAACGTAGTGCAGTACTTAAACAAAATGATCTGGTTGAGATCTGCATATGTGGGACTGATTGGGGTGGATTGCAGGGGCGACTCCGAATTATGATGCTGTCATATTTTATCTATATCTTAAATTATTCGACATTATTACAACTTCATTTTAGAGTGTATTTTATTATTATTTTATCTAAATTGTATTTTATTTTGATTCCATTTTAAATTGTATTTCATCCAATTCCATTTTAAATTGTATTTTACTAAATTCCATTTTGAATTGTTTTTATCAAATTTTAACAACAATTTATTTATTTATTTATTTATTTTTTATTTATTTATTTATTTAAATTTGGTCAGTTGTTCACTTCCTCATGAGCCAAACGGAGCTGCAACAGAGTAGGGCCCTTCCCAAGGCACTGTCAGCTGACATTGTCTAGCTGATGGCACACCAGAGTCTAACCTGTCAATG
The DNA here is from genome assembly GCA_009733165.1 of Naja naja. NCBI lineage: Eukaryota > Metazoa > Chordata > Lepidosauria > Squamata > Elapidae > Naja > Naja naja. The sequence continues at coordinate 182,927,940 of CM019149.1, forward strand.
CCACTAATTATTTGATATTTATTTGAAATTTATTGCTGAACCCACTTTGATATGGCCTAAAAACTAATCAATAAAGACTGTATTGTACATTTCTCTGAGCATTATTGGGTCTCTATGAAACAGGTACTTGATGTTCAAGTCCATCCTCTGAGTTTAGGGGAAATTCTTTGTCTTTAAGTCTTTGATTCTGAAAAGTAGGCTTCCCTCAAGATTTGGGTACAGCTATCTTTCTCCAGCAAATGTGTTTTAAGAATGCCCAGAACACAACTTCCAAATTCCTAATTTTCCCACTGGCTTTGCACTTTGATATGGCCCAAGGGCTAATCAATAAAGACTGTATTGTACATTTCTCTGAGCATTATTGGGTCTCTATGAAACAGGTACTTGATGTTCAAGTCCATCCTCTGAGTTTAGGGGGGAAATTCTTTGTCTTTAAGTCTTTGATTCTGGAAAAAGAGTGATTTGGGTACAGCTATCTTTCTCCAGCAAATGTGTTTTAAGAATGCCCAGAACACAACTTCCAAATTCCTAATTTTCCCACTGGCTTTGAAAGATTGGAATGCCTGTTTGAAGTACAAAACTAGAAGACAAAACGTTATGAGGCATTATATAGGAGGCATTTTGTTGCATGATGGCTGTGTCATGGAGAGTGGTAGTTTAAAACCTGTAGCATTAAAACAGTCACAATGTGAAAAAAGTACTATTGCCACTTCTACAGTGGTTTAATGCACCACTTCCCACTCACTCCCCACTTACTATGTGGTCAAAACCAGACCGTTATAAAATGAATGTGTGCATCACGAAGCCCATCCTATGGCTATTGGCATATCCTGTTTTGCAAATGTGCTGTTCATTTCTGGCATGGTGATTGGTTTCTAGTTCTGATTTTAGTCCCTATCTCTCGTGGCACCCAACCAGCCAGGATGGAAAAACCTATTTAACAGGGAGATTTAATGAGAAAGGGGCAGATTACGCATTGTTGAATAAGAACAAGATATTGTGTCTCACCTCCTAATGACTCTGAATCATAAACATGTGTTTAAATAAGGTTTTAAAGTAACTGAATTGAGCCAAACAACTTGTAATTTAGATAGGTATATTTTGATACATGTGGAAATGCTCACTAGGGGAAAAGTATCAGAGGCCTGCTCCTGTGAGATGCTGCTGCTGTCCCTAAAAGCTAGCTAAATGAAACAGGTCGACCACTGGACAAAATATGAATGCAACACCCAACAGGAGAGCTGGTGCATAATCCAGAAAGGTACTTGGTTGACCACGGCAAATGAAATTCAAGGCCCTTCTAATCCTTCCATGCTTTGAGTAAATATGTCTTCCTATTTTCAGGATGCTGCAAGAAGGAAGATTAAGGCTGGTGCCATTATTTTCAGGGGCTGCATAATATATGCTACCCGCTTCCACCCAATATAATGTGGCACAGAGTCCACATGGATAGGTTGGGTTTTTTTTAAATAGTGGTGTCCAGAAGAGCTTGGAATCTAGCTAAAATAGAGTCGGCTGGGAGAAAATTCACTAGTTGATGAGCAGAAAGGAGGAGAGTTTGCAACCACTGGCCTGCTAAAGGTATATTTTTGTCACAACTGCACAGATTTCCTGTTCTCAAATTTTGCAAATATGGCTGGTAAAGTGCTATATATTAAATTGCAAGCAGGGAAAGGGCCACATTTTGAACATTTGTTAGTGGAGATAGATTTATTAATTTCGTTCATTGCTGATGGAACTATGAATTATTGTGGGGAAAATTAGGGGGAAGGGATATTAGGTATGTCTGCTGCCTTGACTTACTTATAAAGTAATAAAGGCAGGATAAAAAAAACCCTAATAAACAAAATTGTCAAAACATACATCAGATAAACTGAGATAAGTGGAGTAAATTAAACAGCATAAGAATTCTTTCTAAACTTTGGAGTTTATACTTTGCTTTAGAATTCCACTTTTAATGATTAGTACCATGATTTTGGGATTCCTCATCAGATACTTCTTTTAAAAAAATCAGAAGTGAGGGAATGCAAATGTGTCTCTAGTCAAGTGCAGAAATTGTGTAAGCTGGTGCTTTCTATAGCATGCTGGATCAGGAGCCCTTTCAGCACCCAGTATAAAAGCTTTTACTGATATAAGCATGCTGCATTTATATGTTATTATACTAACAGAGTTTCCCTGATAGGATAGACTATAGTTCTTGTCAGCCCCCAGTTCTTGTCATCATCTTGTCAGATCAATCAGTGTATGTGGGCTCCAGAATTGAAAAACTTGCAGTACTGCTTTGTCATCACAAGATGGGGCTCTTAACTTGATTTTAAAACCGAATTGCTAAACATTGAAGCAACATATATTTCTAGCAGATTTATGAGCTAATGTGCTTTTGAGAAACACTTTGCTTTTTGGGAGAAAGGGAGGAACATCTTAGAGTTTACCACATGGAGTTTTATTCCCCTGTATAATTCCATCCAAGCAGGATGCTTACTAGAGCTAAGAAATGGCACAGGAAATCAAAGAGAAGCTTGAGGTTTGCTACTGCTGAAACCAACCACAAAATCTGAGTTAGAGAAAATAGTATATTAATTTATTTGCATTGATTGGGGTTTGTTTTCTCTTTTCTTTTATAAAACCCACTTATCAGGGCTTTGGCAGTTACCCCCATTTAAATCACTTGGCTGATGGCACGGGCAAGTCTTAGGAATGAAGGGTTTGCAAATGTTCATTTGCTGTATGTAAATGTTCAGGTTATCGTTTGTAAAACAAGAGCTTTCACACAATCGACTGTTTCCTGAGAGATATGGCAATGGCCAAGGTTTCCCCAAGAGTGCTGGGTTATGGAAGTTGCTAACAACAACAACAAGAACAATAATTTATTTAGTTTGTATGCTGCCTGACTCCCAGGACTATGGGCGATTCTACAGGTACTGCCAGCAAGCCTGCATTCCCAGCAATTGGCATTTGTCTTTGAGAAATCGTCATATGGCCATTAATAGTATTTTTCAAGCTGTAGTTTTTTCTATTAAAACAATTATGGGCAACTCAGAGCCTCAGCCACATGCAACCCCTTTTTTGTATCTGTCCTCCAGCTAGAAATCCTTTTCGTTGGACTGCTGAATCCATATTCTCTATTTTGAAACAGGAAATACATTAAACTGTTCTGTAAACTCTAGGCTTAGCACAGTTTTAAAAAGATAAAGGCCACCCCATCCCCACCCCACCAAACAGAAAAATACAGTTAATCCTAGCTCCAGTCACATGCATGACATGGTCCTGTCTGACCACCCCACTCTGCGCTGCTGCCCTATTTATCACATACTTCTGAAAATGACCAAGCATGCTAGAATAACAGATCAATTCAAGGAGATGCTGTGAACATTAGTCAAAGGTCCTCTAGTGTATCATCAACAACTACGCACTGGGCATCGATAAACAATTTGGACAGGTTCACCAAAAAGTGTATTCATCTTTAATGCCTTAGACAATTTTATCAGTGTTAAACTAGTCTTCCCTAACTTTACACCATTAAACATATTGGAAATTCCAGGCAGGCTGGCCTCTGGTTGAGAAGGATGGAAGCCACATTATATATCTGAAGATACTAGCTTTGGGAATTAGATACTAGGCTATGTTTTCTGTTAAGTTTGCATGAAGAGTCAGACGCGAAGAGCTTCAGTGAAGAGTTTATTTAGTGACTACAGCTCGAATGGACCCAACTTGGCTGGGCTACGGCTGCTACTTATAGCCAGCAGCCATAGTTGCCAGCCAATCAGAGTGCAGGGTTTTCCCGACTTTAAACCAATCATATTTGACATTTTACAAGAACAATTCAAACTAAACCAATAACATTCAAACCTACATACATAACACCCCTCCCCACTAGGTTCAGTCCATACCAAACCCCAACCTATCTAATTATTTTTTAAATAGGTGGGGCTCTTGCATGTACGCTGAGACCTTCGTGGTTCAGAAGTTTTAACATTCTCACCCAGTGAGAGAAGAAATGTGTCTGCTGACATTTCCCTGGGACTTCCTGTGAAAGAAGACCCTGTTTGATTGTTAGAATCTGGTCTCTCCTCCCAACCCATCTCCAGCCCAATGTCAGCACCCAAGTCAGGTAGTGATGTACAATCTTCCACTTCTAAGGATGGATTTTGGCATTGTGACAGGTTTTGGGATGGTTCCTGTCGTAATGGCTCGTACACATGGGGTGGATTCTTGCTTGCTGATTTTCCTCCTGTTCCTCCCCTTCCCCCTAGAATTGACATCAGGTGAGGGAACTAGAGAGGAACAAGTGTGATGTTCCTGAGAGAACCTGGATCTAAGTTGATCAATGTGCCTGCTCCAGAGGAGTCCATCCTCTGTTTGCACCCTCTGTGAAGTTAAGCAGGAATAGGGCCCCATAAGGTTCTTAGCATAAACAGAATCACCCACACTGAATGTGCTAACTTTGGAAGTGGAATCTAGTGGTGCTGCTGTGCGTAAGTGGGATGAAGGCGGTCAAGGGAAGACTCCAGTTTCCTACCCATCAACAACTCTGCTGGGGATAAGTTATTAGATGGGTTAGAGTGATGTGCTGAACACTAAGAAGTTTTTCAACTTTCAGTGATGTCCCCAGGACCCAGTTGCTGAAGCTTCTCCTTGGTAAAACGCATGCTCATGCAGCCCGCCGTTAGCCAAAGGGTGCCCAGGCAGTGAGGGCATGTCTGATACCCTGTTGTGCTAAATAGGATTCAAAAAGGTTGGATGTAAATTGAGGGCCATTGTCAGAGACAAGAACATCAGGTAACCCGTGGGTTACAAAAGTTTTTGAGCTGCTTGATGACAGCATCAGTTGTGGTGGATGCCATAGGAATTACCTCTAGCCATTTGGAATATGCATCTACTATAATAAGAAAGGTGTGCCTCTGGTAGGGCCTGCAAAATCAATGTGAATCTAGACCATGGGCCCCTAGGACATTCCCATTCCTGTGTGGGGCAGAGGTGGGGCAGGCCTGACTACCTGACAGTTGGGACAAGATGCAACCCAGTTTTCAACCATTTTGTCAATACCTGGCCACCATACATAACTCCTGGCCAATCCCTTCATCCTTACAATACCAGGATGACCCTCATGTAACATTTCCAAAACCTCTTTTGCAGTTTTGCAGGAATAACCACCCTGTTACCCCACAAAATACATCCTCTTAATACAGATAATTCAGTTTGCCTGGACTTAAAAGGTTGGGCCAGGTGAGGTAGATCTTGAAGAGGCCAACCTTTCTTAATCCAGCCTATAACAGGAGCCAATAAAGTGTCTTTGGCAGTCTCTCTGGCAATTTCAGCAGCATGAACTGGAAGCTTGGCAACAGTTTCTAGGAAAAAGGTGTGTGTTTCAGGTTCAAAGTCCTCCTTGTGGCAAGGAAGTGGGCAACGACTCAGTGCATCAGCATGTCCAATGTCCTTGCCAGGCTTGTGGATAAGTTTGTATGAATAAGCAGCAAGAAATTCAGTCCACCTCAGCATTCTTGGTGACAGGATAGTAGGTGTAGGTTTGTCTCCTGCCACAATGCCTAACAAAGGTTTGTGATCTGTAACAATGGTAAATGTTCTCCCATACAAATATTCATGAAATTTCTTGACAGCTGCAACAATTGCCAATGCTTCCTTGTCCAATTGGCTGTAATTCCTCTCTGCTTTGGTCAAAGTGCGAGAGTAAATGCAATAGGGGCTTCTCTCCCACTGGGAAGCCTGTGGCTCAAACCCCCCCACTCCAAAAGGGGATGCATCACAAGTCAGTACAACAGGCAAATTCTCAGAGAACTGTATCAGTACAGCATCAGACGGATTAGTCTTTTACTGTTAAATGCTGATTGTTCCTTCCTCCCCAGACCCAAACAGATTTTATCAAGTAATCTGTGCAATGGTTCAGCAATGGTTGCCTTCTGAGGTAGGAACATGTGATAAAAGTTAATGAGTCCAAGGAAGGCTTGCAAATCTGTTTTGCATTTAGGTCTAGGGGCTTTTTGATTGCTTGAAGCTTGGCATCGGTAGGGTGGATGCCATGCTTGTCAATCATATAGCCCAAGAACTCAACCTTGTCAGTTTTAAGAGTGCATTTTTCTTCCTTGACTTTTAACCCCGCTTTCCTGAATCTGGTAAGGACTTCTCTGAGTCTTTCTTGAACTGAGTGTCATTTTCAGCAGAGATTAACACATCATCAAAGTAAGGCACTACCCCTGGCAGTCCTTGGAGCATTCTTTCCATAAGCCTTTGAAAGATGCCTGGTGCCACGCTTACTCCAAATTGTAACCTTTTACATTTGAAGGCACCTCTATGAGTCACAATGGTTTGGGCTCTGCAGTGGCATCATCAACTGTTAGTTGTTGATATGCCTGGGCCAGATCCAATTTGGCAAAGACTGTACCCTGCCAAGTGAATGTAACAGATGATGCACCACTGGAACTGCGCGCCTGCTGCAGCGCATGGTTCAGTGTCCCCTTATAGTCTCCACAGATTCTTACTGACCCATCAGTCTTGACTGGTGTGACTATGGGTGTCTCCCATCTGGAGTGGTCAGTGGGCTCTAAAACCCCTTGAGCTATTAATTTGTCTAATTGTGCATCAATTTTCCTTTAAAGCAATGGGTGGGACCCTCTAAAACGAGCTATTAACTTTAAACGCAAATTGGGGCACCCTGGGATCTAGGTTGAAAGTGATAGGGGTCCCCATATACTTGCCCAATCCTTCACTGAAGACTTCTGTAAACTCAGACCTCAAGGCCTCCTCCCATTCAGAGTTGCTCACGGATTGATGCCAGTCACCGATGCCTAGTGGATTGAACCACTCAAGTCCCAGCAAGCTTGGGCATCCTTGTCCACGATGGTCAGGGGCAAACGTTTGGTGTGGCCTTTGAACTTCAAATTGAATTCTCTTGTTCCAACTACTGGAATCTTGTTCCCTTGGTAGTCTTTAAGAGTCAGTGCTTGCTTCTGGAAATGTTTCTTCTGAATGTTGGGAAGTAGCCTGTGAATAGTGTCCCATGACACCATAGATAAATAGGAGCCTGAGTCCACTTCCATTTGGCAAGGCCTTCCTTCAATGAGTACCTTCACATGTACTTTTCTGCTTCTTAAGGGTGAAGAATGACCAATGGTGACTGTTTGATGAGTTTCATTCTTCCCATTTGCTTCTGAGTTGTGCCCCATTTTCTCACTGAAGTTGTTGGGCTTGAATTCTTTCTCAGGAAATTTCTTCCTACTAGGTGGAGTTCTGGATGATTTGCAGACTCTTGCTAGGTGACCTCTTTTCTCACAACGTAGGCAGATGGTGTCTAAAAACTTGCATTCAGTGCGGGGTGCCCCCACAGCCTCTGCAATAAAAGTCTTGCCTCTTTCTTCCAAGGTCTTTCCTTTTCTTCTCCATTCTGAGTCTATAAATTCCTTCCTCCACCTCACTACAGTCTGAATCAGAATCTATTTGCTCGCAATGGGTTGTTGTGGACTTTTCCACATCAGAATGGCTTGAGGCCTTGTTAATTTTCTTCATGGCTGCCGCTGAGGACTTAGTGGTTCTGCTGAGGAGGCCTCTTCTATGGCCTCCTTCAATGTGATCTTAGGTTTTAATAACAATTTGCTCTGAAGCACCTTGTCTTTGAGGCCTAGGACAAACCGATCGCATGGCCTCCTCCAAGCTGTTAAACTTGCATGCACCCCAATGTCTCTTAAGCTTGCCACGAAGTCGTTAACGCTTTCTTTCCCCTTGATCCCGACGGTAAAACTCGTGTTCTTAATGAGGCACGATACTTGTGGGGCGTAATGGGCTCTTAAAAGCTTTTCTAAATCAGGCCATTCCATTACCTTCATGTCTGCAGCTCCCACCAATGCCTTCGCCATCTTGAAGACTGCTGGACCAGAGTGCGTAAGAAAGACCGCCCTCTTCCGCTTCGGAGATGTCGAGGCGCTTCCTTCCAAATACATTTGAAGCGATCCGCATATGATTCCCAGTCTTCTGCCGGATCGAACGGGCTGGGGGGGTGTTCAGCACAGCCATCTCGCCTTTGCTTGTCTTCCGTCGCTTCTCTTCAGGGGAATCCCATCCTGTTGCCAGTGTTAAGTTTGCATGAAGAGTCAGAAAAGAGCTTCAGTGAAGAGTTTATTTAGTGACTACAGCTCGAATGGACCCAACCTGGGCTGGCTGCTACTTATAGCCAGCAGCAGTTGCCAATCAGAGTGCAGGGTTTTCCTGCACTTTTTAAACCAATCATATTTGACATTTTACAAGAACAATTCAAACTAAACCAATAACATTCAAACCTACATACATAACATTTTCCATCCTAGTTTTTATCAATTGCATTTGCCATCCTCTGTTTTATTTATGTTTATTTTTTCCCCTTGGTTGTTTTACAATTTATTTCACTCTGAAGGTTTCTTTGTCTAGAATGTGCTGGTTTAGAAGGTTGTGTCCTGTTCAGGCCATATCCCTCAGCGAAATGGTCCTGGCTTGACAGAGAATGAAGCTATACAAATTGCCATTGACAAGAGAGATGGGGCTTTTTCAGACATAAAAAGTACCTGGCAACTCCTCTGTCTTTGTCTGGACTACATAAATCCTCTTTTTAATCTCTGATCAGTCATTTCACATGGTGAAGCTTCATTTAGTAAACTATTCTAAAAGCATTCTGCCTGGTTTGATTTGTGAATCACAGAACATGCCCAGGAATGAAAGGGAAATTCCAGCAAAGGTCCTGATTCTGGCTCTTAATTCAGAGTCAGAACTGAAATTAAAACTTGATATTGCCATAACCACAAATCACCCTTGTTTCTTCATCAAACTTAAATGAGTTGAAATAGTTTGATTATTTTTTTTAAATTAGTTTTATGTTTTTTGTTTCTCTTTTCTATTTACATGTTTTTGTGTGAATTAAAGCTGTAAAATCAATTTAAAATCTTGGGGAGGGAAACCTTGATGCACTGCTTGATGCATTTCTTTTTTACAGTCTTTCTGGCCAAACACTTTATTTTTCTTGCTGTTTCCACTTAGTTCATCTAAATTATCTGAGCTCATTTGTAGGCAGCCAATCTGGCATTTTCCACAAGTCTTAGCTCCCACTCATCCTCCTAATAGCATGGGAGTGATGAAAGTTGTAGACCAGCACAGCTGGAGGATCCCAAAGACTTGAAAAATTTTTAAACAAAGGGCTGGCATGGGTGTCTGCTGGGGGCAAATTGTGACATATGCATCCTGATATGGTAGAAAGAGCAAGACTTCTGCACCTACATCACATGTTGTTACATAATTGTAACATTGGTGTGATGACATCATGGCATATGTGTTGACATTTCAATTATTACAGATGCCTTTTATGCCTGGTATTTATTTTATTTGTTTACAGTCCAAACCTAAGTCACAGAATTTAAAGAAACAGGTGGTATGAACTGTTAGTTATACATGATGCCTTATAGCATTTCCAAGTATAAAAAAAGCAATCTTAAAGACCGTATTAGATACAGCAAAGGAAGAAACAATTTCTTCTTTTTTTAACCTTATCCAGATTTGACTGCTCCAGTGAAAGACAGGGGGAAACAGTCCCCACTGAAACTCGTGATGCTTTTAGCAGAAACAAGGCTGGTTATTCTTCAGGATCTGGTCTCCAATTCAGATTTGAAAGACACAGACATTTCTGATGGATGTGCATTTGTATATGAATAGCCTTTATAAGTCTCCACAGAACGATTAAGAGAGGCCCAGCCAATAGCAATGGAGATCAGCTATAACCAGCTGCATTTTATCAAAGCATTATTTTCTCCTTATAAGAAAGAATTGCATGAGTTACTAGGATGGGGTCCAGATCTTGAGTACCCCACTTTAAAACAGCCTTGGAGTGAGGAATGAGGATCCAGATACTCCTGACCTATACCTCCCAGCAGCCTCAGCATGTCCAATAGTGAAAGATGATGGGATTTGTTGTTCAACAGAGTCTGGAAGACCTTCCAAGGAGATTAATTTGATGGAATTGCTATGGCACACTGCTGTAGATTTCTCCCTTGGCCAGCTATGGTAGCTGTATTTCTCAGTAAATGGCCAGCAAGCCCTGCCGGTCTCCTCCCACAGTAGCTGCCAGTGTCATAGCACTGGCTCCTTTTCTGCTGCTGTCATCTGGGTCCCAGCTGCTCCCAGTTTGGTGATCTAGCAACTGCCTTTCCCTTAGTTGTCTGATGAATCACTAAAGATAGCACCAGCCTCCACCATTCATGACTATATTGGCTTCAGGAAGAGAACATTGTAGTAGGGCCAACCCTAGACACGCTGGGACCTGAGAGAAATCCAAATGGCACATTGCTCCTGGCTAATTAACATGAGACACGTGACCCTGCTCTCCAGTGGCTCTTCAACATTTTTGGGAGGCTGGCAGCAAAGAATGTGCTTGTGGATTGAGCCCATGATCCATGGGTGCAATGACATGGTAGAACTCGAAACCTGGTTATTCTCCTGGCTGGAACCCTTTTTAGCCTAACTTGCCCAATTCTTTGGTATAGTTCCTGTGTTTTGAAATAAGCTGGCAGAGCTTAACCTTTGATTCAAAGCCAGAACGTTCAACAGTTGAAAACCGTGGCTCAGTAGAAACACTGAATCTTCTGAGGGCTTTGCCAGCAAAGAAGTCAAACTGTCTGACTTGGAGGCACAGTATTTTTCTTCAAGGCAAAGACATTTCCTGATCATTTGCATAGGTGCTGCCACACCGATGACGTTGGCAGCTCTCCATTCATGAGTCATTCATTTCCCCATCCCCATTTTTCACCCCACTGAGCAATGGAGCAGCCACCAAGCAGGCTAGAATAGGAAGCAGTCCAGTCATATTATGAAATGGATTAGTGAAACTGAAAGGGGATGACCTCTTTGGCAGCTTGCTGTTCTTTGACCTCTTGCAACATGCAGCTAATGGGACTGAATGCCACCATGCCTGGTAAGGTCTGTGAAGTGAAGAAATTGCCTTTGACCTGCCTAACTTCTTCTGCTCCCTGCCTACAAGACTTGTTGCTTTGAGGTGACCAATCTGCAAAATCTACTTTATTTGTGGTTGCTTGAAAGAGCAAGGAAATACTGCACAGAACCGAGATCCCCAAATGGCTAGATTTGGCTGTGTTAGTAAAACTGGCATATTTATTGAATGCACTCATTTGGATGCTTGGAATTGTTTTAGTGATACATCATTAAAATCTAACAAGAAAATGTCCAATAAAAATTAAAAGTGAGTGGGAGGAGGGTGAAAGCTATATGCACACTAGCGAGTTCAAATATACATTATATATAAAATAATAAAACAATAGAGACAGCCCAAACTAAAATAGCCATAACTATAACAGGGAACCACAACAGGGCCCTCACAAATGCATTAACCCACATCTGAGACCAGAGTCAGGTCTTAAGGGGTTTCTAGAACCCAAAGAGAGAGGGTACCATCCATATCTCTGGGGGATGCTATATCCAGAGGGCAGGAGCTATGATAAGAAGGCACCCTCCTTGGTCCTACATAATGACAAAATTTAATAAGAGACCTGGAGGGCACCCACTCTCCCAGAATGTTCTACGCAGGGCAAAACAATTGGAGGTTATTTATTTATTCATTCATTCATTCATTCATTCATTCATTCATTCATTCATTCATTTATTAGACTTATATGCCCCCCTATCTCCTGAAGGACTCAGGGCGGCTTACAAAATAAAACAATCCCATACAAATATACAAATATTAAAAAACAATTAAACCAAAGGTCTCATAAATATGCCAATTAAAATACATTTAAAAACCCTCCCGCACCCCCATCAGTCCGGGTAGGCTAGTTGGAACAGCCAAGTTTTTAGGTCATGGTGGAAGGAGCGGAGGTCAGGGGCCACCCGGAGCTCTAGGGGAAGCTGGTTCCATAGGGTGGGTTCTCCCACCGAGAAGGCCCCACCCCTGGGAACCGCCAGCTGACATTGCCGGGTCGACGGCACCCGGAGAAGGCCCTGTTGATGGGAGCGCACAGGACGCCGGGAAGCTGTTATCGGCAGCAGGGTCTCCCGCATATATCTTGGTCCAATGCCATGAAGGGCTTTATAGGTCAACACCAGCACCTTGAATCTCACCTGGAGGGCAACCGGTAACCAGTGCAGCTCACGCAGGAGGGGTGTAATATGGGAGTATCGGGAGATATGCAGTCCTTAGGTTCTGTTATTATACCCAATCTTAATAAGACTAGTTTTAGCCTTCTTGTGACATTGATATCCTAGTGTGGTCAGCCTTAGCTAATACCAGGAAAGAATGGAATTTTGCCAGCAACAATTTCCTTCCTTCCTTCCTTCCTCCCTCCCTCCCTCCCCCCTCCTTTTTTTGTCTGGGAATATTGAGCTTGGGTCTCATATGAGAACAGCATTCCTTTTAGAGGCTTTGCTGAAGTTTAAATTCTTCCATGTAAGATGCTGGTTAGCCTTGTCCTCCACTTACTCCCTGGTTTTCTCCCTCTGCAAAAAGCACTAGGCAGGCAGGAAGAGAAGAGGATGAAATTAACGGCATATAGGCAATGGAAAGGGTAGGTAACCAACATTTGCACATCCTTAAAATTTCTTTATTTTCCCATCTTTAGTAAACATTCTACCATGATACACAAATTGTTCCCTTTTTTTATAGTTTATATATAATGGACAATTGTTTATTCTATTTTCCTTGTCAAACAGAAGTACTTTTTAAAATTCTCACTGCATGGTACAATCTATTCAGCATTTATTGCAAATCATTTTGTTTTCAGCCAAAACCATTTGTATCCATTTGTATTCAAAAGTGGATGTCCCCAACCAATACACCTGTAATGTCTCCACAAGCTCCTTATTCATTTCTCTATAAAGACCTTAAAGAAATAACAAGACTTTACTCATCCTTGTCATATTCTTTGCTCAATCCTGAGCCATTCAATGCTGAGCCATTCCTTATATACTACCTTTATTGTATTCTACAACCAACTTTCATATTCATGCAAAACATTCCATTATTCAATCCTATTTGCTTTTATCACACATTTTTTTACAGATTAACAGAGTTGGAAGGGACCTTATAGGTCATCTAGTCCAACCCCCCACACAAGCGGGAGACCCTACACCATTTCTGACAAATGGCAGTCCAGTCTCTTCTTGAAGGTCTCAAGTGATGGCGCTCCCACAACTTCCGAAGGCAATTTCTGTTCCATTGGTTGATTGTTCTCACTGTCAGAAAGTTTCTCCTTATTTCCAGGTTAAATCTCTCCTTGTTCAGTTTCCATCCATTATTCTTTGTCTGGCCTTCAGGTGCTTTAGAAATTTTTCTAAATTAGCAGGCATTCATACCTTTTCTTGCATGAAAACATCTCTCAGTGATCTGCTGAAAAACAAAAAAATGGATTTGGACATCCATTGCTTGGCATAAAGCCATCTTGCCCTTTCCAAATTTTATTCATTGCCATCTTATACTTCGTTCATCAGAATTTTGCCCAATACTTCTCAAGCACACTTAACAAACTGATCCTGCTGTAATTGCTGCATTTATTTATTTTTGTTGCCTTCCCCTTTGCTTAATAGAGCAAGAACAACACTTCTCCAATTGTGAAGCATAGATGCTGTCTTCATAAACTCCTTAAACAAGAAAGAGGTGATCGGTTAGGTCAAAGTGGCCCATTTAACATGTCAGATTTTTCTGTAACACTAAGGAGCAGCAGACTGAAATGCATAAAGGAAACATTCTCCTTTTGCTTTAACCTAGGAAATGTTGGGTGCTAGATTCCTTGGCTGTGGGCTCAGAGTTCTGGAACCCGGGAGAGCTAAAAGCAGGGAGAACGATCCATGCAAGCAGCCCTGAAAAGGATAAAATCTTGGGCTCCTACAAGGACATACCATCGGTGGTTTAAAAAGTGATATGTTTATCATATCGGCAGTTACATGTTGAAAAATGAGATGAAATGTTTTTATAAAACATTATCAGTTATTAGTGCATGTGTTTGGGGAGGGGGGATATGAACAGGTAAACATCCCCTCCCTGCCCAGATAAAACAAAGAAACAAAACCACAATGTTGCTCGGAGAAAGACAAACAAGCTTTCCTGCTGGTCTAAGCCATATGTTGCCTGCGGAGTCAGGAAGAAGCCAGTGACCTCTTTAGCTTTCCTGGGAATGTTTGTCTTTGGGGCTCGATTTTCAGCATAGCTTTCCTGCACTGAAGAGTGAAGACCTCTTGTGCAGCCATCACAGTCAGGCAGAGGAGATGGGAGAGGGCTGAAAGGAGGCAGCCTGCAAAAGCTGGACTGCTGTTTACAAAATGTGTCCCATTTAATCAATGTTCTCTCCACAAAGATGGCTCCATTCTTGCAGCCCCAAATGTGCTGGAAGTGCATTGAGGTTTCTTGCACGAGAAAGTCAAGAATTTTTCCTCATCACAAACAAAGCCATGTGTGAACGAACCTTCACGAAATCCAGGAGCACGTGTTGGTTTTGAACAGTAAAGAGGATGATTATTTGGGAAGCCCGGACATAGCAAAAATGGAGAATTCTGTGGGCCTTCAAATGCCGCTCTTGAAATGTAAACTTGGGGAGGAGACTTGCAAATACGTGTTGTGAAGAAACAGGACGACTTCTGGATTTGGTGGGACACGTGACACCACCTACAAGCTTTCTTCACTTGCCTGCCTCCTCCCAACCTACTTCTTGAAAAGGCCCATTCCTTTTCAAAACTGAGTAATCATAAACTTCTCTCTGTACAGAAATCAGAGCAACAGGCACTGTGGCTTCTGCCCAGAGCAGCCTCCATCCTGGGCTAGCTAGCTTACTTGACCTTACATGAAACAGAGGCTTCTGGTTGAGCAATCTCTTCCTTGTTGGAGGCCACAGAGCTGTTCTGGGCAGAAAACAGAACACTTGGTACTCAACAGAGGACTCTTGTGTCTGATATGCCTTGTGGTAGTTGAGTGAAGCAGTCACAGGGAACCAGTTACCCCTGGAATTGCGCCTGGCCCCTGATCTCCGCTCCTTCCGCCGTGACCTTAAAACATGGTTATTTTCACAATCTGGCCTGGACTGACAGGGGATCGGGGTTTTAACTTGGAATGTTTATTTGGCTGTAATTTGATATTTTTTAAATTGTTTTAATTTTTGTATTGTTTGTTTTTTATGTACGCCGCCCTGAGTCCTTCAGGAGAGAGGGCGGCCTGTAAGTCCAAATAAACTCAAACTCAAACTCAAACATGGGCGTCTCCCTTAACAACTACTTCGCTCAACAATTGAGATTTTGGTCCCAACTGTGGTAATAAGTTGAGAACTGCTTGAATATTTATGCATGCCGATTATGGTGTGTACATATAATATGGATAGTCCTCGAGTTACGATCACAATTGAGCCCAAAATTTCTGCAGCTAAGCGAGACATTTGTGAAGTGAATTTTGTCCCTTTTTACGACTTTTGTTGCCATAGTTGTTAAGTGAATCATTGTTAAGATAGTAACCTGGTTGTTAAGTGAATCTGGCTTCCCCATTGATTTTGCTTGTCAGAAGGTCGCAAAAGGTGATCACCTGACCCTGGGACACTGCAACAGTCATGAGTCAGCTGCCAAGTGGCTGGATTCTGGTCACATGACCAGGGCAATGCTACAATGGTCGTAAGTGTGAAAAGGGGTCATAAGTCACTTTTTGCAGTGCTGTTGTAACTTCCAACAGTCATTAAATGAACTGTTGTAAGTTGAGGACTACCTGTATGTGAAATCTCCAACCCATTACTTGGCTTGCACTGAAAATTTAGAGCTCAAATAGCTACCCAATCATGTCCAAAAACTGCAGCTGTAATCAGAGGTGGTCTTGCTGAATTTTGGCTGATGCTGTAGTTCTTGCTGAAAAATATGGATGTGGTCATTGCAGTTATATGGAGCAGGGGTCGCCAACCTTTTGGACCTCAGGGACCACCAAATGCATTATTTTAAATTCCGGGGACCACTAATGTGAATTTTGACTGATGTGGCTTGCTGACATTGCTGGGAGGAAGAAGGAGAAGGAGAGAGAGAGAGAGAGAGGGGGAGGGAGGGAGGAGGGAGAGAGAGAGAGAGAGAGAGAGAGAGAGAGAGAGAGAGAGAGAGATCCGATCTAACCTCAAGGGCTGGTGATTTTCTTTCTCTCTCTCCCTCACACCTCCTCCAAGGCAGACCCATTCCTAGTCTGCTTTTGAACTCCGTTCTCAGGTTGCGCGCAAGGAAAGTAGCAGCGGTCTTTCTTTCTCTCCCCCCAAACTCCGCCAGAAATGAGTCTTTGCCAGCACAGCCTCTTGGAGCAGGATGCCTTGCAGGGTCCCATTTCTGGCGGAGTTTGGGGGAGAGAAAGAAAGACTTTTACTGCCTTCCTTGTGTGCAGCCAAAAGCAGAAGGAAGAAGCAGAAGAAGCAACTGGGTGGCCAGGCAAGTTCCCCCCTCCGCTCTTTCCCCCCTCCCCTCACTACCTCCTTTGTTCCTAACGCAAGCGATGCAAGCCTTGTGTTCCCGTGGGCCATGTGGGTGGCATAGCCTTGTGTTCCCCGCAGCCTGGATTAATTGCTTTGGGGGGGTGCTTTGGGGTGACATTTCTCTGCAGACCACCAAAATTTTCTCGCGGCCCACCAGTGGGTCGTGGCCCACCAGTTGGTGACTGCTGATATGGAGCATGTGACGCTAATGTTATATGATCTTAATGAGTGCCAATAATACCCTGAGCAGCCAGAATTGCTTGGTTCATGGTACTTAAAAGGGCTATTTGTTCTTGCAGGTGTCCAGAGGGAGACTGTTCTACTTTCCATCTGAACTTTTTGAAAGTACATTGGTGCCTATGTGGATGGCTATGATGGCCTTTTTCATAGTGTCACCTGAGAACTTTAGTTGGTTCCTTCACAATAAAAATATGTGACTGTACAAATATGTTAAACATACCTTTAGTAAGTGTTCACCTTTCCTTTTTAACATTGCTTTGAATGGTTCCTTGAGGAATCTGCTGTTGTACTTTATGCTACAGAAACAGAGGAAGTTTCCTTCTGCTGACTCAAGCTAAGGGACAAGCCTTCTAGAGCAGTGGCAGCTGAAGATGTCACCTAGTTGGGTAATGAAATGTCTCCAACAAAACAACCAAGCTCAGAGAGCACCAAGGATTCCACAGTGTTCCACAACAACTTTAAGATGGATGGGTTTTAACTCCCAGAATTCCCCAGACACCACTGGGGAATTCTGAGAGTCCACACAACTTAAAGTTGTTATATTTGAAGAGATTTCAGATTACAGATAGTGTTAAGTTTGCATGAAGAGTCAGACGTGAAGAGCTTCAGTGAAGAGTTTATTAGTGACTACAGCTCGAATGGACCCGTCTTGGCTGGGCTGCGGCTGCTACTTATAGCCAGCAGCCGCAGTTGCCAGCCAATCAGAGTGCAGGGTTTTCCCACACTTTTCAAACCAATCATATTTGACATTTTACAAGAACAATTCAAACTAAACCAATGACATTCAAACCTACATACATAACAGATAGCATAATCTCTGATGTATGCTGAGGCATTTGGTATTTGAAGTCCAAGCCAGGAGACTAAAGCTTCAAACAGCTTATGCTTTATCTTCACCGAGATCACTGAGAATTTCTCGGGCCTACTTAATCTAAGTGCTGGGGTTGAAATTGGAAAGTGTGCTCTACTGTTAGTTTATGCATCCCGTTCCTGCAGTGTATATCTGGGCCAGGCCTTTGCCTTCCTTGATTCCATCCTATTCCTTCCTCAGGGTAACAGAAGGGAAGAAATAGCCTTCCTTATAAGTGCTCTTAGCAAATGGAATGCTGCATTTTTCCCTTACAAACCCTGTCTGGCTCAGGTTGTGGGAGCTAAACACAATTATATCCAGGGGGACAAAATGATTGCAAAAGTCTATTTAAAAACACCCACTTCCCCCATCTCCCTAGAGAGATCTAAGTAAAAATCCTGCTGAGAACTGTGCTTTCCTTTCCTTGGGAAGGCTTACTTAAGAAGTTCAGTTTAAAGTGTGGGGTCAGGAGCGAGTGGTGGAAAGTGACAGTTCTGTTGATGGAAGCCAGGTTGGGCTGTCCAGAATCCTTGTGATGCAGTCCTTCAAAAGTGTCCACAATCCTCTTAGTGTAGTAGTTGGGCTGTCTGATAATCTGATTTTCCATCGTGGACTTTACAGTCATGAATAAATGAAGTCAGAAAATAGCAAAGGTTACAACGTTGGTTAGTCGAAGTAGGAAAGCAGGCAAAGAAGAAAGGGGCATTTCCTTTTCCCCAGGCTTTGCTAGATTGAAGTTTTTGGAGAAGTGGGCTTATATGTGGGTTTATGCATGCAAGTATCTTAGGCATGCAAGCATTTTTTGGAGCTGGAGGTTTTCCATTCCAATATAAACCAGTTTCCTATTTCAGATTTAAAGGTGTACAAAACGTATGGTCTTCTAGAGTGGCATGGTAGTCTAGTGGTGAAGACAATCCTAGGTAACAGCAGACGTTTCTCAAGAGTGCAAAGAGAAAATATCTGCTGTGAACTCATGTAGGCATCAGGACGGGCATCCTCAACTCCCTTCAGTCACCCTGACTCTACCCTGAATTAAGGGATCACAGGATCATAAAAAGAAAAGAAAAAAAACCACGGTCTTCCAAATACTAATTTGTCCTATCCAGTATAGTCAACAATAAGGAAATAACAGTCCAAAATCACTTTCCTACATCCCCCAATGAAAATTGTGCTAGAAAATGTGATGGGTACAGCTTTAATAACATGGGGCGCTGCTCATATTGTGTCATGGAAAGAGATACCATTTTTTGGAAGAGAATGGAGAATTTGGAAGCAGCTTAGCTACCATCTAACAAGGTGTTCCTCACCCACCCCCCCCAATTACCATTGAAAAGAATAAAACCATCAAGCAAATTGAGTCTTAACCTATAGAGATCCTTAGGAGGGCAACTCAGTGATAAGGTTTTTCAGATTTCTCCCATTTGTCTCCTCTCCCTGGAAATCTTGAAGGCTAGTTTTCTGTGAGAAGGGGTCAACAAGAGTATGCCAAATCCAGTGATCCCAACCCATATTCATACCCCTTAGTAGGGGGGGGGGACATTCAAGATCTCTCTTTCCTGACCACGGAACACAAATAGGAAGACCTGCCCTTTTTTGCCTACTTACCTCACAATTATTATTTATTTTGTATCCTGCCTTTATTATTTTTTTACAAATCACTTGTGTTGGTGAACAATGACAGAGCTTTAGATTCCTTGGATTCTCCAGCATCAGAGCCCCTTAAAGTTACAATTCTAAGGGTTACTCCTTTCTAAGCATTTTCACCTCTGAAAGTCACATCAGCTTGAGTATACTTGATATTATGATGACTGCTACCCAAGGTTCCTACCACAATTGCTTTTAGTATTTGAAACACATGCTTAGTTTCTACCCCACCTCGGTTACCGTATTTCATAATCCATATGTAAAACCAGCACTTTCCCACATTTCCATAGCACAGAGTCCCTTGGGGAGGGGCAGGAACAAGAAGCAGTGTGTGCGTGTCCTTGAATATTTTATACTCCTAGAAGGTTGGCTACATTTTCCTACCTATCATCAGAAGGTGAGAAAACATGGCCTTCTGGATGTTGCTGGTGTAAAATTCTTAGTAATCTTAGCTGGTGGTGCAGCCAATGATGACAAATACTTACATTCATATCATAAATACTATGTTTATTATATTTATACTGCCTGCAACAATTATTTATTATATTTGGTTTTCACTGTTCAGTGCTTTGAACAGTGGAATGTGATGGTCTAAAAATAAAGTAAGCAAATAAAGAAAAAGCAACATCTGTACACCCACTAATTCCTCCCTCCTTTCCTTATTGCTTTTCCATATGAGTGTATCTTCTTTAATGTGCACAAGCAGAAAAAAATGCACAAGGGCCCAATTTAGAAGCAAACATTTTCATACACACAGTATCTGCATTAAGAGGGACAGTTTGTGTGTGTGTGTGTGTGTTAAAAAAGTATCTTCACTGGTTAAGATTCTGCAGGGATAAAGGCTGTACTGTTTAGTGTATGTGCCAAAGAGACTGAAACATGGTGATATGAATGATGGATGCTCCTCACTGTATTTGCTAGGGTAAAGTTTGCTCCACAGACCGGCCCAGGGATTTCCAACTCTTCAGCCTCTTATAGACAGAATGTATACCATGCATTGTAAATAGTCTTTTAATGGTTTGGAATCATGGATGATTGCGCAGAAGCTTGAAAATTTATTATGATTAGGTTAGTTGGTATAACACCAGATCTTTCCATGACCTCCCTATCCTTACATTTTGCTACAGTATCACCTCTGTACTATAAAGAGCCCCTCTGACTGCCGGTTTGCTGCCCTCAAGAGTGGGGATACTCTTCCTGTTAAAGGCATATATCCACAAAATGGCCACCTGCAAGTTCAAGTGTGCTAGCTTTGTTTCCAGCCTCTCTGTATTTAATTTATATCCCACTTTATATTGTGCAATTCAAAACAACATATGCGATGCTCCCTCCTCCTGTTTTTCCAACAAAAATAAAGTAGGCTGGGTTGAGGGAGAGCAATTGGTCCAAGGTCACCCAATGGTTGGCTCCCTTCCCTAAGAGGGGACTTAGAACTTGACTTCCAGATTTAACCACAATACAGTACCAGGGTGACTGTCAGTAAACCAGCATATGAAGGAACTCCTATAGTTCATGATGTGGATGGAATAGGAAAACAATGAGCCACAGAGATATTTAGTATAGAATGAATGTACAGGTATATTTCAATTGAGGCATAGATTATAATGGATAGGGAAATATTTCATTTTCTCTCAGACTTGATTTTTATAATTTTGTCACCTTCTCTGATGATTGATTTTTGCAGATTGTTCAAGTCTGATTTGTCAAACTTGAGAGTTCCCCCCCACTAAAGTTTCCATCCAAAACTGAATGTAGTGTGGTATATACATTTATCCAATTTTGCCTACATTTGGTTGATGGTTCTGCCTAATGTTACATAGCTTCTGCAAACAAACTTTCTTAATATGATAGGTTTGCGTACATCATTTTCATGAATATATGCATAAACAAATATGTACAAACTTGTGGCACCACAAAATTTGAAAAAGTGCATTTTAAAATAATAAGTCAGAAATGTACAAAATTCAAATGATAAGGAAATCTTGGTATATTGGTTCAAAACATACACAAAACACAAATTGTTAAATTTGTCCTGTATGTATAGCAACTCAGCTAATCAGGGATTGGGGATGGAGATAATAGCAAAGGATGGATAATTTAAGGTAACCAATATTACTTACGAGGATGTATACAAACACGCACATACACTCATGCATACACATCCATTTTGCTCTACTAGAACAAGTTTTTATAGATTTTGGAAGGCCTACAAGACCTTGAAAAATCTACCAGCAGAAACAACAGTGAATTAAATGGTCACAGCCTGAGCAATACTCAATCTCTGTCACCTTAAACTCTTGATAATATGAATATCAATAAGCAATTTTGATTATATTTTCCCTTTCAAGATCACCTGCAATCAATGGGAATGGGATTGTTACTGATAATGAGTGAATGGAGTCAGTTATTTGGGAGGGGTTTTTGAACACACACAAGGAGTGAAAGTGAGAAGACAAGTACAAACTCTAGCCAAGGGAAGAGAGAGCCAGACATCTGGTGCATAGCATCCCTTCATGTGTACAGAAATATGACAACAGAGCTCCTTCTTACCAAAGATGGGCATTACGCCATGCCCCTTCACCTAAAGACAAATAGGCTTAGACACCAGCCTACGTATAGATATGGGTGGCATTTACCTCACTGTATGTTGATGTCAATGCAGGCATCAGGAATACCTCACAGAGAGGCTATGTCACATATCCACATCAACTGGCACTCCCATATTAAACAATTACACACACACACACATACATATACAGGACAAACATGGTGATACTTCATGACTATGACAAGCAGCATAAACATACATGGTTTCATAGTTTAAGATTGCAAGATTTGACATACACTGGAGTCCTATTGAACTTAACGGGACTTACTTTAGAGCAGGCAGGCCAAAAATCTGCTTATGCATGTACACAGAAAGAGTGGGGGGAGGGGGAGAAGTCTTTCAGAATATCCCGATATTCAGATTTAAATGATTTGTTTAAATCATTTCTCATATAATTTGCTTAACTGCTTAAAGGTACACTGACAGGAAGGTAACTCATGGTTTCTTGTTACTCTACCCCTGCACATTTTTCCTTGCCTTTCCTATACCTGTTGTTTGTACCATCTCCTTGTTTGGCAATCAGTTGCAGTTACAATGGTGATTAGAATTAATTCTTGCATTTATGACCTTTGCTGGTCTGTAAAGCAAAAAGAAAGCTGCAGTAAAGATCATCAGCACATTTGCAGTTTCACTTAGCAATGGCTTCACTTAGTGACAAACTGCTGGTCCCAATTGTGGTTGCTAAATGAGGTTCTTTAAATTACCTCCTGTAGAACTTTGGACTGCACTGCCTGTGCCTGAGGAGGGAAATCATTCCCACGCCTGCATCTCATTCTGATTCATAAAAACATCCTCCTCTCACCCTCCTATGGCATGTTCCTACACATCATGCTGGGTGAATCACGGTCCCAGGCTGGAACCAGCTGTGCAGGAAACACCCACTTCTGGCTTTCTCCTTAAAGGCATTGCCACCTTTCCTGCTTTTCATCGCTTCTCTCTTAGAGATGCCCCAACCTCAGAAATCCACTCCCTGCAAGCCCCCCAAGCACTCCTTTGTTCTCCCATTACAGCTTGATGGTTGTTGTTGTCATTGGGACAGAAGTTAGAAAGCCTCTGTGGCAGGCTGGAATTTCAGGTTGGGACAGGAATACTTAAGGTAGGACTGGATTTGTGCACAAACCTAATCTCTTCACACAAACGCTTAGGGCTGATGATTATTGTGATGCAAAATCTTCTCTCAGAATTAGTGTCCTTGGGGGGCCAGGGTGGGGGGACAGGGGAAAGACTAGAAGTTGCTGCCAAGTGCACCTCTAGATCAGTCTTCCACATCACCACTTCTTTCAAAAGGTACAAACCTTTTGGGTTGGTCATACGTTTTCAACACGAATTGCCAGCAAATCCTGTTGTCACCATCAGATTACCTCTATTGCCGGTGGGCTGGAACCTGGGGACTTGAGCCTGATGACACAGCCGTATATGTTTCTAAAGGTGATAATTGCTGATCTTCAACTCAGTCCACTACTCCATAATCTGAGAAAGGATGTGCAGAATGTTAAGCCGAGGCCTCTCTGAGCTCCATTCTCCTAAAAGCACACTAGGAACTAACAAGGACTTTGGATAAGATGGTTCTCCAAGCATGTAACGTCTCAGCAGTGCTTTTGTTCCCTGAGGTACCATCCTAATAGGAGCTTTGGTTCACTTCACTGTTCACTGAGGCAGCCGAATGCCAAACTGGGAGTATGTTAAACTAAATTCATACAGCAATGGGGCTTATTTTTGTGTAGAAATACATGGAATTTCCATAGTTTAAGAAGCGTTGGGAGATTTTAGAAACCCCTGTCCTGTTAATGCCTTTTAAACAGTACAAGTAGTCCTCGACTTACAACCTCAACTGAGCCTAACATTTCTGTTGTTAAGTGAGACATTTGTGAAGTGAGTTTTGCCCCATTTTGTGACCTTTCTTGCCACGGTTCTTAAGCAAATCACAGCAGTTGTTAAAAGTCAGTAACACTCCTGTTAAGTGAATCTGGCTTCCCCACTGACTTGGGCATGTCAGAAGGTCGCAAAAGGTGATCACGTGACCGCTGGACACTGCAATTGTCATAAATATGAGTCAGTTGCCAAGCGTCTGAATTCTGATCACATGACCATGGGGAATGCTGCATTGGTTGTAAGTGTGAAAAACGGTCATAAGTCACCTTTTTTTCAGTGCTGTTGTAACTTTGAATGGTCACTAAGTGAACTGCTGTTAAGTCAAGGACTACCTGTATGTGGTACCATGGGTATTGATCCTGGAAAGGAAATGGGTCTCTAGAGAGAATGGGAAGCTTGCTTCAAGGAAATTGATTTTCCTCTAGTTCTATAGAGCTGCAAGACAAAGTCAAAACCTATGAAAATGGTGGTCTCAAAATTGCTGCTTTGATATTTTTTGGGTCTTTCCTTTGGTTATAAATATTTAATATTACTGAATGGTAATGCATTATAGAAAGAGAGAAACTGGTCTTTCTCACTTTTTTTAAGGCTTAGAGTAGATAAATCTAGAAAAAGTACAGAAAAGAGCAACCAGGATGATTAGGGGACTGGAGACTAAAACATGAAGAACGGTTACAGGAACTGGGCTTGGCTGGTCTAGTGAAGAGAAGGACCAGGGGAGACAAGATAGCAGTCTCCCAATATTTGAGGGGCTGCCACAGAGAGGAAGGGGTCAAGCTATTTTCTAAAGCACCTGAAGGCCACACAAGGAATAATGGATGGAAACTGATCAAGGAGAGATTTAACCTGGAAATAAGGAGAAACTTTCTGACAGTGAGAACAATCAACCAATGGAACACAAGTTGCCCTCGGAAGTTGTGGGAGCGCCATCACTTGAGACCTTCAAGAAAAGATTGGACTGCCATTTGTCAGAAATGATGTAGGTCTCCCGCTTGGGCGGGGGGTTGGACTAGATGACCTATAAGGTCCCTTCTGTTAAGTGCTCATGTTTGAATGGTATAAATTCCATTCATTTCAATCATGCTTCTGCAGGCAAACTCCTCTAGACGGCATCTTAATAAATTAAGAGGTTGGCATTTGCCTATAGGATCTCTGGCCAAAACCAGGGCATGTCAATAGTACCTAAACTGCCTATCTGCAGGACAGATTAAATTTTTTCCATATTAAAACTTTTTTCTTTGACTCCTGAAGGAGTCACCAACTCTTTTTCACCAAGAGTTCTAGGAAATGCCAGTTTTATTTCAGCAACTTTTAAGTGAAAGAATAAAATTAAAACAGAAATCTTCCCTCTCTCATTTAAAACATTGGTTTTTTTTAAGCCCACCCTTTCTTAATATGCATTAAGTCTATTCATACTTGCTACAAGGGAGCAGTGTGGGTGAACATAAGCCTACAGATCCAGACTGCTTGTGCATGTGGTATTTTCAGAAAAATATCCCTTTAATTGCTCGTATGATTATATCTCAGTGTAGCTTCAAAAAGACAAGGCTAAGGAAGGAAATCGGAAACCTACTTCAGGATAGGAAGGAGAAGGGGTGGCTACTGAAAGGTGGAGAAATGCTTTGTTATTGCTTTTGAAAACATTTTTACAGCCAGAAGTGAATCCTGTCCTGGAGAACATAAATGCATTCTGTTTCAGTGAAAAATATGAAAAACAGAAAGAACAAATTTAGTAGGGATTAGGATAATTTTGCAATTATTTCTCTTCAGTATCCACAAAAGTTCATTATGCATTTTTCTGCATTTATTTAATCAATATGTATAGCTTTTGCCATATTAAAAAAAACAAATTCAAAACTTGTTTGGCTTCCTGGTTACAGTAGAGGAAGAAGACTTTTAAAAACATTGATAAAAGTGTCTTGGCAAGGATGCAGAGAACATATAGTTTGGCATCTGTGATGTCATAGACATCAGCAGATATGTACCCCAAAATATTTACATACATCTTTGGAAGCAGCCTTTGCATCTCTCTCAGAAATTAAAGAGCCAGATATTTCATATTTTCAGCAGAAGTATAATGAAAATTCCCTCTGTGCTTCTAAAGATATGATTGTCTTCAACTTCAGTCACTATGGATAGTCCTTGACTTATGACTGCAATTGAGCCCCAAATTTCTGTTGCTAAGCAAGATAGTTAAGTGAATTTTGCTCCATTTTATGACCTTTCTTGCCACAGATATTAAGTGAATACCTATAGTTGTTAATAACATGGCGGTTAAGTGAATCTGGCTTCCCCATTGACTTTGCTTATCAGAAGGTCACAAAAAGTGATCATCACAACAATCATAAATATGAGTCACTTGCCAAACATCCAAATTTTTATCCCGTGACTCTGGGGATGCTGCAACGGTCATGTGAAAAAAGGTCATAAGTCATGTTTTTTTTCAGTGCTGTTAACTTTGAACAGTCACCAAATGAATGGTTGTAAGTCAAGGACTACCTCTAGACAGGTAACCCAGGGTTCAAGGGGTTGGGATTATGAGCCCTTATAGTCTTGTGTGCCTCAGATTGAAGACTGGTTTAAATCAACTACACTTGCAAAGGGCCTAACTGATCCGAGCAACCAATTGCTTCCCAGGGAACAGTGGGTGAACGTTTTGTGCAAAGAGGAGAATGAATGGCTCCAAGATGCAGGACCAAAATAATAACAACAACAACAATAATAGTGGGTCTATACACAGGCAAGGGCAACTTTTAGAGAAGAGGAGAATCGTACCAAATCAGAGTCTAGGTAGCGCAAGTAGCTACCCACCCTCCCCGCTTCATGTTACTCAATCGTTCAGCAGCCAATCACACTGTCTCTCACATACACTCCTAACATGAAATCATAATACTGTGCAGGTCTTAGTGAACAAATGGATACCTCCATTAAGTCCAAGGCAGGTTGATTTGACCACTAGGACAATATATTCATCAGGTTTGTACCGCTTTCTTGGGTCCAATCCCACCCACCATCCTTTGCCATTGCCTGGCTGTTCCACAGTTCCTTTCCTGGTGTCCTTTTTCACACAAACGTGGAATGTTCCTTCATGAAAGATAAAGTGGGAAGATCCTGTTTTGGAGTGCACCGCTCCAAGGAACTGGAACTGCGGAGAGGGATCATGCAACGCTCTGCTGGCTTTCCCTGCCCCATCATCCCCCAGCAACAAAGCACCCTTAGGAACTCCTTCCTCATGTCTTTGCTGCGGAGGGTATAAATGAGGGGGTTAATGGCTGAATTGAGGGTAGCAAAGGCAAAGAAATACTTTGACTGGTAGAGGATAGGACAAGACTTCCTGGCGCATGAAGCGTCTATCAGGAGGATGGTGAAGGCAGGCAGCCAGCAGATGATGAAGGCCCCCAGGACAAAGGTAACTGTCCTGAGCAAGGCCATTGTCTGGGAGCTGGCTTTCTCAGCGTGGCTGGAGCGGACAATGCGGTAGATCCGGACATAGAGGACCACGATGGAGAAGAGGATGACAGTGAAAATGGTAACCACAAAGACAATGTAGCTTTTAGAATAAAGGGGCAGAACAGTGGAGCACTTCTCCAGATCCGACATGCAGTTCCAGCTAAGGATGGGTAGCCCCCCAATGATGGCTGAGATGACCCAGCAGGCCCCAATCAGCAGCATCATTCTGCAGTTCTTGTCACTACTGTAGACTTTCACCTTGGTGATAGCCACGTGTCGTTCAATCGCAATGGCTAACAAGCTGAAGACCGACGCGGCCAGGGTGGTAAAAGCAGTGCCTTCTCGCACGAACCACTGTATCGGAGTGAGGCGAAAGGTGGCTGGGCCCGAGAGCACGATGTTGGCAATGAAAGCCGAGCCAGCCATGAGGTCCGAAAAAGCCAAGTTGCCAATGAAGATGAACATGGCGGAGTGGAATTTCTTGTTCCTCCAGACGGATATGAGCACCAGCAGGTTCTCCAGGATAATGAAGCAACAGAGCACAATGATGAGAATGGCAGTGGGAGTCAGTGGAGACTCCTCATCTCTCTCCAGCTTATCCTTAGTGTAGTTGTAGTGCTGGAAGATTTTGTCCTTGTCGAAGTAGTACTTGTAGAAGTTTCCCATGGCTGGTTACCGAGGTGCCCCCCTGGGGAGGTCTCTCTCAGAAGACATTTGGATAAGACTCCACCAGAAATGAGTTCATTTGGAACAGAGCAACTGAGGATCAACCAGGTGAAATCTGAAGACAAAGAAGACAGACAAATCAGTCTATTGCTTAAAACAGCAGGTGAAAAACCAATGTAGAACAGGTGAGGGAATAGAGACATTACCTACGCTTGTCTCACTTCATCATCTTGGCCATCATTTGAAGAGAGCCCCTGTAGAATAATCCAGCCCAATGCTCAGATTTCATCTTTGGTTTTTTAAAGCAATATTTTGGATTAATGGAGATGTTTGAGGTAGTTGCTAACCAGGTTCCTCAGTTGAAAAAACCTGAGCCTTGCTTCCTACATTCTGGCTACTCAACATGGAAATCTCCCAAAAAAATTGTCTCATTTACATGACATTGCTTGTTTTATGGAAAATGGCTTTACGGTTGGACCAAATTAATCATGTTCCAGTATACATAATTAAGTTATTTGCTGATTTGTGCTGACAAGCTTAGGGAGGAGTGAACCTGACAATTTCAGTACACTTTAACATTTGTCTTACCTGAAATTCAGTTTATCTTGTTTCTGCATCAGTTTGTAATTTAAAAAAAGGCACAGCCTCCCTTGCAGAAGCCTCCAAGGTTGTATTTCAGGTACCCCTTTGTGTCCCATCCACTTCATAATGGTTTGAGGGTTTTTTGGCTGGGTCATATAGTTAAGTTCATCATGCTTATGATTCCAGATACTGGTTGGGTGTTACTATACCAGTACAGGTACTTCAGTAAGCACTGAACAAAATGGTCCAATAACCATGGGTATCTCTGAACTTGGCTAGATGCAAATCTCTCCTCAGAAATACCTGCTCTTCCTCCACCAGCACTGGAGAAATCAGGTCCAAGGGGCTTTGCACATTTTTGTTTCAGAGGCTCAGAGAACTTGATATTTGAGAAATACAGAACAAAGCTTGAGAGATATGGAAAAATCTCAAAGTAAGGTAACGTCTTCCATGAATCAACTTCAACTTCCAGTGTCAACAATATACAAGTGATTTGCTACTACTGCCTTCTGGGGATTCTTTCTTTAACTTCCCAATGTAGCATCCAGCCTTGACAGTCTCCTATTCAAGAACTAATCAGCTTCTGATATTGTGCAGCTTTTCTGAGATCAATCAAGGTCGGCTACATGCTGCCATCTGCTGTGAGAAAGTCAGGAGAGTTAGAACTGTTGATCAGTAACTATCTAAACGCTTCATGCCTATTATCTCTGGAATCATCCTTGCAGTGGTGTTGCAAGGTAGGTCAGTGTTATTATTTCCACATTAGGCCACATCTATGAGAGAAATGTGGGTTAACTAAGGTCACAGCTGTGGTGTGACTGGCAGTACAAACTTCAGCCTCTTGGGGAAGATTTGCATCTGTTGGTTAGAGGACAGAAGGAGTAGAGATGTGCTGCGATGGCAGCAAGCTGCTGTACCACCCCTTCCCTTCTCATGTGGGATTATTTATAGCAGAGGTCTCCAACCTTGGCCACTTGAAGACTTGTGGACTTCAACTCCCAGAATTCCTCAGCCAGCTGCTGGCTGAGGAATTCTGGGAGTTGAAGTCCACAAGTCTTCAAGTGGCCAAGGTTGGAGACCCCTGATTTATAGGTCAATTATGATTCCTTATTCTTGTTCAGACAGCAAGTCCTTCCATGCATAGGATGAAATCAGAAGAGCGATCTGTTTTTCAGGCCATACCAGCTTTAAGAATATACCCTGATTACTGCCTTGGTATCGGTCTGACTTTCTCATCACAAATTGTCCAATGACCATTCCTTTCCATTCCATTCCTGTGTGTTATTCAGAACATAGCAATAATTAAAGATTCACTGGCATCTTTTGGAAAATCTATGAGGGTGAAGGGCACTAGTGATCAAGCTCTAGTTAATATAATTCATGCTGAGTCAAAACACTGGAACAACCAACTCACTATTGTTGACTCTTACTGAAGCAACACCCCAGAGATCCAGATAGAAGGTTTTCCACAGTCTTTCTTTTTAAGAACTCTCTATGCAGCAGAGGTCCCAAAAAAACAAATTTGGAACCTTCAACATGCAAAGTACAAATTCTGCACTGAGTTATTTTCATCAATCTGTAGCACCTGAGGAGGAAAAAAAAAACCCAAACACCTGATAGCATATGTTCAAATAAGAATAACATAATTGGTGTTCCAAGAAAAGTTATTTTCTGCATTTGGCTGCTGGCTTGAAAAGCAGTCTAAAACTTGGATCTATGGCATCATTTTCTCCTGTTTTTCTAATAACATAGATCCAATAAAGTCTCTTTTGTAAGGAAATGGATTAGGAACCAAAAATTATATCAGGCGTGACTAGTATCAGGCCTAGATTCTAGAGTCTTACTATTCTGGTTGTGTGGAATCTCAAAGACTGTGTGATGACCCAGGTTGGGATACAAAAGCAACAAAGTCACAAAAACAGGTGAAGTCCCTTTAATTCCTTCAACTTGGCTTCAAAGGTCCAATTATCATTGACTGGAGAAAAACTCCCCCACAAACAGTTGTGAAAAGGAAGAACTTCCCTTCAAACTCAAAATACATATAAATTATAAATATGAAAAAACAACACAAACCACCCTGAAGCAATTAATGAGACAAGGCAGGATAAGGGCTTGAAGACATCCACAGATATAGAAATACACACTGGGAAGGATGCCAAAACTCAGATAAGAACTGACAAACTAAAAATAGTTTCACACTTTGCTTCCAGCTCTGGCCCATGCGCAGTTTGTCCTTTTCAACAGTCCTCACAGCTGCAGCCCATGAAGGGGATCAAGGCCCTTTCCTTCTCCCTTCTCCGCTCTTCCCTGCGTGACCTAGGATGAAGAGGGGATAGGCCTGGGTCTTCCTCTGAATGCCCAGCTGGCCTGTGCCCCTCCCCAGCCTTCTCCACAACATCTGGAGCCACACTCCCACTCCCTGTTGGCTGCTCCTCCTGTCCCTTAGAACCAGACTTCAACAGAGGCATGACAGACTGTAAAGTTTCTGACCATTGTGCTTGGCTGACAATTTATTGCATTGGCTCAATAAATCAGGCCCAAGGCTCGAGGAAAGATTTAGCAGAACTAAGGTTCAAATACTTAGGACTGCTGAACTCAGGCCTAGCTAACATCACTGAAAAACATCACTGGCCTTGAAGTTCCAGTTTCCACAACTCATGGCTTTGATCTTTTCAGTCTGCTTTTAGAGAATATACAGTAGAATGATAATGAGATTCCCACATTTAATCAAACATCTGTATAACAATTAAGGTGTGCCTTTGCTTACTTAAGGACATAACATGATTGTCAAAGAAACAAGGCAGATATTCAAGTAATAGCATTGCCCTTTTTCCCCTCATTAAAATACATTGTCTTTCAACTTTCACTTAAGTAGTAGGTTGGGAGCCCCACCTTCCCCTGAAACATGAGTCTCCAAAAGTTAGAGGCCTGAACCCCAGGCGGATTGGAGCAGCTCCTCACTCCCACGGGGTGTGTGTGTGAGTGTATATGGAATACAAAGTGAAATTGCTTCCCTCCAACTTAAAAAACCAGGCAAGCCCTCTGCTTACTTTCCACTCCAAATTATTAATTACTTAAAAAGCAACTAGACATCAGCCCCTCCCAAGGTCTCTGGAAAGGAGGATGCCTGCTGGGATGGGCAGCACTGACTAGGGGACAAACTGGTACACAAACAAGTACTTTCAGGCAGTTCCATCTCCTAAGCAAGAAGCAATGAGAATTTGACCACGTGTAACAAATATTGACACAGCTATTATAGGAAACATTAATCACAGCTGGTAATTCATTTCCTTTCAGCTGTAGAAGCATTTACTATTCTGGATCTCTGTTCTTTCATCTCACTAAGTTGCTGAACATTTCTGACTCATAGCAACAGGCAGTTCACTGCACAACAAGTGAAGAACAACAGGAGCCAAGTTGGCCCTTAGAAATTCTTCCATCAGATATGTGGGCAGAGAAATTGGGTGGGCGAGTTCTTCAAATGGCTCCAGATGGAGACCCTCGCACAATATTCTTCAAGGGCACCAACAAAAAGAAAGCAAGTTACCTGCAGAGATCTTTAGTTAATGTGTGGGGTGCAGCTTGCTGGCCTGATTCAGAAAGCTCAGGGTTCATCTCTAGTTCGGATTCCCAGCCTTTCAGCAGCAGTCAGCATTGTGTTTTTCTGAGGAAATGTACAGAAAGCAGAAGAATTAGCAGATGGGTCATTCTACAGTATGTCACTTATTTCCAGCTTCTTATAGTCCAAAGTTACATTAAATTTATACTTCGCCATTAAGCCATCTCACTGTAAAACAGCATACTGCACAACAAACTGAAACAATAAGCAGTGACTAAAGCTGCAAATTCTGACTATTTAGGATTATTGCTATTGATAGCAAATATATGAGATCCCATAACTTGAGCTGCTGATTGGCATTAGTACAAAACTCCAGTTTTGCATCCTTAAATATGACTTTTCTCCATTTTTATATAATGCAGAGAACCGTAGCGTGGTTTAGAGCAAGATTTTTCACAAAGAGTTCTTTAGCGTTACATGAGAATTTAATGGAGAAGAAAGTGATGGTCAATCTTTTGTCACTTCAGCTTTGTCTCTTGATTAGGGAATTTCTTTTTAATCAACAGATTCTAAGGCCTGAAGAAGTTTGGAAACTGCTTGTTCAGAGGACCAGAAAAACCTAAGGTTGAATTTGTGCTTGATCCTTCCTGAAGATCACACACCATGGAAGATCTTTGCTGCCTTAGTATTCCAAGCAGTATGTCTCTCTGGTTCACAAACATTTTACCTACATGTACCTTTCTGATTTCTACAAAATTGGTGCTGTTTTGATTTGAAAGATCTTAGCTCTCTATCATTTTAAGTCAATTTCTAGCCCATTTGACTGCAATTTGCTCAGAAACATATTTGAAAATATATTACAGACATCTAAAGGCAAATGTGAAACAAGACTTTTGAGCAGATAAAATCCAATGAGCAGAACTGCAGTGTCTTCCAATATTCTTTCTTTAACTAGCCAAAATCAAGTAGATAACGTTGTAGAAAAAGAGGAAGTCTGAAATATTGTGCAAGATAGTTCCTCTTATATCATTTCTGATTAACGCATCTCCAGATTTCTGACTTCACATGTCTGTCTTAAAATATGAACATGATGTATTTCTGGCTCACGTATTTGAAAATGCAGTAGAAGTAATCTTTCTTTAAATCATTGCTTGTCTATAGAGCTTGTGTAAAGCTCAGTCTCCCATTTGCAGAAACTACTACTTCATGTTATGTGTTTAGCATGTCGGGAACATAATCATTACACCATAATATAAATAATGCAGCTTACATATTTGCATCGGGAGTCATGACATCATTATGTAATAATGCCAATTAACCAATGGCATGATGGCATATCTTATTATTTTGACACTGTCATGGTTTCTGAAAGATGATACTGCTTCCCAGATTTATTTATTTTTGCATACAGTCAGACAAATCACAGCAGCATCAAAGTAAAAACATGGACCTTCGTATGTGCCTACACAAGCAAATTGCTCTCTTTTGGATGGTATAGCAGTGAGAAGACCTTTGTTATAGCACTACTGAAGACAACTTGTGGGATTTCTTCTGGGTTTCCACCCCCGCTCCCCTGGTTGGGCTAAGTTAGCACATTTGAAGGGAACTGTGGGTTCCTCTTCAAGTTATTTTTGTATGATTGGGGACTAGGAAGCAATGCTATATATGGGCAACATATGAAACCTTTACTTCCCACCTAAAAATCAGTACATTCCAAGAAAACACATGTGGAAGCTGAAACTCTGCAATTTCCATTTATCTAAAAAATTAACATGAAAAGTTGCCTGAACCACTTCATTACACTACTGTGGTAATCTGTCTGTGAGGCACGTATATTTGCACATTTTATCTAATACAATGTTAGGTTTTAACCCAGCAAAGAAAAACAAGATTTACACTTCATGCAGCAGGGTAGCGGTGCCAAATAATTATAATGAATTTACATAACTAATTCAACCATTCATGTAGGTAATTACCCAAGTTACAAACCTTCTAGAAACTCATGCATTTTTCAGTCTATTTCTCAAAAATGTAAATCATTAGTGGTTGAAAGTCTGGGACAGCAAATGGCTGATAATGCATAAAACATCAAAATCTGCACTGATGCAAATCTGTTAAAAAAAGCAGAAAACAGAAATCATGGAGGAAGAACTTCTTAAGTGGTTAATGACCACATTTTCATTTCCACTTGTACTGAATTGGAAATGTTTTGCTATCTCTTCTCTCAGCTTAATAATCGTGCTAAGCTCAGGCTCATAGACAAGAGGAAAGAGAGAAGGAGTGGGCTTTTTTCATTCCTCCATCTGGAAAATCCTAAAGAATGTAATTTAAGCTTTCACTCCTCTGTTATTTTACTACTAATTCCACTTCTTAGGAAAATCACTGTCATTTTTTCTTTTTTTAAAATAACGTTAATATTTTTACTGTATAAGATTGGTTGCTTACAAGATTTAGGAACAGTCTTCCCTAATGTCATGTCTTGAAAATGGGTTGCTCTGTAATATTCCTCATCTACAGCCAATGAGCTGGTAAAGCCAATAACTGTGGGTTTTTGAGAATTATAATCCAATCCATATGGGGGTATTATGTTGAGGCTGACAGGCTCAATAAAGTCTGAAATAAGTATGTTAGACAGAAAGGATAATGTTTTTCATGCTTTTCAGTTGAAAATGTCAAAAAATGAGTTGAGAGTCCCACTTTTGCAAAACAGCTTTCTACTATCTGCTTGGATTTGTGGAATGCTTGGATTTTATTTACGTCTAACATGTCCCCACTGATGGTAGACATAGGACAAGGGTAATGAAAAAGTGACCAGCCATTTCTTTGTCTCAGTTAAAACTTAGAATGTCCATCTTAAAGCTGGAAAAAAAACACTCAAAAAGCATTTCATTTATTCTTTTCACACTGAAAAACAGGGACATGAAATCATCTTCATAATAGACGAGCAAATGTGCCACAAAGGGCATGAACATTTCTTCTTCTTCCCTCCACTTCAAGGGAAAGGAAAATTTCTAGACAACTTCAAGAGGCACCCTTATCCAAGTCTCTGACCTCAAATCCAGAACAAAGCTTTGAGACAGCCTAGGGCAGGGGTGTCAAACACAAAGCCCGTGGGCTGGATCCAGCCCACGGGGCCATCCTGGAAAATGTAAGGGGCTGGCCTGTGTTGCTTTTGGCCCAGTCTACCCAATGTGAAGAGAAAACATTGGACCAGTGTGGCTTCAGTCTGGTCTACCCAATGCAAAGAGGAAACTTACCAGCAGCTTGGGGAGTGGCGTCAAGCTGGCCATGCCCACCCTGTTGGCCATGCCCAGTGAGTGGTGTCAAGCTGCCCATGCCCACCCAGTTGGCCACCCCCCCAGTTTCCCCACCAGGTCAACTACAGCCGTGATGTAGCCCTCAATGAAATTGAGTTTGACACATCTGGCCTAGGGTGTCTTTTAACATTGTTCAAAGGTGGCAATAGGAATGATCACAAAAGCCAGGTCAGATATGAGCAGAGGTCTAAAGAGCCTGGACATTCAATAGGAGGCTGAGCCAAGCCTTTTGTGCTATAGAACAAGGCAGGAAGTCCTCTCCCTCAGCTGGGAATAGTCAGCAAAGCTCTTTTCAAGAGCTCAAGTGCACAGCAAATTCCCCAGGTCCTTTTATACCATCACAATTTGAGCTGAAATAAACAGGTGATTGCAACCAAAGACATGCCGAACTCAGCAGAACTGCTGGGGAATAAGTCTATATACTATCCCAGAGTCAAGTGGAAATTAGTATCTGTGTATATTGTTTGAGTTTGTGAATTAATGTGTTTTCAGCCATGATGTCAAGGACATCTACTTTTTGGTGACCCTTTTTTATAGGCTCTAAATCAGCATCCCATCGTGTGCTGCATCAGAAGTTTGTTTGCCCTTGGAAGGCGGGTGGGTGTGGCCTGGCCATCACGGCTGACTGGTCCCAGGGCAGCAGGGGCTGATCCCTCGTTGTCTCCAGGACAGCCCTGTCCGCAGCCTATCGAGGGCTGGATGCGACCCACAGGGCGCTTGTTTGACACATCTGCTCTAAATAGTGTTATTTAAATGTATGTTGTTGATGTATGGGAAAAGCCAGCTTTAATTTGGATGACACTCTATTAAAAATGTTTTTTCTAGAAAATATGAGATCTATTGCTCCCTACCATACTCCGATCATGTTTATCTTTTGGAAGAGATAGCTTGGAAGAAGTTACCATGCATTAATCCCAATCTTGTGCCTAAGTCCCACTGAATTTGATGGACATTACATGAAAAGTGTTACCTATAGAAGAGAATATTTGTTGCTCAGGGTTAAAGTGAGGGGCCCTCAGTGCACTCTGAGCTGATGTTTCATTACCCAAATCTGGCAACACCACTAGTACCCTAGTATGGGTAATGAAATGTCTGGAACAAAACAACCAAGCTCAGAGAGCACCAAGGATCAATCCCTCATCAACAGTAGTGCTATAACAATTTAGCTCATTGAAAAAAACTATACCTAGAGATTCTATAGATATAAAGGTTACTATCATGGAACCTGATCTTGTAGTCAGGTTCCATCAAATGTAGCAAGTTTTCTGACCCATGGTTATCAAGAAAAAAATTGTGAACATAAGAATGGCTTCTCCCCAAAGCTTAGTAATTAAAAAAGACATCTGTCCAAAGCTTCAAATTATTAAAGAATATGAACTAACAACAACATATTAAAAATAAAAATAAAGTAAAATAACAAAATAAAACATTACAATTGGTAGTGGATTCTTCAGTGGATAATCAAAGTCTGCCTACTTTTATAGGCAGTATAACAAAAGTTAGCTACGATCAGAGAAACCGAATCATATAGATCTGCTAACAAGTATACATGGAAAAAAAATCAGAATTTCCATGATGTTTTTATCAGATAAGGAGTTATACGGCGGATCATTGAGTCCTTATAGATCACGGGTGTCAAACTCATGTGGCGTCACATAACGTATTGGAACTTTTTTCCCCTTTGTTAAACCGGGTGTGGCCGTGGCCAGTGTGTGAGGCATCTGGCCCATCGGCTGGGAGTTTGACAGCCCTGTTATAGATGGTAAAATATAGCAGGACATGAGCTGATGTTTCAGTAGCTCCTAAACTGCATAGACACAGTCTTAGCTCACAGGGGCTTTTTTTTGCAATGGCCCTCCAAAATTGCATCAGGAACAGCACTGAAGTATGGTTACATTCCTCTGGCAAAATGAACAGACTGAATTGCAGCTGATTTTTTTTTGAGCATTTTATATAATTTTGGAGTGGACTACAATTGGTCTATAGAACCATGCCCAAACAATTAAGTAGAGCTCTTTTTTTAAAAGTGAAGAACATAAATACATCCACATCATAGATCATTTTGAGTACCAAAAGTATGTCTTTTCCCTTGTGCAAAACATCTCTAGATTTAGCATTCAGGCCCAAGAATGATTAAATTACTTAAACAAGAAACTCTGATCCAAAATATAATGAAAATAAAGTATCTTGAAAAGTATTTTCTCTTTCCTTTTTTTAAAATCATGTTTGGCGTTTTTCAAGTTCAAATACTCTCCTATTACCCTTAGCCAGCATTGCCAATTGTAAGAAATACTGCTAATGAATTTCTCCCATTTTTAACGTTTTAATATGACCATATTTCATAGGAAATAATGTGTTATTATGCTAAATACTTCATGATAAATTAATTTTAATTTCTTATAAAATAACATCTTATTCAGAAATGTTACTAACAAATGGTATCCCAATTATTACTCCCAAAATATTTGTCAGAATCATTCTTCAATTTGAAAACATATGCCAGATTTACAGAATTTGTATTCCACAAAATGAGCAAAGGTGAGGCATGCTGGGGATTGTAGTTTATTGATTTTATTTGTATCACACTTTTTCTTCTTCTTATTTCCCTTTCACAATTCTTTGAGGAAGGTGCAAGGAGTAATTACCCAAAGTCACCCAGGGAGGTCCCATAACTGTGGGCAGACTAGAACCAAGTCTCCCTGCTCCTAGTCCAACCTCTTAATTATTATTATTATTTATTATTTTATTAGACTTGTATGCCGCCCTTCTCCCGAAGGACTCAGGGCGGTGAACATATAAAAAAGAACATATATACAATAAAAAGATATTAAATAAAGACAAGTCTAAATTACAAGAAACATTAAGAACAATTAAAATTACAATAATGAACAATGCTATTAAAACAACCCGCCCCCATGGTCAATCCAGGTCGGCCTGCTGAAATAGCCAAGTCTTCAAGTCTCGATGAAAGGAGCGGAGATCAGGGGCCAAACGAAGATCCACAGGGAGCTGATTCCATAGGGCGGGCACTCCCACAGAGAAGGCCCTAGCCCTGGGAACCGCCAGCCGACAATGCCTGACCGACGGTATTCCCAGGAGGCCCCTCCTGTGGGAGCGCACGGGGCGATCAGAATGTGATGCAGGCAGGAGGCGTTCCCACAAGTACCCTGGACCCAAGCCATTTAGGGCTTTATAAGTTATTACTAACACCTTGAAGGAAACCCGGAAGGCAACCGGCAACCAATGCAAGTCGCGCAGGAGGGTGTAACATGGGAGTATCGGGATACCCCATCACAGCCAGCGCATTCTGCACCAGCTGCAACCTCCGAGTAATCTGCAAGGGTAGCCCCATGTAGAGAGCATTGCAGTAGTCGATTCTGGAGGTGACGAGCACATGGTGACTGTTCAAGGGCATCTCGGTTCAGGTAAGGGCAGAGCTGGTGAACCAGCCGAACCTGGGCGAAAGCCCCCCTGGCCACAGCTCCCAATTGCTCCTCCAAATTGAGCTGTGCATCCAGGAGGACACCCAGATTCCTCGCCTATCCACGGGGTAACACCTCCCCATGACCAAAGATGGCACATCCACTGAACACCGAGATGCCGGTAAGAACAGCCACTCAGTCTTGGCCGGGTTGAGCCTAATCACTATACCACACTGCTTTTGAAATGTATTTATGTTACATCTGGAAAGCTACAGGTTTTCCATTACTGCCTTAAAGTAATCAGATTTCAAGTGCCCAATTTACTGTGCTAGAGAATAATAAATGAACTGCTTGGACTTAATTTTTTTAAACTTCAGTGATTTTTTTAAAATCTATGTACAGGCATATGCACAAAAACACACACAAAAGATACACAAAATGCACTAAGCTGAAATGCAATTTTGTTTTGAATTAGTATGCTATGTGGAACCCAGTTTCTGTAGTTTATTAATCACGGTTTCTAGTTCAGCAGGACTCTAGGGCTTGTTTAATAAATAACTGATGGCATAATGCAATATGTGGGCCCTGTGTAGAAGGCATGAGATTTTTAATTTTAGGATACAGACAGAGATTATTAAGACATAAGCAGTGGTTCTGAGATGGGTGCACATTTATTGCAATTAATCAAAATGTATCATTGGACTCAACTTAGGAAAATAAAAATAGCAATTCAGATGAAGCCAGGTGGCTATAGCTTTTATTGGCCAGATCAGGAAATTCACCTTTCCTCCCAAAGGAGTACTTGCAACTCTTTCCCTTTTCCCTTCCCTCCACATAATTCAGTAATAAATGCAAGTAAGTATTGGGACATACTGTGCAAGAAACTGAAAACCAAAGGACCAATTTACCGGAGGCCTGTGATCAATGCATAAGACAATGAGATCAACATTTTACAATGTGATGATGATTAATGGGGGGGTAAAAACATACAGTTCACTTCTAATTTTAGGTACAGAGGAACCTTCCCCTCCCCACTTTCTCTGATGTACAGAGACTCCAATGTTTCAGTTCCCTCCCCTTTTTTTCAGATTGTAAATATTGATTCACCGATTATACTTTAACTTGATTGCACATCTGACACCTTTTGCTATCAACTTTATAGCAAAGAACATCAGTACATTACTTGGTTTGACCTTAGCCTAATGCAGCTGATTATACACCGTATATTACCAGCAAGGTGAAGGCCATTGTATGGGAGGGTAGAAGAAAGAAATAGATTAAAGGGTGCAAAAAGAGCAGTGCATACAATTATTACATCTACTATCTATAAAATGTATTCCTCCCCCCCCCACATTTCCTTAGATGTGCACATCTCAGCCAGTAACTACCCACAGCTATGATGCCCTAGCCAGGACTCAGTTCTAGCAGCATTACAGATTGAGAGAGAAGAAATGACTTCTGATCATGCTGGTCTAATGGTTTTGACAGGTGGTTGTATTACATATTTCTCTCCCAAGGGACCAGCTTTAAGAACTTCAGATTAAAGTGTTGTTAGGTTAAGTCAATCACAGGTCTTATCCATATTGCACTCTTAAGCTGCTTCTGTCCTGCTCTTGTCAGATTGATTCTAAAATGGCTTAAGACAATCTTTCCCAGACTTTAGCAATAGCTTGTAAGGACTCAGTCTGGACCATAGGCAACCATATCATCCCACTGGACAATGTCCCAACTGATGTGTTCTCTGTGCAGTTAATTATGATTCTTCCTGGAGATGTATACTCTTATGTTTGTGTATAGATGCAGAGGTGTTTGCATGTGTGTGTGTGTGCACTGTGTACATATGATTAATAATGCAAAATTAAATTGAATTTACATATACCATACAGAAGTGAAGCATCAAAATTTATATAACACGAAAATACAATGATCAGCTTTAAAATATTTTTTTCTTACAGCCTTGTTGGCCTCTCATGTCTTCTCGAGCTACCCTGTTTAAAAAACACAGGGAAAAAACAAAGGACAAAAAAATAATAATTATAACACACAGACATTTCTGCTGGGTTTTCAGCCAGGAAACTTAGAAGGCAACTCTTTCAATGCGGTGCTATTAAAGCATGGTTGGCAAAGGTACCTCTAGAAAATATTAAAGGCCATGTTAACCATAGATTTAACTGATTGTATTCGTTGTATTTAACTCATTGGTTGAGTACAGAGCAACACTGTTCTTCTCGCCCTCCAAAAATGGCTGTTGGCCTATTCAAGCTATGGGACACGGGACGTGTGGATAAGCCCATGTCTTCAAAATAAATATTTTTTTTATTTTTTTTATTTTTAATTACATTTATATGCCGCCCTTCTCCGGAGACTCAGGGCGGCTTACAATTTTTGGGATACAACCCAGTGTGCTCAGCAATAGCCTTCATTCCATTGTATATGCCTGCTTATTACTAAGCGGCATTTTTACAAGGTCAGCTTATTGCCCCCAACAATCTTGGGTCCTCACTTTACCTACCCCGAGAGGATGGAAGGCTGAGTCAACCTTGAGCCTGGTGGGATTCGAGCCTACAGTAATTGTAGGCAGCTGGAACTTAAGTGCAGGCAATTAGCAGCCTGAGCCACCAAGGCCCTTGGTGTAAGCATTAACCTATAAATAACATATATCACCTTTTTATATTTCAGCCACAGGATTCCCTGCAACATCAATTCCCTAAAAAGAGAGAGGGAAGAGCCCAAATGTCTGTGGAGACTCTCAATCATTCAGGTCATAGTTGTCTCAAAAGTTACTTTTTCAAAAGGCAACTGGGCTGTTTTTTCTTGCCTTTTGAAAAAAAGCACCTTTCAGACAACTCTTGCCCAATTTATAGAAATATCCTTGCTTTGTGAAAATAGTATTATTGGCCAAGAAGAGTAGCTGTCTCCAAATTTGAGTTAATATGACACAACATTGATGTCCCAAGGTTCTCTAACATCAGAAGAACAGAAGAGCCATAGGTATTCCATATTTGGATAGCCATCCAAATTGCTTCCAGCTTTGCTTTGTGTATAGATCCAACTGACTCCAATTCTGCCATTTCTTACAGCTGCCAAGAGCTTGCTTGGCTTATCTTCATCTAGCCAGAGAGAAAATATTACTCTGTCCTAGCAAAGACATGTGCCTGCACAAATACACACCCACGCATGCATGCACATACTTCCACAAACACTCAGTTTCATAATTTTGGGAACCTTCTCACTCAGTTTCTGAGAATCTCCAGGGGCAACTATTTTATCGGTGTGCTTCAGCTCAGTGCATGGAGCAGGCTTGCAGCCCCGGAAGGGAGAAACATCTTCAGATCAACAGATTATACACAGTTCAATTTTTTATTTATGTCTGGTAGAACTTTTAAAGAAATTGGCAGTGTTTTTAATGGCTTAGTTTAACCAAACTGAGTTTATGTGAGTAAGAATAGGCTCTACATTGATAAAATACTTAGGTCTAGTTTAAAGGAGAAGGAGCAAGTGCGTTACAAGTTCTTCCATGTAGCCACTAGTCTTGCTGTTTCCACTCTTTGCAGAAACGTTGTGCTACTATGCAAATATTCTTGCTGCTGCACTCCATCTCCCCACTGAGCCAACCAGTGGACTGAAGCTTCCATACCTCTCTGCTGACATCCCTGGACAATGAGGGTAGCAAAAGCAGCGCCCAGGAGCATTTGATCTGATTTCTTCCTTACTCTGTTTGCTTTTCATGGGAAAGAGAAAAAGGTTGGGGAGTTATCATCTGGCCATTCTCTGAGGGAGCAGCAAAAGATGCCCTCAGAGTGACTGAAGAGGGTAACAAGGTGGCTATAGGACAGAACTGGGCATTTCACATTGCCTGAGCCACATGTGAGGTCAATCAGAAATTAGAAATCAAATGTAAATAAGTTTATGACATGTGTGCTAGTATAACTGCATTGCTTTTATTTTGAAGACTGCAATATACATACGTATGTACGTACATGTGTGTGTGTGTGTGTGTAGGGAGGGAGGGAGAGAGAGGTGGGGGTCCTATAATGAGAGAGCAATAATATTGAGCTGTGTCTTGTAGGAACCTGAGTTCTCTGACTTTGTGGAAATAATGACCAAGAATATAGCAATAGGCAAAAGTCCAGCTTATCAAGAAACTCAGTTTTTATAGAATAGCAACTACAGGAGAAACAAGTTTGTACCTCCTATGACTGGAGATATATTCCAATTGAGTGGGCAATACCTACCAAAATCTCCAAAGCCAGAGGGATAGCTGCAAAGGGCCAGAGTAGTAAAACAGGAATCATGCAAATGTTCTCAGGCTGCATCATATAGGAAGGTCACAGAATCCAGATTTTCAGGATTTAAAAAAGAAAACCCACAACTGAACCCAAACAGGTTTTTAATTATATATATGAAACACTCAGAATACAGAAAATAGCTTTTCATAAACATCTGATATTCGGAGGCTATTATTCTGGCATAAAAGCCCAACGAGAATCACATGCAACCTTTCAGAACCTGAGTAAATTTCCTCAAGCAGCTCACAGGAGTCACGGTGCCAGCTACCCTGAGATACATAGCAAGGCAGTCTTGTAGCCTCTAGAATTACGTCTGTAGAAAAGATTCAAACCTGATTTAAAGGCTGCGTTTAGAACTGGAAATTTTCCTAGTCTTCAACAGCCCCAGCCCGTCCTGTGCTAAGAAATGCTTGAAATTAGGACTTCAGTATTTCGCACTTAGCAATGCCTGCTCTTTATCACATTACTGTGGTGCAGAATAGGCATCAATGAAAAGCAAGAACTGAGTTGCAGAAGTTGGAGAGCTTAGATACCGGCTGCCCATCCCACAAAATTGGCAGAAGGCCAGGAGTCCCAGTGGAGTTCCCAAGAAGGTCAAGGGAGGCTGAAGGGAACTCCCAGTGTGCCTACTTGCTTCTTACAACTTCAGACAAACCAGTTGACATCTCGTCTTCAAATCAGAATCTAATCCAAAGGAAGACAATCCTGAATTTAAGACTCCAGCCCCCAAAACCAGGAAGAGAAGGAAGAGAAAAACATCACCAGCCTGCATTACTGTAGCCAGTACGTCAAAAGCAGGAGTGTTAAACTCATGTTGTCACAGTGGTGTCATGTGACTTTTTCTCCCTTCGCTAAACCAGGCGTGGGCGTGGCCAGAGCGTGACGCATCTGACCCATGGGCCGGGAGTTTGACAGCCCTGGTCTAAAGACAATCTTCTCCTTTTACAGGTAAATTATCAGAGAAACAAAATACTCTGTTCAGGTAAGTGAAGTATTGTTCTGCACGAAACATTTCATAGCAAAGTTGCTCTTGGCTTCTACCATGCTATGACATTCACCCCTTCATTTCAATAGGGGCTA
The DNA here is from genome assembly GCA_009733165.1 of Naja naja. Classification (NCBI taxonomy): domain Eukaryota; kingdom Metazoa; phylum Chordata; class Lepidosauria; order Squamata; family Elapidae; genus Naja; species Naja naja. The sequence continues at coordinate 182,971,979 of CM019149.1, forward strand.
CAGAAGAAGGAATGTCCATGGGCTTCACTCATGTAAGTTCTGTCCAGGAACTCATTCTTCCAAAGCAAGAAAGATGGACAAAGACTCTTTGATCTTGCTTTTTCCTAGAGAGGACATATCACCATTAGACAGCTCACCATTAAGAAGGTGAGCTGTCAATGCAAGTTTCAAAAAGGGCCAATTGCCTGTCGTTCACCATTTAACTAGTATTACATTTTGATATGCTGGTCTATGACCATAATAGAGATTTGATTTGATGTTCAGCAAAGGAGATGACTTTAAATTTTAAGCTTCAAATTAACTCCAACTTCTAAGCAACCTAACTATGGGCTTAGGCCATTGTCTGTCCCATCCCTGTCTGTCCATCTTGAGGTGGCCACACGAGTTAGCCAGCCACCCAGCCAAAGGCTCCTCATTATCTGGCAGCTGCCAGCAATCATTCTGGCATTTTTCTTTTCACGTGCACCTCAGTTTCTTGCTCCACATTGCCCATACATTTGGCTTGCGGAAGTCAGCCAGCCGCCACTTTAACTAGAAAACAAAGATGTCTTACTGGAAAAAGGCGGCTTTATGAAAACATGTTGCTCCATGGGGGGAGAGGCCTGTTGAGTCCCTCCGGGCTGAATGGAGCTCTGCTCATAAAGAATGCTCTCCTTTCAACAGGCGCATGCCGTGCTCCAATAAAGCCATGAAGGATATTAGCTCTTCCAGAGTTCTTTAGGCAGAATTGTCTTGTGAATGAGAGGTTTTGTTTGAGAAGAGTGCAAGACTGGTCTACAAAGCACTCCATTGTTTAGAACTGGAGCCTTATGAGTTCAGCATGCCTACTGATTCTTCCTTTTACTCAGGAAACAAGAAAGGAAAATAAGTAAATGAGCCAAGCATCACAAGGCAAACCCAGGGCTCATGACTTTAAGTTTGCTTCAAAGGAGCCATATGACCAAGAAAGGGGCCAGGAAAAAATTGATTAAGGGTAGTGAATACTTCCCTTCACTGTCACTTTTCCAGGTCATATTCTTCCACTTTAGCTCATTTTTCCACAAGATGGATGCCAAAATTATCAATAAGTGTTAACTGGATGAAAAATAACATAAGGGAGGGGATTTTGAATGGGTAAGTATACAAGTGTCAATGACTCTTCCTTCCCCAATATATGCTTTTCAAGTTTAGAATAAAACATCCAAATCAGGCAATCATATGGCAGATTTTTTAAAAAAATGCTAAGAACTAAACTCGATTGCTTTCCTCTCAGTTTGCTTCTTTAAAAACAACCTAGAGTTTGTTTAGAAAAAGGAGAGAGGCTTTCCTGAGTGAAAGTGTTCAAGTGCTTAAAACTATTTCCAATTTATCCATGTTTTCAGGAGTTATCATAATACTGTGGAACTGCTCAATATTATTGCTGTTTTGCAGGCTTCGGGGTACAGTTGGGGTATAGACTGAAACTAACACTGTGTTTTTCTAAAGTAACTGAATGAGTTTGGCAAGTTTTTAAAGGAAGGATTTGTCAGATCATACAATGCACCTTATCTTTTCTTTAGAACCACTTATGAAATGTGAGTCAGAAAAGGCCTGAGTAAGAACTTGATCACTGAGCAATGGAAAATAAATAAACTCTTCTTCCTGCCATACCTACTGTATTCTCTATAAAGTTTAGCCAAAAGTAATAGGTTCTCAAGTTTCACTCATGGATAAATAAGCCGTCCCATCCAAAGATGCTAAAGAGTTAACAGTCCCAAACCATCATAGAGAAAAGAAAACAAGAGCTACAGTACTGGAATGGCATAGCTGCTAAATTGCAACTTAAGGCTGTTAAGTTTTGAATCACCATTTCTCAGCGATATTATCCTATTTATCTCTTGCTCAGTGTCCATTGCAGAGTCTGCTTTTATCTAGTTTAGCTTTGCTTGAGATATGAGACTTTCTGCCTTTTCCAACTTCTGTAGAGTGGCTGCAGAGATGACAATACAAAGAAGATCTTGTTCAAACCCTCCCAAGACTCAGGTCCATTCTATCTGGGAACTGGTTCTATACACAAAGAAGGAAGCCCCATTATTTCCTTGTCTTCACCCCAAACACTTTTTCCCTTCCGGATTAGACCATGCCCGTACACATCTGCACATACATATACCATACCTCCTGCAGGCATCAGGGTTGGTACAAATTAGATCAGCACCTCCTCTCTAAATCAGATTAAAAACAGGAACAGAAACCCAAGTGGGAGTGATAAAGCTATACAGAAGAAAAGATGTGTGGATAGAAGTGGGAAGGGAAGATGAAGAAGCTTAATAGTAGCATCTGATAACATAACACACCTTTTTGGATTGTATTTAGCTTGAGGTGTACTGTACAGTATGTCAGTTTGAGGTGTTCTTGGGCTTTGCATGGAATGTCAAGGGCCTCACTAAAGTACTCAGGGACAGAATCCAAAGTTAGTGTGATTTGGGACAGGGAGCAGGATAAAAGGAAGAAATTAATGCCTTAAGCTTTTGAAAGATTTATTTTGCATCTTATCCTCCATCAAGTCACCATGCTCTAAATGGACCAAAATTTGGAGCCGAGATGATTTTAGGGAACCTGTTCTTGGGGTTGCAAGAGGTAGAGCTGAGTTATTTGAGGCCCATAAGATGCATTTTGCACCTTGAATAGCCAATAAGATCAGCCATTATCTCCTTACTTTTTCACTAATATAGCTGTACAAAAACAGCAATGTTTTCTACTAAAATAGGTTGTTATGGCTTTCTAGATGCCTGCCAACTCATAAAATATTTCTATGGTCGTTTTAGAGTTGCCAACAGAAAGGGAGGGGGGAAAGGGTTTGAAAGAGCAGTGTGGCAGCTTGGAAATCGAAAGTGCATTCCATGCATAACTTTTCAGAGATAGTAACCAGGTGGCTGAAGTTTCTGCTGCACAAAAATCTAACTGGAGAACACGATTGATGACTCTTGGCTATGAATATGAATTATGATACACCCAGGGGGTGGGGGGAAACCAGGGTCAAGGGTGACAACGAATTATGTGTCTCAGAGTTGGCTACACCCAGGCAGTGCGGGACATGTTAACTCCCAATAAATCCTTTGAAGTTTTGGAAGTTTGGCTCGAAACTCGTGGTTTAATTGGGGCAACTGCCGGAATCCTGACAATACCTTTTACAACATACTGTAATGGCAGTTTTACATGCACATGTCATTTGGGTACATGTGATGTTGAATTAACATTTTTAAAATCAAGTCTAAAAAAAGTGAGTAATGAAACAAAAAAAAAGGAGGAGGAGGAGGAGCAAGAGGAGGAGGGAGGAAAATGAATGTTGAAATGCACTGCTGAAACAGGGAGCATCAGACAAAATACAATATAAAACAGGGGGCATCGGGAAAAAAATATAATATTAGGAAGAACAGAAGACATTAGGGCTCGAAGAAACAAAAACCGAAGAACTGCAGGAAAGCTCTTTTATCACCAGCCTTTGGCAATTTAAAAATCCTGCAAGTGGTGTGCGGGAGGCATTACCTTCTGAGCGGTCCACAGATGCATATTCTTTCACCATTGGCCACCACTCCACCATCATTTCGCAGGTTTCCAACCTCTGATGACTTGCAAAAGTGTCATCGTACACTGAGGGAGAATGCCTGCCCAAAGGAGTGTAAATGATCTTCAGCTCACTTAAAGCTATTCCTGGCTTGAGTGAAGCAGCAAAAATGCTTCAGGAAAATAAGTATGCTTTGTTCATTCCTTCATATTAGCAAAATAGGTAAGTGGGTGGGTGCGACTATTTTCCATGCTCCTCTTCCTTTGAAGTTTTGGCAGGGAATCACCTGCTGTTTCCATAGCACATAAGAGAACTAACACAAGTATTCCAGGAACGAATGCCACACGGCAACGGCTTTATTGGAACCACATTTTCCAAATATTTCCAATGCCCTTATCTAAGCCCTTGGAATTGCAGACTGATGTAGCGAGAAGCTACTACTTACATACTTTTGAGCAGGAGGCAGCTCCATTCTCCACACCCATGTTTGTCGTCTCCTAGATGTGGTGCTTTGCAGACTCAGGTATGCATCAGGATTTAAGTCCAAAAGAACAAGCCTGTTTTGCCTATGGAGACACCCACAAGTAGGGAATACCTTGATTCAATGGTGGGAATATTCTTTTTATATGCTGTAGTAGCTGAACAGAGTTACACATATGTTGGTGGTAATTCACTAAGAATGCACAAAGCAGACTAGATCTATAATTCATTTAAAGCTTTAATAGAAGGGGAAAAAAAGCCCAGATTCCCTTTGTGTCAGAGTTTACATCAGGTATCACAATAAGTCCTGACATTCAGCCTTGTATTCAGGATCTTGCTTATAGCCAAAGCTTCACAGACATGAATGGGGTAGGTACCTTGTTTTGTTGCAGACAGGAAAGACAAGATCATATATCAGGTCTATATGATATGCTATAGTAAAACTTCCACAATGATTAAAAAATAATAAAAACACAGTGCACAATACATCCAAGACAATCATTATAAAACCTAATCATAAAAAAATAGGTAGCCAAAGGCCCTCTAGGAAATCTGTTTTTAAAAGCTTCCAGAAGGGCATTGAAAAGGAGGCCAGTCTTATAATTTTTAGAGGGAGGCTGTTCTATAGCATAGGCACCATGATAGATTGCCTCTGCTTTCTGATCTTAGCTCCCACCACTTCCCCAAAATAGAGTACTACAAACAGCCTTTTTCAGGATGACCTCCTCAAATGCATTTGGCTGGAGTAATTGTTTCTGTAAGTTTTCTGGTTCATTGATCTAATACTGTAATCCAGTATGCACCTCATATACCAAGATGGGTTATGGAGAAGCATTCCAGGCCTAGAAGCTGCCAACAAAATGCCACAGGATTGATCAATGTGATTAGGGGAAAGAGTCCAATAAGATTGGCACCCATCTCTTTAGTCAGTCTAAGGGAAGAAATCTGGTACAAAACTGGACCAGGTTCATCTCCATCATCAATGGAAGGTGGTGATGTTGATGACAGTTAATAGGCCTTTGCATGGTCCAACTGATTCTTCAGGAAGTGCTAAATAACTTGGAGAAAATAAGGTCTCTGGAATGGGAGAAAGCCTCACAGTATTTCCAGCAGGAGTAGGTGGTAATTATAGATGGCCTAAATTAATGACATCTAAGTAGATGTATGAACTGAGTTGTTATAAACAAACTGAACAAGAGTTAAAAGATTGAGCCAACTATCTTTCAGTACATAGCAAAGAAGATGCTGCTCAAAGATGCATTTGTACCCTCTGTTTTTCAGTGTGATTGAGGGAGAGATCAGGTAGAATCTCAATTCAGCAAACGAAGTTTGACAAAATCTGTTGCTCATAGATAACTCACCCTAAGACATCTGCAGCAGTATTGTGGTCTGAGAAGAAGCAGAGGAGGTATATATTTAGGCATAACAAGTATGCAAGAAGAAATATGCTAAATTTAAGTGAAACAATTTCTTAGTAAGTTGAATCAAGGTTAAGAACAAATTTACAATAAAAATAGGAAAGGCTTAGAATATAACTTATGTCCCTGATACCGCAGGGTTCTAAGAAAACAAAATAAATTCAACACTAGCTGGACCCATCTCAATTTATTTCCAGAAAATGCAATGGTCCAAATAGCCCAGACCAAGCCTTAGATGAAAGCACATTTTTTGAGTTGAAACTGGACAGCAGTCATAACTGCAACTCTCCAAATATTTTCAGTATGGAGAACAAAACTTTTGGTGTAAATGAGCAAGCTGTCCAAATGCACAATACAACAATTGTCCAAGTTCATAAAAATGTAATTCAAAAATCTTAAGAAGGCTAACAGGCTGCATGCCAATCTAAACAGAATTACTGTACTATATATTTGCATTTCCCATAGTAAGAATCAAATGGAGTTAAGTCTTGTTGCCTGTCTTTAATGTAGATTAGATTGTAAGCTCCCTAACACCCAAGCTATTAAAACCGTGCGCCTTCTGCAGCCATTCCAGTAGTTCAGAAATGTTGGGAAGGTGGTAACAGTTGTGGAGTTCAGAAGCCAATAATTATGGTTTCTCTATAAGTGACCCAAAGATAGAGGAGACCTGGTATGGGGGGAAAGGGGGTAGATAAAGCCTTTTTAAAGTTCTCATTTGGTAGGCCAACACTGCACTGAGCATTGGGTAATGACATTTTGTGGGAATTTGACCTCCAGATAGTACAGTTATAGAACTGTGGAAGTGGGCAAGTCTACTGAATTTGTTTCCAAATCGATCAGTATCATCTACCTATTTGGTACACAAGGCAAGAGAAAGTCCATTCTGCAGAATAGTGATTGATGATCCCAAGGCTCTCTGTCTCTGAGCTCTATTTGATTTCCGGGTACCCAGACTTCTAAATGACAGATTCCTTTCCTAACAGGACAGATAAGGAACATTTGGAACATCTGGTTACCACGTTCTTCCTTTCTCCACGGTACGTACTTGATAACTTCAGAAGAAAAGGCAATTTCTTAGCATGGCACTTACATGCAAGTGGCCAGATTTTCCACATATAAATAGGTCCATATAAATAGGTCCTCAACTCACGACAATTGGCACTGGCACTTCCATTGCTAAGTGATGCCATTGTTAAGTGAGTCATGCCTGATTTTGCAACCTTTTTTTTTGCCAAGATTGATAAACAAATCACTGTGGTTGTTAAGTGAATCCGGCTTCCCACATTGGCTATGTTTGTTGGAAGCCCCCTGGGAAGATCACAAATGGCCATCACGTGACCCAAGGATGCGGCAAGTATTGTAAATATCTGTTGATTGCCAAGTGCCCAAATTCCGATTATGTAACTGCCAGGATGCTGTGACAGTCGTAAGTGTGAGGACTAGTCATAAATCATTTCTTTTTCCAGTCCTGTTGTAACTTCAAATGGTTGTTAAATGAATGGTCACAAATTGAGGACTACCTATATGTTAGTTTAATTTTTCTGAAGTAGAGACCTCTAATATTCCACAGCTCTAACGTCTCCGATATGTGGGAGAGGGAATGGAACAAAACAGAAAGTGGTACTTTCCTATCCATATTCTTTCACAAAGCCTTTCACTGATAACACAAGCAGACACGGATTAATGCAAAGGCTTTGAAGTTCTTGAGAAAATCCGTTTGCCTCATATTTCATTCTACAGGTAGTCCTCGACTTATAACCATTCGTTTAGTGACTCTTTGAAGTTAAAATGGCATTGAAAAAAGTGGCTTGTGACCGGGGGTGGGCTTCAAAACTTTTAGCAAGGGGTTCTCTGCTCGCTTGCTGGGTGGGCGTGGCCATGGTGGGCGTTGCCTAGTCGACCTGTTGCACCATTGGGGGAGCATTTTTGCCCTCCCTGGGCTCTGGAGGCTTTCACCGAGCCTCTGAGAGGGTGGAAATGGCCTCCCTGGACTCCGGAGGCTCTATGGAAGCCGGAAACAGGCCCATTTCCGGCCTTCCTGAACTTCCGGGAGCCCCATTTTTCATCCTCCCTGAGCCTCCGCACGCACCCTGTACTTACCTGCATCCAAAATGAGCCGGGTGGGGACTCCCGGGAGGGGCAGGGTGGGATGGGCGGGGCCAGCCAGGAATGGGATTTGGGGGTTCTCCGAACTGCACAGAATCTTAGCTAGGGGCTCTCCCGAACACCTGCGAACCCCCTGCAGCCCACCAGTTGTGGGCTTGTCACCATTTTTTTACATTTACCATTGCTGCAGCATCCCCATGGTCATGTGATCAAAATTTGGGCACTTGGCAACTGCACACATTTATGATAGTTACACTGTCCTGGGGTCATGTGATCACCATTTGAAACCTTCCCAAACATCTTCTGAAATGCAAAGTCAGTGGGGGAAGCTAGATTTGCTTAACGAATGCATGATTCCGTAGTGATTTGCTTAAGAACTACGGCAAATGAAGATTGTAAAATGGGGCTTAACATCTACCTTGCTTTGCAACAGAAATTTTGGGCTGAGATGTAGTTGTAAGTTGAAGACGACCTCTATATTTGACTTCTGATATTAGGGGAATATTGGTGACTTGATCCATGGTTAATGAGGTTTGAAGAAGCTATACAGCACAGGCCACCCCTTCCACAGTGATGTGATTTATTGGCATCATTCTCAGTTTCTACACCAGACTTAGCAATAAATGTTACCCAGGATACCTGAGGAATTGCCTTTTTCCAAGAGTCTCTACCTGTCCAACTAGATCAAGCAGAATGGCCATACTGCAGATCCCGGCAGCTGGCAGAGACCAGAAGATGAACTTTTTCTACAGTGGCCCCTGCTCCACGGAACATCCTCCCTTTGGAAATCAGATGGCCCCCAACCTGTAAGCCTTTCATAAGGCCCTACAAACCTGGCTGGGCTCCCAGATGCATTTTGGACCCTGTTTCCTGGCTGTATTGCTGAGTGGCCATGTATCTCGGCTGCTATGTGTATTTAATCTGGGTGTTTTTAGTGTTTTATAAAATGTTTATAATATTTTTAATTGTAATGCAATTTTTGAATTGTAAGCCGCCCACAGTCGTTGATTGATATAGTGTGTGTGCATATTTGAGATCAACTTCATCACTCAATTGACATGTACTGGCAACTTGATATTCCATACAAGCCTGTAATGCTGTAATGTGCATTATTTGTGTATGCCATAATAAACATGTCAACATTTATTCCCTTTCACAGATACTTCACAGACTTAAGCTAGGATTAGTTCAGAGGTGTCAAACTGGCATCGTCATGGTGTCATGTGATGTATTGCTAAACCGGGCAGGGGCGGCACATGATGCATCCAGCCCGCAGGCCGTGAGTTTGACGCCCCTGGATTAGTTGGTGCATTCACTTTACTTTGAGGACTGATTCATCTCCGGGGCTTTTTAAAAAATTAAAAAGGTTTTCAATTTGTGATATGACAACAGCAGTCTTTATTTACAAACTGAGTGCTTATTTTAAGAAGAGGAAGAGGTTTGTTTTCTTTTTTAAAAAGGTGATACTTGTGTTCCTTTTAAATGTGCAATTGTTCTCTAAGAAGTCAGTCACCCAAGGTTACCTTGCTTCAGCATAACTTTTAAATTGCAATTAAAGATATCATGAAAAATTCCTACTTATTACAACTTAAATCAGGGGTGGGCAAACTTTTTGACTCGAGGGCCACAATGGGTTCTTAAACTGGACCGGAGGGCCAGAACAAAAGCATGGATGGAGTGTTTGTGTGAACTAATATAAATTCAAAGTTAGATTACTTCATGTAGCCTTCTGGGAGAGCAAGAGAACCCTCCGCTCTTTCGCCCGGGGCGGATAGAACAGCCGAACGGGCCGGATCCGGCCCCCGGGCCGTAGTTTGCCCACGGCTGACTTAAATACTAGAACAATTACAGTGAGGGCTAACACAAGACTAGCGGTTTCAAATTGTACTCCATGAAATCCTAGGTTTTCCCAAAAATTTGATAAGCAATTTGATGAAAGACAAAGGGGGAAAAATCACTTAGATGAAGCCAATTTTCTATTACTGTACTGGAGCTTTGTTTCTTAATCAGAGATTTTGACAACTTTTTTTTAAAGGAACAGGTTCCAAACCTCTGTACTAGACCGCATTTCCTGTTTTTATTCAGCCTTTTGGTTAAAGTTTTGCTTTTGTTGACAGCAGAAGTGTATAAGCATCAAATAATTATCAGACTCCAGTTGAACAACAGTAAATATTTACATATAGGAAACAGGTCATTGAATAGATCTACACAGTGGTACCCACAATGAGGGTCAAAAATGAAGATGGCACATATGCACAAAGCACAGGGCTTTGATTACATTCACGTTTTTGATCCAGTTTTCCCATGGATGTTGCTGGGTTTACTCTGCCTTCAATGTAAGACAGGCAGGTTCTTGACATTAATCTCAAGGATGTTGAGACTATTGTAGTCTGGGAAAGGGGAGGGGAGAGAGAGAGGGAGGGAGGGAGGGAGAGAGAGATGGGTTATGTACATTGTGGCTATACTGTAGGTTAGTATTTCTTATAGTGTAGTCTGAGGACCCCTGTGGTTTCCCCAAGATGAGGGGTGGGATTCTACCGGTTCTGTCCACTTCTATAGAACCGGTTGCTCTAAAACAGCAAACAGAGAGCATACGTAAAACCAGTTCTATGTCTGCTGCTGTTTTGGCCCACCCGGGCTCTTACCTGACCTTTATTTCCTGCATTTTCAACCGCAGCTGCTTTGCGCAAAATCACCAAACCGGTAGTTACACCGGTTGGGTCCCATCCCTGCCCAAGAACTTATGGGTGGTCTGCAAAATCAGAATTATTTGCCAAATATTGATGAGATTTGCAAACATTTTAAAAGAATGTCACTCCTCATTATGTTTTTTTTTCAAAATGCAGTCATAAAAATGTTGTCATGAAAAACATTGTATTTGTATTAATATCTAATGGGTTTAATGTCATTTTTACATGGTTCAATACATATTCTACAAATGCATCAACTTTAATTTTTAATACAGTAATTATTGATAAATATTGTACGTTCCGCACAAATAAACGCTCTTTTGAAGTTAATTATTAAAATTGGGAAGGAGGCCCGAGAGCAAAATGTTTATCCTGCTGCAGATGAACTAGTTCATGCTCGTAACTGCTATGATTCTATGGCTTTTAAAGCTGCCAAAATCTGAAGGATGCAAAAGAAAAAAAAACTCTCATATAGCTAGTGTTTAAGAATAATAGTGTCTAGCCCATCCTATTGGAAAATGAAATATAAAAGTAAAACTCAATAGTAGAAATCAGAATGTTCTATAATCATTTGTCTGAAGTGGTATAGGGTTGAGCAGGGGGCTGGGCTAGAAGACCTCCAAGGTCCCTTCCAACTCTGTTATTCTATCAGCTGAAGGCAACTTTGGACAAATAAAAGTTTGAATTCATCAGTTACCCAACAGCTGTATAACTGAAGTAGAATTTGCTTGTGCAAATATCAGTCTATAAGGGAGCATTATTTTAAAATCTGCAGATTCTGAAAGTAAAATATGAAAAAAATGACTTCAAAAAGCCTCCAGGAAAGCGTGTGTTTGAAGCAAAGACAGCTAAGAACTGCAGGTTTTGGAAAGGCATGAATGTGAGATGCCTTGCACCACAAATGAAAGAAAGATTTCGAAGAAGCAAAAGTAACTAATACACTGGGTAAATTTATATATTCAGAAAAAGGGTTACATAAGAAAAACAAACAATTTTACTGGGAGTCAAAAGTGAAGGAGAAAACACAAACCTGTTGAAGGTTGTACAGATTGCTTATTGCAATACAGTGCAGGATAAAATATGAAAGAATCTAAGCAAGCTTACAAAGAAAATCCCAGTTAATTTATTTGGCTCTGTACATGATTAGATTTGTATGAGGAAAGTAGAGATCAACATACGGAACTCATAAATTCAGATCCTTTTTGGCAACCTTCCACAAATGTGGGAAATCATTTCTACATCACAGAGCTTTGCCACATAATTGGAATCCAGGTAAAGGAATGTTTCCCTTCCCTTCCCTCCTTCCTTGAAAGAGCATTCAAATTCTTAAGTTTTTAGATGAATGTGAATGACTATGCATTTAGTGATGCCATTTGTATGGTAAAAATTAAACGATCAAATAAAGAATAAATAGCATTGTTGTTTTTAAATAAAACTACAGGAAGTTATCTGAATAAAGACTGTCCTTTATAATAATGGACACCTACAGGGGAGTTAGGCATCTTCAGAAATTTTAATTAGATAGGGTAGGGATCCATGATGGGAATAGCACTTTTTTTATGCCAGTATAGTTTTCTTCAGCACTGAGGATGGGAAGATAATATTTTAATTTGATAATGATAAAAAGCCACGGGAGCCCAATTTTGGCTCCCAAAGGACAATATATGGAGCAGAGGAGCTAGAACAAATTTTACTGCTTGGATAGATAACTTGCTCCTCCACTGATTACAGGAAGAAAGAAAAATTACATGGTTTGTATTTTTGAGTCTACCTAACCCAGATAGATTTTACTTGGCCAAACCAGGTGACGAGAGAAAGCTTGTAGAGAGTTTCCTTCTCTCGTGATTTACAGTGGGAGGAGACAAAGAGGTTGGCATGCTTGGTGGTAGCTCTACTCCTGTGCACCACCCTGCTCTGGAGCCCAGTGGCTCCTAAGAAGAGTTGGACCTGGCTTTTCCAGAAGGTCTTCGGAGATTGAATGACTAAAGCAGTTCACAAGTCTTTTTGTGCCTTGCTTTTATCCAAACTAGAATTTAGAATTAGGATACTTTATTTGGCTAAGTGTGATTAGACACACAAGGGATTTGTCTCCTGTGTGGAAACTCTCAGTGTACATGTATAGCAACAGAGTAATAATATTCATAATAATAATACTAATAAGAGGGGGTAGTAAGGAAGATAAGGATGATACTAATACTACTGCAGCCATACAACCTAATGTCTATATACATAGACATTAGACCAGGGGAGTCAAACTGGCAGCACCCACCGCAGCTCTGTGAATGAAGAAAACATTGCGAATCGTCATGTGACTGCAACCTGATGCCACAAGTTTGACACCCGTGCGTTAGACAGTACTGTGATAATTCACTGTTTCATTGATTTGGGGATTTCATTGAATTAGGTGTTTCATTTCAAACCACAGTACTTCATTGCTATTACTCCTATTTTGTACACTACTTACAGCCCTATGTAGCAAAGCAGTGTAAAATTCTTAAAGTTTGAACAAACAAGCAGAACAAATCATGGCCAAGATCAATATGACCTTGATTTCCTTGGATTCCAAACGGTTTGCTCATTCAAGAGTCCCAGGATCAGATCTGCAGATTTCACTATCTTTCAGCTGCTGTAGTTTGATTCCCCCCACCCCCCCTTTGGTATCAAGAGTTGGATGATACATAGACTGCAAAAATCCATTGAATTGAAAGGACCAATATGGCCTATAAACACACACAGAGAAGGATGCACTTTTATGCACCCAAAGCGTCTTTCTGTGGATCCTGCTGGTGCTGCCTCTGCTTACAATTACTGAAAAACTCCACCACTCTCACCCATCTTCCAGAACTGAGAAGAAATAGAAAATCCCAGGTCCTTCAATCCATACACCTGACATAGCTGTATCTGTTTTATACCATCACTCTGTACTTCTCTATATTAGCCATATCAATGAAGTTCTCATTCTCCAAAAGGTTGCCCCAAAGGATCTAGACCATTGAGTTTGGTCTAGTGCAGGGGTGGGCAAACTTTTTGACTCGAGGGCCACAATGGGTTCTTAAACTGGACCAGAGGGCCGGAACAAAAGCATGGATGGAGTGTTTGTGTGAACTAATATAAATTCAAAGTTAGATTACTTCATGTAGCCTTCTGGGAGATCAAGAGAACCCTCCGCTCTTTCGGCTCCATGGGCCGGATAGAACAGCCGAACGGGCCGGATCCGGCCCCCAGGCCGTAGTTTGCCAACGGCTGGTCTAGTGGCTAAAGATGCTAGGCTGGAAACCAAGAGATCATGAGTTCCAGTTTTCCTTTAGGCATGAAAGGCAGCTGGGTGATTTTGGGAAAGTCAGTCTTTATCAGTGCAAGCCACCTCACAAGGTTGTTGTGGGAAGCCGGAACATTTAGGTATGTATGCCAACTTGAGTTGATTAAAAAAAGGGTGGAATAAAAATCTAAAAATGTATATTACAGTTGCGGGCACAGAAAAGTGGATTTTGTTAAATGCCAAGCAGAACTCAAACTGTTGAAAGAGCAGTGACTGAAAACAGAATGTTGAAGAATCTTTAATGGTGCCTACAGATTTTACAGTGTTACAGAGTAAAAAGGATTCACATAAAACTTTCAATGCAGTGACAAATTATTAGAAGGATTGCATTGAAAATGGTTGGCAACATGTCTGAATACCGTACACAATCATTTTTTCCATTACAAACACTGCTGGAATGATTTTTTTTTAATCCACTGCACAACAAATGTCTGAGTATCCAAAGATGGATTGTAACACTAATCTAACCAGCATCTGAAAGCATTTGATATGAGGGTAAGGAACAGTGGAGAACTTGGGCAAAATATATCTGATCATAAAGGTTCAATTATTTATGTTTTAAATTTATTTGCCTTTAGTGCCAATGGCCCACTGATATAAATAAGGAAAAGTGCTATAACAGAACTAGATTTCCACTTCGTAGACCATTACTGTGTCGAGGGACATGCCCAGAGCAAAATTCACCTGATTACATGCCAGGCTGATTTTCCTATCGCTCAACTTTCTAAATGCTAAGGATGTAGAAATGGCATGGAAGATAGCATATCTTCCAAGATAGCATATCTTCCAAGACTAGTTTGGTTAACTTGAATTTCTTCTTTGGAAGCGAGTCCCACCTAGAGTACCCGTTGGGTGAAACTGTCCTCAAGAGGCTGATGGAAATGTAAAGTTAAGACTTCTGTAGAATTGCCCTATTAGTATAATGGAAGATTAAGGTTCATGATAAGATTATGTACTGTACAGTAAGTAAAGACATTGTTTTGCTTTGTTTTAAATTGCAAATAATTTTTGTATTTCTCTCTGCTGGATTCTTCTGAATCAATGATGAATTGAAAATACAGATGTAACAATAATAGCTGATAAGAATCCCTAACTATATAAATAAGCACGGTTATATGAATACTTAACCTACACTCAGTCCAGGTTTGCATGACATTTGAGTCAGTCTATTACCACCCCTGAGGAAACTGATTCCACGGTGGAATCAGCTTAAATCCATACCTTCCAAATTAATGTCCTTGCTATTACGGCAGTTCTATTTGTGAAGTTGGCTAGCTATCTTTTTTCAAACTGACATTATAATAAAATAGAGTTTAAAAATATAGCAATATTTTTATACATATGTCTTTCCAGCTATTCCCTTTCAAGGTAAGCAGTCTTACTAACTTTATCTAGCCACTCGGCCTTCTCTTCTCAACCAAATCATTCTTCCTTGCTTCATTTATTGTGCAATTCAATCCTCATATTTTTTTCCCTCCAGATGATCAAATCACACACACACACACACAAATAAATTCTAGTCATTCATTTTGTGTTCAATCTACATTCATTCTTGAGCCCATTTCTTGCTTTATCATGAATGGTTTTTAAATAGGTTATTCAACTTTTATGCCTCTTGTGAAAATTTCACTTCCGGGTAACCAAACTAGAAGAAGCACACTTTTATACACAGAGATATTGTTTCCTTTGTTCCTCATGCATGCTGCCTTCTCCTCTTTTAGCAGCATTTGGACATCTTAAAAATACATTTTTCCAAACACTGTACACAATTTAATACAGATGCTCTGGTTTTTGCCATTTACATTTAAATTATGCTTGTTCACTACATTTTCCATGTCCTACACATCTGCTTTGGGTTTTGATACATTAATTTTCAGATCCATAACTCTAGTTGCATCATATGCTCTAGAATACCACAGTTTCTGAAGGAAAAACACAGCATTATATGCTTACTGCCTATTAAAAGTATGTACATCTCCACATACCCAACCAACAACACACCTCATGGTGTTAAATACAAGTATTCCTTATACATTTATTAAAAAATACATTTTTATATTATACCTATTTGCATTGGCTGCTCAGTGTGAACCACTGGACAATCATTTCATTTGTTTACTTCTGTATGAATTTCATTGTCTATTCTCTCAATTGAGCAAGTTATGCTCAATTCCAAATTCATACAAAATATTCCATCATTCAATTCTATTTATCTGATCACATGGTTTTCTAAACCAACAACTATGCAATACATTTTCTTCCTTATACTTGGCAGTGACTGGATAAACAGTTCATATTACCTGCACAGATTTCCATCCTGCATGCCCCAAGTATTGCTCACTTTCTCCTCTCATACCTTTTTGATCAGAAAAGTGCCAAATGCCTTCCCAGGCACAATTAATAGAAATAGACTTATATGCCACTTCACAGTATTTTACAGCCCCCTCTAAGTGCTTTATAGAGTCAGCACATTGCCCTTAACAATCTGGGTCTTCATTTTACCAACCTTGGAAGGCTGGTACACTGAGTCGACCTTGAGCCAGTCAGGATTGAACTGCTGGCAGTTGGCAGATTTTTGCCTGCAATACTACATTCTAACCACTGCGCCACAGGACTCCTATTAACACACTAAAATCAATTAACATACTAAATACAATTAACATACTAAATCTCTCTTGTGCATTTTTTTTCACTTTTGCTCCTTTTCTTTTGTACATGGGAACAATAATTGATTCTTCCAAGCATCAGATACAGCTTCAGTCTTTACAGGTGTTGCACAAGTCATGCCACTCAAGTTAACAAACCACATCCATATTTAAACATTTCTCCAGTTACACCAGCTGCACCTGTAGCCTTATCATTTCTCAACATTCTGACTATTTTTTCATTAAACACTAACATTTATAGTGTTTTTTTTAAACCATTGTTTGACAAGTCATTACCACACAAATCTCTAAAATACTCCTTCAAAAATTCCCTCATTTGAGTCAGAATACATCCCATACCATCTCATCACTTTAATTCCCTTCACAGTGATGGAGGCTCCTTGGTTAGACCTCTTCGCCTGGAGTATTTCCCAAATTATTTTTTATTTTAATCAAAAGCATTCTGCATTTTCTCTGCCCTTTTACAGTAATCTTAATAGTTCTCTGCTGTCACTGACTACATTGTTCACAACTATCTTTCTTCTGTCCATATGCTTTGCAAATATCTTTTTTCTCTGTCACTGCATTAGTCATTCTTGTATATGCATTTTTCTTACTAACAGCCTCTTTTCGTTAATCATTTCATCAAGCATCCTCTTTCCTATTTTCCATTACTGTAATTTTATACATTTCTGTAGAACTCTGTCACATAATTGTATTTGTTTTGTTTCAAGAGGTTTCCCTAATGGAAGGCTATGTCCACTTTTGTTGGAAATTAATTTTAATTTTATTGTATGAATAGCATTCACTTCCCTGCATGTATTCATCAATGCTACTCCACAAGATCAGACTAATGAGAGACATTCATTCAGATGTGAACCAGGCAAAAATCCAGCGTAGGTTCTCTCTCCACCTGTTGGCTACCCTTTAAAGAAGTTACGCCTTTTCTTGGGCTTGTGCATTAGCCACTGAGTTCAGAAAAATACATAAACAGTTAAAGAAGACTTCTGTTCCCCATTCTCTTAATTTCAAAGAGCTGCAATATTTTTTCTTTCTCTCCTTTCATTGCTAATGTATGCTCTTTCCCCTTTACTCCTCCTACATTCCAAGTCACAATCTGTGGATAGATCAACCCATACTTACATTTGCCACCCAACATTGTTTTGGCCAATCAAGGCTTTTACAATACTGTCAGCTAAGTTACCCATCTTGGTTGGGTGTTCAGCATTCCCAGATATGGTATTAGTATGGAGTGTTTCAGTCAGTTTGGATACATTTGGCATTCCACAAGCACAACCAAAGCCTAATTTTATCATGTCCAGAATATTCTGTGCAAGCTTCAGGTCTGTAATTTAGGGAGGACATAAGTAACAAAAAATGCAATAAAAGAAGCAATTATTGGGAACACAGCAGAAAACCAAAGCTAAAGCAATCAAAATAATTGAGATTAACTTTAGCATGACTTGCTAAACATTAAAGTAAACAAATTTGTTCTGGTCTATGGTTGCAATTCCAAATATTACAGAGGACAGGGGTGATCTTCTGTCAGGTGATGAGGGCCTGTGTCAGCCAATACAAGAGCCCTGAGAAGCAATCTACATTTTCGTGCAGCACATAGGATGCTAGTTAGTGTTCTTAGAATCAAGTCAAATCTCAAAAGAGTATACAAATGTTTCATGGATGCTTAAAGGAAATAAGAAGACTTCTAAGGTTGTTTAAAATCTGGAAGATCAGATAAGGATTCCCCAACTTTGACCTTAAAGCAGGGAACCCACCTTTGAGATTCTTGATCGTAATATGGAACTCTGTGAGAATTATATGGGCACTCACAGAATGATTCTAGGGTGCATGTGGCATCAGAAAGCAGACAAAACCCTGGATTTTATTTCATTTTTTAGGAACAAAAAATGAAATGGACTCTAAATGGGACATTGAAGAAGTACAAATTATGCTTGAAGGTAGTCTTTTGCAGAATGCCAGCTTACTTATCTCTTTCTTTAAAAAATCAACTTAAAAACATTAAAACAATTCAAAATTTGCAGATTAACAGTTCTACCTACATCAAATTGAACAGAGGAATTGAATGGAGTGCCACAACAATCACTCCTCTACTGTTCAATCATTTTCCAGATGATTTAGATGAAATGGTGGAGGAAATGCTTGTCAAATTTGCAGATGATACAACATAGCTTGGACAGCTAATACTTCAAAAGGCAAAATAATAATAGTAATAGGCACCTTAGGTACAATCCCAAATCATCTAGCAACACTTGAACACCATCGGCATTGACAAAACTATTTCCAATCAATTGCAAAAGGCAATTTTACTTGGAACAGCTTAAAATATTTTTAATACCATCAAACAACATCATCTCACTATTTTAGGTCCTTGGAAAGGATTCGATAGGTGGATAAAAATGCCATATCCAGTCTAAACATCTGGCTGACTGTGCAATGAACCATAGTAAGTTTTCATCAGTCTTAGGCTGTGAGTCTAACTGTAGATTACATCTATGGAGATTCTCAGTCATCCAGGTCATGATTGTCTCAAAGGTGCTTTTTTAAATGGCAAATAGACTATGTCTCCCCCCTCCCCCGAGGAAAAAGAAGTCATGAAATGAAGAAAAAGAAGATGAAGCTTCTTGGATGAGAAGAAAGAAAAAACCATTACTACCAACCTGCCTTCAATCAAGGACCCATATACTGCACAAGTCAAAAAGAGGGCTGTGAAAATATTTACAGACCCCTCACATCCCAGACATAAACTGTTTCAACTCCTTTCCTCAAAATGATGCTATAGAGCACTGCACCCCAGAACAACCAGACACAAGGACAGTTTTTTCCCGAATGCCATCACTCTGCTAAACAAATAATTCCCTCAAAACTGTCCAACTATTTACAAAGTCTGCACTACTATTACTGTTAATCTTCTCATCACTCCTTATCACCCATCCCCTCCCACTTGTGACTGTATGACTGTAACTTTGTCGCTTGTATCCTTACGATTTATATGGACTGTTTCCTAGTATGATTTGATTGCTTATTGTACCCTATGACTATCATTAAGTGTTTTCATTAAGAATTATGATTCTTGACTCTTGACGAATGTATCTTTTCTTTCATGTATACTGAGAGTATTTGCACCAAGACAAATTCCTTGTGTGTCCAAATCACACTTCGCCAATAAAGAATTCTATTCTACTCTATGATAAGTGAAATGTCTTCTTTCCCCTCAAGAGGAAAAAAAAACATAGTCCGGTTGCCTTTTGAAAAAGCACTTTTGAGACAACTGTAGATTACTCCCACATAATACTAATAATAATCTGGTAGTCTGGTTAAATGGAATGAAAGTAACTGAGTGAAGTTTAACAGGAGGAAGTGTGAAATTCTTCACTTAGGAAACTACCTGACCAAAAGGTTAATTTTGTTTGCAAAAAAGATAAGTAAGTGACTACAAACTAAGTAGGAGCTAACAGTGTGATAGTACAGATACTACAGTGACAGTGAATGCTACTTTAGGCTGCCTTAAAAGAAATATAATTTCCAAATCATGAGGAAGAATTATTCCACTCTATTCTCCTTTGGCCAGACATCTCAATTACTGTTGCTAATCCTGGGTATCATACTTTAAGAAATGTTCACAGACATTAGAATAGGTTCAAAGAAGATCAATTAAACTGACCAAAGAACTATGAAAAGAGATTGAAGGTACTGAGAAAGTTTATTCTTGAGAAAAGATGTTTGACATAGGATAAATTAGCACTCCTCATATACTGCATGGCTGCAACACAGAAGGACGACAAGGCTTGTCTCATTCCACAATGCAGGACACAAAACTTTCGACTTAAATTAGAGGTTCAATTCCAAATGAATTTCAAGAAAAATAAATCCTAACAATAAGAACAGTCTGAAAATAGGAAAAAAGACCCAGAGAAGTAGTGGATTCCTCTTCACCAGAAATATGAAAGTAGAGTCTACACATTGACCTGTCTGGAATATTTTAATTTGGATTCCAGAACTGAGTGAGGGAGTGCATTCATAGGTCTACACTGCCCCTTCCAACTATGATTCTTAAAAAATTAGGGAGCTTCAGAGTTGCCAAACATCCTAATAGTTTTGAGGAGTGACATGTGTACACTCTATTGTTTGAAATTATGGAGACTGCCTAATTTTATTTAAAGACACACACAAGACAGGGCATTCATCACCAGCAGAAGGCACCTCTGTTCAGCCCCTGGCATCGTGGTGGATCTCAAGTAGAAAAAATGCCAAGCCCAAAGACATGGGAGAGCAACATGTTGCTCTGGCTGTACAATAGCAAAAGGAGGAGGCTCTCTTCTCTGGTAAAGCTATGTTGCAAAGATTCACCTGAACTATCTGGGATGAGGGGGTCAATCATATGCAAGTCACCTATTCCTATGCATGCCATAGCAAATCAACCAATGCACTACACACTTCTACAGCCTTCAGCGAGCTGAGACACTTTCTCCTACATACTAACAGGCTATGGGTGCTAGTCACTTATTGACAATGCTTGTGCTTATATAAGGAAAACCAGTATGGTATGGACTGTACATAACCCTCACTTTGCTGAGAGTTGTACCTGCAAGGAGTGGTGGCAAATAATCATCAAAGTGACCACTCATCACACAAATTACAGACAACTGTACTGAGGGGCAGAAAGAGAATCGGTGCTTTCAGATTCATCTAAAAGTAAACGTTTTACAACTTTGGCTCACAAGACTGCGGCAGTTCTAGGAGTGAAGACACCCCTCCCTCTCCCCTTCAAATCTTCAAATGTTTCCAATCTTACTTTGGTCGAGGGCTCTTCGGACAGGTCTCCCATCCTTGGTTTTTTCCTACCCGGAAAGTGGCTTACTCAGCGAAGAAACCAGCTGGTCACAAGCAACGTGACCTGGTAAAATAACTGCACTAACCCAGAATGCCAAGATGTACCAGCATAGCCAGCCCAAAATCATATTCAGGCACGTCCCAGCCTATGGCTTCAGGCTGTTGAGTCACCAAAAGCAACAGCAGCAGCAGCAGCAAGAAGGAAGACTTGTTTTGGAGTGGAGAATCAACTACTAAAAAAACCAGGAAAAGAGCATTTCAAGCCAGAGAAAGCAATCTTGCCACAGTCTGTCAGAAAAAGCCCAGCAAAGTTGAGATGTTTAGAAGAATGTTAGACTCAGCAAAGCTGAAAGGGAGCCTAAGAGAGAAAAAGTAGGCAAGTGTTTTCAAAAATACCTGAGCACCAAGCCAAAGTAGCAGTGGATCACAATTTGAGAGCAAGAGAAGTAACTTGAATACACCAATCTAGGAACAAGGAAGCCCATGGCCCAACTAAAAGATGAGTGAAGCCTGAGTGCCACAGCAGAGAAGCTCCAACTGTACAAGCAGCCAGCCGTTAATTACGTATACAACCCTGCATACCAGAGGGCAAAACCAACAGGGAACTTCATATGACTTTGCATATTTAAGCACAAGGGACAATTACAAGAAGAGCAGAAGTGGTTGACTGGTGTTGCGAAGGAATGCAGTAACCCTCTGTGCCTGCTTGTATGCTAGATAAATGCCAGCCTTCATACACTATAATTCAACACAAGCTGAGATGTGCATCATCTTATACACGAAAAGCATTGAACAAATAGAGTCAATTAGTTTAATACAATCCCAGTTCTCACGTCATGGGGGAAGCAAAGAGCTGAAGCCCCTTATCATACCATCTGCAGAAGTCTCCCCCAGCAGGATTAGAGTCTTTGGTCACTTAAAAACACAGAGATATATATACATACACTTTCTTTCTCTTCTTGACTTTTTATTCACAGGTCCATAGTAGAAGAGGACGCAAATCTTAGGGAGACAGCCTAAAAAACTGGTGGATCTATACCTACAGCATCTGAAAAGCCAGTTGACAACAAAACCTGCAGGACATTAGGATGAGGGTTCCTGTTGGTCCTGAAGTCACATGTACCCCATCAAAGCTCAGTCATAAGAATATACAGAAGCTTTTAAGCCGGTAACATGTCTCATCCTCAGTTTCCATTCTGTAAAACATGATTCCAAGTGATTGTCCTTCACCAGAATCTAGACAGCTCCTAAAGCTAATGCATTTTATATAATAATCTAAAATATCAAGGTCCATAAGAACAGTTCCTGCTAGAGGTTTTAAACCCATAAAATAAGACCAGCCTCTACTTCTAATGATTTCTAGTAAGAATGAAACTGACTACCTACTGTCTCCTGGTGGTGCAAGAGAAAATGCCACACAGGAGATATGCTGTGGGGATATTATCATCAACTGGACATAAGAGCATTCAAACATGACATTTTGCAGGGAGTACATACAACAAACAATTTCCCAGTATAATGTTATATATATTTTTTGTTTAACTGAGAAAAGTTACCTCTGAAGACTTATTAAAAATCAAAGAGACACGCAGATCTAAGCTCATTATGTCATCAAAACAGGATATGGGAAGGAATCCTTAGCTCCTGATAGTAACATGAGAAGGAGGATTCCCCAATAAGAGTTGCTTTCTGCAGGTTGCCATCTAACATGAAGGAGATGGGAGTCACACCGAGATGTTAAAATTTGCAAGACTGAAATCCAAAATGTACTGTACATATTAAACCTGTAGAGCAACCATCCTAGAAGTATTTAGTGAGCTACAGCACCTTGGATTATCAGGCTGATCTATGTGACACAGAGGGTGGTAGTTAGTCTTGTCCTTGCATGAAGAGAAGTGTTCACTAGTAAGACTCTCATCCCACAATCCTCACATATTTACCTTATCTTTGCAGTCAAGGGGCTCTTTGAAAAATGTTATAATACAACAGAAGGTCCACTGAGCCCAAAAGTAGTGCATCTTCATCAAGGGCCTTGGTGGTGCAGGCTGTTAATAGCCTAGCACTTAGCTCCAGCTGCCTGTAATTATTGCAGGCTCGAATCCCACCAGGCTCAAGGTTGACTCAGCCTTCCATCCTCTCGGGGTAGGTAAAGTGAGGACCCAAGATTGTTGGGGTCAATAAGCTGACTTTGTAAAAAATGCCGCTTAGTAATATACAATGCAGGCATATACAATGGAATGAAGGCTATTGCTGAGCGCATTGGGTTGTATCCCAAAAACTGTAAGCCGCCCTGAGTCTCCGGAGAAGGGTGGAATATAAATATGAATAAAAATAAAATAAAATAAAATAAAAATTGTACCTTCCAATATTAATTCACTTGGATGGTGTATTGGTTTATATGTACAATACTAGAATGCACTGCCCAGATACTGGCCTATGTCTTCCATAGATAAGTGGTACTTCCACAGGCTCAGGAAAGATGACCTTCAATGGAAGTGAGGTAGATTGGAAGGAAGGAGGACACAGGCCCATATTACAAGAGCCTTTCCCAATCCAACGTCCAATGCATGTGTCCTCCTGGAATGCAGGATATATATACTACTTTCAACTATAACAAGCCATAGAGCCTAGAGATGACCTTTGGTAGGTTTGTTGATGGTAAAGAATGCAAAAACTTTTCTTCTATTCCAAAGATAGTGTATTATCCCATCATATGACAGTTGGCCCAATGGAAAGATGAGCCCAAGCTGAAAACAATGTAGGCAACATCTTAGCAATACCAGAGGCAGACATGGAAAGCCTGCCAGAGACAGAGTAAAAAGATGTAACATATTGTGTTGAATGGATTTTGATTATGAAAACTCCATCTTCTTAAGAAAACATCGAGCACCTCAAGAATCCCTGCAATATTGGATCATGCTGAACAGCCTGCTTACCCTACAGATGACATAGATAAGAAAAAGATTCCTCATCGAGATGTTTCTTCAAAATCTGTAATGAGTGAAGCTCTCTGCAAACAGCAAGCTTGGATAAATCCATTTTTGGAAGATTCAGGGAGAATATATTTCACTCCATTCCATATTTTGGATCCAGCTAAATTTCAAGATTGGAAAACTAAATTCCAAATGCATTAAGCTTTTGGTAACGAAAGATTGTTTATTTAAAGGATTTCATTGCAGCCAAATATAAACCCTATTCCTTAATGTTTAGATTTCACACTTTGGAAGCTGCTAGCTTACTTTTTTGTTAGATGAAAATTGCAAACCATCTGCTTGATTCAGAAATTATTGATCTAGACAGCAGTGGGTCTGCTGTCTACATAAAGGCTGTTCTCTCCCATCTTCTTTGAGCCCTTTATGTGGACTTTTTACATGCAACTAAGGTGGGTACATGCTGGAAGAAGGAAGATGGAGATGAATTCTTTATGGGCTACGGCTAGGCCATTCTTCAAACTTCCACAAGATCACAATGGAAAATGTCTTTCTTCTTAAAGACAAACATGGTTATTATAAAAGGAGATCGTTCTATCACAACCCTGATTTTGCCATTTCTATTCGATCTACATCCCAGCAAATATAGTTGGGGGGAAAGGCCATCATTCTACACCAGGTGGCCCCATGTGCATAAAACTCAGCAAGCATGTTAAATTCCTCCCTCCTTCTCTTCCTTCCTCTCTTTACCTATCAACCAGTATAACACTCAGAATAATTAAACAATATTGGTTTCTGGAATTTGAAAGAGAAGGTGCTGGTGATATAATTGATGCTAGCAGAAACTTTTCAAGAATTAATTCTTTTCTTGATTTAAAGTAAACGTTTGCTTTCAGAATACATTTCTCAATGTTTTATTCCTGTTTTTAGAGAATTTTACTGGAAACTGGTTTCATCCTTGAGTGCCTCTATATCATGAAGACATCAACTCAGACACGAGTTTATAAGAGGAAGGAGAGACCACCAAGGCAACTAACATAATCCACCTCTCAGTCCCTGGTATTCATTGGTAGGCTTTGTTATAATGTCAGAATTCTGCATTCTTAGAAAATGTGCCAATTTGTATTTTTCACTTCAGATCAAATCCTGTTTAAAATTAGCCCATAGGACAATTGGGGAACCTATATTTTCACCAGTCAGTTTAAAAATAGTTCTCTTCCGTTTTCATTGCTTGCATTAATGCCACTGATATACTGAAAGGTTGTCACAGAAGAGTCTCACTACTTCTCCAGGAAATTGTGCTCCTAGGGCTACTTCTCTGCAAACAGAGAATGCAATGTAGGAAACCACCTCAAAATCCTCTAGTAGTAAAATCAATCCTTCCCCCAGTCAATTCCCCTCACAACTTTATTTTATATTTATTTGGCTTTAGAGAGGGGAATGCTGTATCCCAGGGCCTGGATGCATGATGTCATCATTAATCTGAAATATCAAGCGATGACACGACAGGCAATACAGCAGCCTTCACAAAAATTACGAGTCCTTTCCTCCCACTTTTATCACCTCACATTACTAATCTGACATGAGAGGAAAGTCACCACAGGGGACTGAGTCCTTACACCCTAATCACGCAAGCCTGATATATCTGTAAAAGCTTAGATGGGGTGGAGAGATGTAATGTCACAACAGCAACAGTCAGTTGAAACTCAATAACTTTCCTTATATGCGAAATCTCTTGCATTTCTGGTTTCTTGAACTTCTCTAAAAACAAATGGTTAAAAAGAAGGTTTTAAGGTTTTAAGCAAATTCTTCTTCCAAAAAAAAAATTTTTTTTTCAAAAAAACACTGAAAAAGTAAAAAACATTTTCTTGGAACTTTCTTGGAATTAATTAGATCTTAACAAAGTACTGTTTGCAAATGAGGTCCAGTTTGTCTTAAAGCCTCCTAAACTGGACCTAACAGCAAATAAAGGAGTTTGGTGGGAAGCTAAATATATATCACGCATCATACTGCAGCTGGAATTAACTCTGAGATTGATGTGATTGGGCTACTGAGATAGGAAATCAATCTTTTCTTCCTTCCTTCCTTCCCTCCCTCTCTCCCTCTCTCCCTCCCTCCCTCCCTCCCAATTTCTGGCTTTTTTACAAATCCACCAGTCATAATAAAAATCACCTTTTGTGTTATCCACATTTTCAATATAAATTTGAAGCACCTTTACACATTCTAGACAATATTTCTTGAGTCATATACCAACAGTACATCATTTATAAAAATTCTTTTTTAGGGTACAACATAAATTAAATTTCAGTCCTTTTATTTTTTTTTAATTACATGTATATGCCGCCCTTCTCCGAAGACTCAGGGCGGCTTACAATTTTTGGGATGCAACCCAGTGTGCTCAGCAATAGCCTTCATTCCATTGTATATGCCTGCTTATTACTAAGCGGCATTTTTACAAGGTCAGCTAATTGCCCCCAACAATCTTGGGTCCTCAGTTTACCTACCCCGAGAGGATGGAAGGCTGAGTCAACCTTGAGCCTGGTGGGTTTCGAGCCTACAGCAGTTGTAGGCAGCTGGAACTTAAGTGCAGGCAATTAACAGCCTGAGCCACCCAAGGCCACTTTTAACCATTTATTTTGCCATTGTTCCATCAATATAACCATGCAAAGTTCTTAACCCATTTTATCATACCATCTTTCACTTGTTCTTCTGTTTCAAATTTCAATAAAAGCTTATACATTTTAACAATTGCATGTTCATCATTTGTATGTAGCTCAAATTCTGTCTTCTGCTACTCTTTCCCAGATGCTTTATTATCTGCCATAAATCCTTCTTAACTTTAGTGCATACAAAAACTATTGAAAATTAAATGTGTCTACAGTTAGTTGCTCTTTTGATTTCATTTCATATTCTCCATGTTTTCCACCCAATAAGTCGCAGTAGTTAACTGTTTTTCTTTACCGTTTCTTTCCTGTAAAATGCTTCTTGTGCTGAGATGGTACAGATTCTAATTATCCTGGCAGCTGCATGGCAGACTAGAATGGTCTCAATGACACCCCATTCGGTGTGAACTGCAATAAGACCAACTGTGAAGTGATGAGGGCATGGTCATCTATAAGCAATGCATCCTGATCCAGGAAAGGGCACACTGATACATTAAATATAATTCTGCAAAAGCTCTCATGACCGTGTTTCCACCTACTATTCCAGCAGAATTCCAGGAGGATTTCCAGAAATCTTTTGTCAGTCCGTCCAGGTAAATCATTTCAGAAGTAAACAAAACAAGGATTCCAGGAATACTACTTTACTGTTATATTGAATAATAATAATGGAACCTGGTCTCTCTTTTACCAAATAGAATCAAGGTGGAGTTTTTTGAGTTTTTCTTATGGCTTCTCCTTTCACAGGACTGAGTTGCCTATCAGTTCCTTTTAATTATTCTTGCATTCCTTTATCAAGATTATCTCTATATTCCTTCATACCAGTTCTGAAGGGGGGAACATGATCCTGCTAGAAGGCCTTGAATTCTCTTACTAGGGTTCCACCTGTTACTTCCCATCCAGACCCTAACAATCTCCAGAAATCAGGACAGGACATCCACTACAACAAGTGTCTGGATAAGGGCTGATATGTAGAGCTGAATATCATTAAACTTTTGCTCATTCCCTGCCCTCTGAATGACCTTAACCAGCAGCTTCATGCAGATATTTTAAGGAACTTTAAATTGGAGTAACTTGGGTTGACTTCTCTTTCCCAATGAACCGATAGCAACTAATTAGGAAGGAGGAAACCACTAACAGAACTCCTATTCCTGAACCCCACAGTTAATCCAGAAAGATTGCTGGGTGGTATCATAATCTGCTATCAAGTCTAACAATATCAAGAGGGTTGTCTATTCAAAACATCACCAAGGTGGATCTTCAACTAGAAAAAGAGACATCAAAACTGTCCTTATCAACATATCAATATCCACTGAAGATTCTATTTAGGACATAAGGGATGTAGCACAGTTTTACAAAGAACATTATGTCTTTCCCTTACACCATTACTAAAAAAAGTCAGTTCAGAATTCAGATAATTTTTCCAAGTGATCCGGAAGCTGTTTACCATCTGATAAATTATTTACTTCCAAATATTTATGGATTGAAATAAGTGGGGATCAGTCTTCTGATATCATACAGCGTAGGTTAATAAGTGGGGATCAGTCTTCTGATATCATACAGCGCAGGTTATGTTGAAAGGGGTAGGTGAAATCAATCCAAGCCCAGTGCATGGAGCCAAGTCTTAAAACATAGCATTTACAATATCTCTGTGTCACTGCATGGGTATTTCCAAACAGAGGGATCTTAAGCAGAAATTCCATCGTTACTTTCTTAACGTATTTTACTGATAAGGAAAAAGAGAGAGAGAGAGACAGACAGACAGAGAGAAGGTGGGAAGGCATAAAAGGATTCAAAAGGACACCTGACATCATCCGGATCCTTACTAAAGTTCTCTGAAAAAACAGGGCAATTGCACAATAAAGTGCTCTACACTCTTCTTCCATATCATGTGGTTAGTTCAGAGACAAATCAAGGGTGGTTTTTGTATGACCGGTATTACAGGTCAGAAAGCAAACTGCGTTTTTGAAAGATGTTCGGTAGAATGATTGTTTTTTACAGTAAAGTAAGCTGCAGGAAAAAAAATGCATGCATAAATGAGGTTTTGTTTAGTCTTCTTGGCCTTTCTCATTGCATCCTTATGATGCAATGGCAGCATTTGTCTCTCCTGAATGTCGGCTGCCCATCCTCTTCTAAAGCTCAACAGAAGCTAACATGGCTATTCTCCCTTCTTAAGGCTCTTTTCTCCACTGCACCTTTATGGAAAACACATCCCAGGAGCATTCCTTTCAACCTTTACTTTCTATGGCTTCCCCCCCTTCTCCACCCCACTCACTTCGGATACTCATTGTAAGGCAGTAGAACACTGTTTGCACCTTTCTTGTTTTCATTCCCCCTCCCCCTCTGCAGGACAGTTATGGTCTCTCTCCTCATAGTGGCCCTTATTTTTTCCCCCATCCCTGCTCTTCCATTTCGCTGCTCTTAGAGAGAGCAAGTTTTGAAGGTCCATCTGGGGAATTTGTGTGAAAATCACACGGAGGAAATTATGTGATGGGCCAGATGCAACCCACTGACAAGAACTTTCTTATCCCATCGCCCTGTGTGCTCCCACAGACAGGGTCTCCTCAGGGTGCTGTCAGCCAGACAGTGTCGGCTGGCAACCCCCAGGGGGACAGCCTTTTCTGTGGGTGCACCCACTCTTTGGAACCAACTACCTATGGAGCTTCGATTGGCTCCTGACCTTCGATCCTTCCGTCACGACCTAAAAACATGGCTTTTTCAATCGGCCAATCTGGACTGAAGGGGTTTTTAATTATTTTAATTGTTCGTGGGTTTTAATTATTTTAATGTGTAATTGGGGTTTTGTTCTTGTTTAATAGTTCTTTAAATTTTGTACTCTGGTGTTTTATTGTTGTAAGCCGGCCTGAGTCCTTCGGGAGAAAGGACAGCATAGAAATCCCATAATTAAATTAAATTTTTCCTGAAAAGAATCTGCAACTGGAGCCAGATATCTCTTCAACTTATCTAAAGAATAAAGGAGATCTTCCACTTCTCCACAGGAGATATTGTCCATTGTTCTTACAGCTTTGTAACAGAATGCCACTTTTGGATAGTATAAGACTTCTACTCCAAAATGTGGTATCTGCTATCTAGCATTCCTGACATAATTCAACATTCTCTGAATAAGCTCAAATAGAGACCTCCTTTTTACTTGTTCCTCCCATTAGTTGAAAGTTTACTATTTAACCATAGAATTAATATTTAACCATAAATCTACTTTCCCGAGTTTTTAAATAACTAATTTCTACCTTTGTGTACTATGTTCTCCTTGACATATTTCCCCAAAACTCTAGTTTATTTTCAATGTTCCTTTTCTTACTTTTGTTGCAGCTTTCCTATATTCTTTTAAAATCTTTTGAACTGAAATGAATACTTACTGTTGCCCTCTAAAAACGTCTCATGTTTTTCCAACAGATGACAATTCCTCACTTGTGTCCATCTTTGATGATCTTCTAGTCATGGTTTATCAAACTATGTTACTAAGATGCCTAGTTTTCTTACTATATTGAAAAATTGTTCCGCTGTGTGAAACAATACAGTATTTCTTACTGTTCTTAATTTGCAATGCACAGCTAAAGAAGGTAATTTAAGATGCTCATGTCCCCTGAAGAGATTTCCTTGGAAATAGTAAGGGGTGGGGGGAGGGAGAGAGAGAGAGAGAAGGTCTTGCAGAATACCCTGCACAGCTGCAAAGGGTTTCGTTCAAGGAATTGCCAAAAATTGCCACATGTGCTTACGATTTATATTCTGAAACATCTTTCTCCCTTCAGATCTGAAACTACACATTACTATTATAAACTGCTAAATGAACTCATCTACTTGGTATGCCTGTAAAAATAAGAAAAGGGGTTCACTGATCTGTACTAAGTGCTGCAGTCTTCATGCAATGAGTTATCTTAAAAAACCCAAAATATTTCCCCACAATTTTCCTTTAATTGTATCCAAGACATATCCTCTGAACCTTGTTCCTCTCCGCTTCCAAATCAAAAGTGACATCTTGCCTGAGTGGAATACAACTAGCTGCTTTGCACCTTTCCTGAGATGTTCCAACCTGTACCCTCTCATGAGTAAGAGCAGTATATACACACTCCATCGCTCAATAAGGGCAGAAAGGGGCTGCCATCGTTGGTAGGCTATAGTCTTCTCCAGCCTGGACAATGTAAGGTGCAGCTTAAAAATAAACAAAGAAGACAGGTTTTGACCTTGAAGCATAATATGAAGAGGGATTTTATCAGCAAGAAGCAGTGTATAGTCTTACTTCATATGTACCATTAGCTGCTATTCCAATCACAAATGAGGAAGCATTCTTCTACTTGAAGTTGAAGCTATGGCCTACTATTTATTCCATTTAAGGACTAACATCTGCTTCCTATCTGGAACACCAGAGGCAAATGCCAGAGACCTGCTGGGTATTGGTTTCTGAATTAATCCACTTGTGTTTTCTGCTATCTGGATATTTTGAACAGAGTATGGACCCTTTTTGTCCACCCACCCACACTGACCTCTGTTCCTTGGCACAAGGAGCCAAGAGGGGATCTTTGTTCAGAAGCCAACTACCATGAAGCACTTCCTGTTCTATGGAAGTTAAGACTATCTGTAGGAGTTACAGGGTGGGGCAGAGAGATGGCTTATAATGGATGAAGTCATCCCAGCTGAAGAGAATTCCTTCAGTTCTTAAATAGCATGAGTGGGTGGAGAATAGCTATATCTTCCTGGTCTGATTTTTCAATGCTAAACCCAGCTCTTAATTTACTCATCTTGGGGACTTGTGCAGCACAGGGCAGGATAACAACTGCTGCCTGACTGGCTTAATCAAAACCAGAGCTCCCTGACAAATTCTAGGACATTTGAGGCCAGAAGTCCAAGGAACCGCCGTTGTGCTGGCCGCAGATTACAACAGATGGTTTTTGTTGCTGGCCTGAGATTTAGCAAGAGGTTTTGGGAAAGCGAATTACTCAAAGAGCAGGGAACTGATCTCCTACCTAGTGGGAGTTTATGAAAGACAGAACTGGGGGAAGGATGATTCATGGACACTTTTCAAAGAACCTCTAATTAATTTGCACATAAGCAAATGAAGAAAAAGGGGGTCCCTAGCTGGCAAGACAGCAAGCACAGAGCTGCTGGGAAAGGGGGGCACTTGACTTGGAAGGCCGCTCAAACAAACAAACAAACAAGTCCAGGTCTAGATGGGGGTGGATGCGAATTGTTATGATCTCTCTAGAGGCTTTCATTGTAGAAACGTTTCCCAACAACTCATCTAGATTAAACAGACCTTTCCAAGAATGCACAATCACCTGGCCTTTCTAAAGCAAAAGAAGACAAGTCCTCGACCAAGTTGCAGTTAATCAGCTCCCTCCCAAATGCTGAGATTCCTGCAAAATGATTACATGCTTTGCTGAGTTTTATGTTATTTAACAAAAATAGTGGTTGGGATATTCCTCACAGACCACTCCATCACAGCTGAAAGAAAGTTGAAAATGTTCTCTTCCTACAATATTTAAAAATGCCCTGGCAAAGAATTATACAAAGCAAAGGTTTTTCATGCTGCTAAGAACAGTCTTCAGCCATACGCTCTGTCAGTCACAAGTCCAGCCACACTGGGCAACCAAATGCATCCTGGAAACCTACAAACTTAGGAGAGCAAACGCCTCTGTCTTTGTTGATTTAAGAATGGTATGCCATTATCAAGATTAGCAGCCACTCATGGTTCTATTCCAGCTGTGGGCAAACTACGGCCCGGGGGCCGCATCCGGCCTGTTCGGCTGTTCTATCCGGCCCGAGGAGCCGAAAGAGCGGAGGGTTCTCTTGCTCTCCCAGAAGGCTACGTGAAGTAATCTAACTTTGAATTTATATTAGTTCACACAAACACTCCATCCATGCTTTTGTTCCGGCCCTCCGGTCCAGTTTAAGAACCCATTGTGGCCCTCGAGTCAAAAAGTTTGCCCACCCCTGGTCTATTCCATTAGAGACAGGGAGACAGAACAAAGCTAGAAGATGACCCATCTCTATGTAGAATATGAGTAAAGCTTAGGTTGTGGACAAACTTCACAGAATTGGGGACTAGAGACAGAAATGGGAACAAGGAAAATGGTCCTTGGTAACATGACACAAGTTTGAGATCAAAGAGTTCAACTGACTGGCTGAAGTGACAAGGCAAACAAAAGGAAATTTTGCTCCATACAACACACAATTGGCTGAAAGAATTCATTGCTTTAGGATGTTGTGATGGCCGTCAACTCATGTTACACATGACACCCAGCTGCAAGTACCTTTTTTCTCAAGTCTCTTTTGCAGTGATGTGACAAGTGGGGTGGGGGGAGGAAAGCGTTGTTTTGAGCAGAAATTGGTCAGAGGGGGAAGAGTTAGAGGCTTGGTCTCTGCAATATTTGTCTTTTGTTCCTGGGTAGTATTAAACATACACGTATAAAGAACACTAGAGGAAGCAGGATGGCCATAATACACATTAAGTGGCTTCAGACATGGATAGCTTTTTAAAGAAATAGGACAAATATTATGTATAAAGAGTTTTGCAGCCACCTCAAAGTGATTTAAACAAAGTCACTACAACAAAATTATATAAATAAAAGTATAAAATACTATGTATAAAAGTACCAAAGCATGCTATCTAAAAACAATAAAATGCATATTATAGATAGTCCTCAACTTACAACCACAATTTGGCCCAAAATTTCTGTTGTTAAGTGAGGCATTTATAAAGTGAGTTTTGTCCCATTTTACGACCTTTCTTGGCACAGTTGTTAAGTGAATCACTGAAGTTGTTAAATAAGTTAAGTGAATCTGGTTTCCCCATTGACTTTGCTTGTGAGAAGGTCACAAAAAGTGATCACATGACCCCGGGACACTGCAACTGTCGTAAATATGAACCAGATGCCAAGCATTTGAATTTTGATCATGTGATCATGGGGATGCCACAATGGTCATAAGTGTGAAAAATGGTCATATTTTTCCGTGCTGTTATAATTTCGAATCATCGCTAAATGAACTGTTGTTAAGTCAAGGATTACCTATATTTAAAAAAAAAACCTTAATAATCTCATCCCCTCAAATTCATTCACAAATTTTGTAAGTTCATTTGTAAGGGGGAGAACAATAAATGAATTTTCTTTTGGAAATTTTCTGTGATGGGGCTGCCACTGAAAAGGTCAAAACCTCTGTTCCGATAATGTCAAAAATTGGGATTGCTGGATCATTCAACCACAAGGTGTGGTTTTTTTCTGCTTTGTTTCCATGTTCTCAGTCTTCCACAGCAGTGCCCAATCCCCCCACAACCTTTTGGGCACCAGAGATCGATTCTGCAGAGAGAGGTTTTTCTGCAGGCCAGAGGGGGCGTGGTTTCATCTGCTGCCTGCATCCCTGGAATCAAATCTTTTTGAACTCTTGCCATCATTCAGACTCCAATTCCTGCCTTCACCCATTTCCAGAGTTATCCAGTACCATCTGAATGACATTGGTCTACTTTCCTATGGCAGGGTTGACTCCACTGGACCCAATGAACCTTAGGTCTAATCTTATGAGATTATTTTTATGAGTTTAGAACGAAACAACTGGACATAACCCTGGGTACCTTGAGGGACAACTCTTTCCTAAACAATGGTTTGTCTCACTGAAGAAATGATGACTATCAAGGGAAATGTCGTGGCTTCTTTCTGATGCCTAATATTTGATGCCTAGCCCAAATCCTACAATCCGAGGCAACCATATAACTGACTGAAATCCCTGGAAAGGTCAAATGTGGATAGGCTGAAAATTAAAAGGCTGAATGTCAAAAAAGGGCACTTCCCAGTTACCTGTGCAAAGATCTAAATCCAGATAGGCCACCACCACAGGTCCTAGTGGCTTCTTTTAATCCCCCTTCACCTTTTACACAGTTACACTGAACAACTGCCAAGTCCCCATCTTCAATCTAGGTTTTCTTCTCAAGAAGATCAAAAATAGATTTTAATTAAAAGAGACAGATCTGTCCCAACAGGCCCATATGGCTCGAGTCACTGATAGCCCTTAATCAGGGGCTCTGTTAAGAGAACAACTGGTTTGAATTAATTTACAAGCTTCTCTTTTTAAAAACCAAGATCTATTCAGAGCACATCTTCACAATCCTCCTCCTAAGCGCTGCCTACCTCACCTGAGAAATCGTTTTAGAAAAAAAGATTCTATTTGTTCAAAAGAATATTTTGCAGCCTCAAAAGGGCAAATGCACCCGACCAAGCCAAAGCATGCCCACAGCCAAGTTATTTTGGCAACTCGCATAGAAAGGCCACACCCCGGTTGGTAAAAGCTAACTAACATCCCCAAGATTCTGCCTAATTAACCTTGGCTCCCTGTGCTCAAGAACAGGATCTGGAACAGGCCAAAGCCTGTTATTTCAACTTTGTTTCTCACAGTGGAAAACTCGATGGCTCTGTGTGCTCCCGAGCAAGAGGGAAAAAAGTCCTCTCCTGCTACTTTTCTGCCATTGGTCTTTGGAAACATGTGCCCTCAATTCAGAGATTACAGGGAATCTTGAAGACTAGCAGTTTCCGATTGACCTGACCTCCAGGAATGTACCCAACCACTTGAAAAGCCATCTGAGTTAAAACCATCCATACTTGTCTTGGCCCACTTGATACCACACAAGGTTTGCTTTCTTGGCTATTTTCGCCTATTGTCTGCTACTTGTGCTTGGAAAGCCCTTGCAACTTGATCATGTCTATAAGGCTGCCTGGATGCAACAGGACTTTTGAAAGAAAAGGGGGAAAAAGAGTGCACTTTTTTTCACAAGAGCCACTGACTTTTCTACAGAAGAATAAAAGTAGCTGCACGCATAGGATACATTACAGTATTCACAAATCCTGCAGCTGGGAGAGGGAAGTCCGGTTCCATCAAAGGACCCCCTGAACCTCCAGCAACAATAGCAGCGGCCAAGCCCAATCGACGCAAATATAACATCCAAGAAATCAAAGGCGTTAACATAGCGGGTTAATAACGGCTATATTAGACCATTCATCGGGACAATCGCAGAAATTTATCCTCTCCTGCTTTTGCTGGGGGTGTGTTGTGTACATGAGAGCGTCCGCTCAGGAGGGGGCGCCTTAAAATGGGAAGAAAGGATGGAGGGGACGTTTGAAAGAGCAGAAGCAGTCCGGAGGGCGGGCGCGACGGCTCCGCTGTCCCGGCAGCGGCGGGGGGTGGGGTGGGGGAGAAAGGCACGGTATTTTTTTTTCCCTGCAGAAAAAACAACAACTCAGCGAAGGGTCTGCGAGAGGGGGCAGCAGGAAGCGAGGGCAACCTGGCATAGGCTAGGGTCCAGAGGCCGCATCCCGGAGCCGAGAACAAAAGTTGCAAGCGGGGAGGAGGAGTTGGGGAGGGGGAGAAAGAGGCGATTCTCTCTGGCCAGGAGGAGCGAGGGATGCCTGGACTTCCACAAAAGAGGGAGTTGGAGGATGCAGAGGGAAGAAGCTACCCCGCGCTTGGCGGGACGGCGGCAAGCAGCGAGAAAGCGGCGAAGCGAGGAAGAGGCGAGCGCCCCGCGTAGCCGCCGGACTCACCTCACGGCTCCGGCAGGCGCCAGAAAGCGGCGGCGGCGGCGGCGGCGGCGAGGTCTCCTCTCACCCGCCTGTCGAAACCCGAGCGACGTCGGCAGCAGGAGGCAGCCGGGTCGAGCAGAGGGGGCTGACGAGCAGCCTCCATCGCCCGCCTGCCTGCCTGCTTGCCCGACCTCCCGCCCAGTCGTCGATGTGATCCAGCTGTGCCTTGGATGCAGCGGAAAGGAGGCGCGGCGCCCGGCGGGCTCAGCGGCGCTTCCTCCGGCAGGGGGTGCGCCCCTTTCTTCGACTGCCCGCCCCTCTCGCTGCCTTGGCTCGCAGCGAGCCGAGGCAGGACTGCATTCATGGGCTCTTCCTTCTTCTGTTTCCCACCCCGCCGGAGGCAGCAGATCCGCCATAGGCTGAGGGGGCGTGAGGAGGGGCGCGGGTGGCAAATTCGTATCTCCCAAAGGCCGCTTATCGATAAAATGTAAAACCCCGAAGGATTAAGATATCAACACAGAATAACGCTATCCCCACACAAGCCCCCGACTACAAAAGATGCCCTTTCTGGCTACCCCCACAAGTGCTTAGCCGCCGCCATAGACGCTGGGGAGAGGAGGGATCCAAGCGCTAGCAACCAATACAATGACCCTCCAAGGTAGGCCGTCAACTGGGATCAGAGGAAGGCCAAAGTCACCCGGCGATTCGCAGGTAGCAGCAAGGCTCGAATTTTATTTATTGATTTGATTTGTCAATCGCTTACAGGATAATAGGTATAAGTATAAACATAGTTATGAATACATGGAATGGATACATATAAGAAAAATAAAAAATAAAAATAGGACAGGGACTGTAGGCACGTTGGTGCACTTATGCACGCCCCCTACAGACCTCTTAGGAAAGGTGTGAGGTCAATAGTAGACAGTCTAAGGTTAAAGTTTTTGGGGTTTGGGGAAGAAACCACAGAATCAGGTAGAGTATTCCAGACATTGATCACTCTGTTGCTGAAGTCGTATTTCCTGCAATGAAGTTTGGTGTGGTTAACCTTGAGTTTGTTATTTACTGTGTGGTCTTGTATTGTTATGGTTGAAGCTGAAGTATTCATTGACAGGTAGGACATTGCAATGTATGATTTTATATACTATACTTAGATCGGACCGAAGGCGTTCTAGATTTTCTAGGTCTAGAATTTCAAGTCTGGTGGCATAAGGTATTCTGCAACAAGTAGAGGAGAGGAGAACTCTTCTTGTGAAATATCTCTGGACTT
The DNA here is from genome assembly GCA_009733165.1 of Naja naja. Taxonomy (NCBI): domain Eukaryota; kingdom Metazoa; phylum Chordata; class Lepidosauria; order Squamata; family Elapidae; genus Naja; species Naja naja. The sequence continues at coordinate 183,009,392 of CM019149.1, forward strand.
TCTCAACTGTGTTAATATCGGATACGTAATGTGGGTTCCAGACTGATGAGCTGTATTCGAGAATTGGTCTAGCAAATGTTTTGTAAACTCTTGTTAGTAGTGTAATATTACCAGAGAAAAAGCTACATAAGATTAGGTTAACAACTCTTAATGTCTTTTTGGCTATGTAGTTACAGTGGGCTCTAGCACTTAGATTATTAGAGATGAGTATTCCAAGACCCTTGACAGAGTTTGGATCATCAACAAGGTCTTGACTATTCAGCCTGTATTTTATTTTCTGATTTTTTTTGCCAATATGTAACTTACTAGGGAACTCCCTGGATTTTGGTTCAGCCTCGGAAAAGCAATTTTTTTGGATTAAATGGGGAAGGGGGACGGGCGTTACGGAGAGTTGGGTCTCTCCTTGTTCATTAAAAAAAGGCTTGATTGAAAGTCTCATACGGTAATGAGAGTGGTCAAAAGGGCAGAAGTGGGGCGGGAGAACAACTACTGGCGGCAACGGTCTTGCTTATATTAACTGGATCGTAACAGGCCCTTAGAGACCAACATATTGCTCCTCCGTTTATTGGGAAATAATAGGCTACAAAATGATAGCCGTGCAGCCCAGCAGTTACTTGTATTGTACTGGCAGAATGCTGAAAGCTTCTTTTCCATGCAAAAGAAAAAGAAAAATGTGCCTGGAACAGTAAAAGTAACTCTTTTGAGTCTTTTTCAAGGTGGGTAAACAGAATCTGATGAAATCCCAGTCGAAGGGGATTTGTTCCGAAGCTGGAGAAAAACAAAACCAAATCTCAGCCCACCCGAAGTTGGGTGAGCAATTGGGAGATTCCACCTCATTAAAACTTGAGGGAGGGATGAGTGGCTGAATGAGTAGCGGGTTGTTTTGCGGACAGGCGATTCTGACTTCATGATTTTAGTAAGTCTTGGTCCGGACAATGCTCTAAAGTAACAATCACACTCGAAATGCTTTCTATTAGTTCGCCTTCCCCATTGCAAAAAGAGCTTTGCTCTGATGTTCTAGAGATTCTGGATTCCTGGATTAGTCGTGGCATAATTCCTTGGAAAAAGCTGGATATTGCCCTTGTCCTTGCTGCTGCCTGCTCTACTTCCACAGCTCAGCTTGCCTTTTATTGGTTTGCTTGTTTGTTCAATTTCTCCGTCAATGTCTCTGGGCTGCTTACAATTCAGCCTTTTGGTATTTTCTGTGGGTTTGATGTCAGATGAGTAGAGCCTTCCCCCCCTCCCCCAAGTAGCAAACTTCATTAATCATAGGGAGATATGCCTATTTATTTATTAGTTTTTATGCCACTGAACCTCCCAAGACTTTCAGCAGCTAACAACAATAATAACATGCAATACAAATAATGAAAATGTGAAAGCAAACACACAATTGATGAGAACCCTTTACAGCTAACCCTTGACTTACAACCATTCATTGAATGACCGTTTGAAGTTACAATATCACTGAAAGAAGTGATGTACAAGGGAACCAATGGCAATTCTGGTCCCAACTGGAATTGTTAGTCAAGGACTACATTTAATACCTAAATGTCTTCTGGAATTCTAAACCAGACTCCAGGAAGAAACTCTAGAAGGAGCTAGTTTAGCTTCCAAGGAGAGGCTGCCCCAAATAGTAAGGCATTTTAAAAAAAGGATCTCCTAGCTCAGCTCCCCAGAGAAGACAGTCCTGCAGGCACTTGGGCTGTAGGTAATTTTCATACCAGTAGGAAGATACTTGTTTCCCTTTTTAGAAAACCTTAACTGGATAAGGTATCTAAACATTTTAAAGTGAGGCCACCTGACTGGCTGTGCATGAATTTGTTAAGAGAAAATGTAGGCATCCTTTTGCAACAAGAAGTATGTATATCGAAGTCATTGAAAGTCCAGAGAATACTTAATTCTGTAAAACTTATATTACATGCCATTTCTTCCCTCCTTTCTTCTTAAACCCATCCTCCAAAAATCAGTCTATTTCTTCCCTCCAAAAGAGGAAGAAAGGGGGAAGTTTTTTCCTTTTCTCCTTTTTAACTAGAGTTAATCCTAACATTGCATTAGAACTCATTTTCGGTGCCATGGTTTAGTTTAACAGATGGAACTAGCCTTTTCACTGCTGAATCATCCCATCTACACATTTTCAATTAGGGAGAAAAATTGCACTCAGATTTGGGTTATTAGGGGAATTAGCCAGAAAAGATGGAAATGCCACAAGTCATTTTGGAAATTCATTGTCAACCTGTCCCTTAGACAAGGCAGCCAAATGAGACAAATGTTGCTGACAATCATATCTGGTCTTCTTTTCATCATTGAAATATCACAGAGCAGCTCAATAGCCCTGCTTCTTCAAATGCAGCAGCAAATGGAGTTTCCAATCTAAGTGTCTGACTCAAGAAGAATATCCTAATTCTTGTATTATCAAAAGCAACACATCTCACACATGCCTCCTTCCCACAATACATATTGAGACTTACTGTAGTCTTGCTTCTTGGCAATGCATAATTGGAGAATGTAAGGGAACAATGATTAGGAGATATGTATGATGGCTGTAGTTCATTCCAGGATACACACAAATGGCCTTTTAAAATTCTTTGCCAAATTTGTGGGTCGTGTTTGGGCATGGCAAGATAAAGGGACTTACCCAGAGTTAGGTATTTATTTATTTTAATTCATATTTATATCCCGCCCTTCTCTGGAGACTCAGGGCGGCTTACAATTTTTGGAGCGCAACCCAATGTGCTCAGCAATAGCCTTCATTCCATTGTATATGCCTGCTTATTACTAAGCAGCATTTTTACGAAGTCAGCTTATTGCCCCCAACAATCTTGGGTCTTCAATTTACCTACCCCGAGAGGATGGAAGGCTGAGTCAACCTTGAGCCTGGTGGGATTCGAGCCTGCAGTAATTGCAGGCAGCTGGAATTAAGTGCTAGGCATTTAACAGCCTGCACCACCAAGGCTTCTTAATCTCTGTCCACCATTTTTCATGATTGGCTCATTTTTTAACTTTATCCCTTTTTAAAATTAATTTAAAAAAATTGGCAGGAGCAGAGGGAAGGTGGGGAAGGCCATACTCTGAAAAGTTTGGGGGCTACAAAGCTACAATTTCTAATATGGTGTTCACATATAAAGAGTGTTGGGTAGAAGACCAGAGAATTAAATAATACTTTAGAAAGTGCAGTTTTATTTGCTCTTATTACAAGAGCTGTATATTAAAAATACAACAGGGGAATCTTCGAATTCCAAACGAATTGCTGTGTTTAAAAATAAATCTTTGAAGTTGTCTGGCATGGTGTATTCAGTAGACTAATATAAATCCAATCATCTCTGGAGCTGCATCACCAACTCAGTAAGAAATGTCTGTTGAATATTTTTATTATTTTGTAAGTATTTATTTTACCATACTTCTAGACTGCTCCAGTCAAAGCAACAACAACATGATGTTAAGACATCTGGGTTTTTCCCTTGTGATTCTGCCCCATTGATTCTTTTAAAAGGAAGTCATGGGGAGAAGGACTTTAAAAAAAAAAATACCCCAATTCCCTGAAGTTCTGTGTTTCATAATCAACCTGAGGTACAGCATATCATTCTGAGAAACAACCCCACCGCCATTAGAGTAGGAAATTTTTAAAACACAAGAGAAACAGCTGGTAACCAGCTGCACTGAGAAGACCAATTTCAGGGCACTGACACTGCTGAGGTCTGCATCAAAGAGAAGTTGAAAAAATAAACAAAACAGTGGTTTTTATGGGAAGTAGGGGCTTTATAAAACTGGTGTAGCATGAACTGTAGATCAGCTTATGGAAAGGGCTTTTTGTTTTTTAATTATTTACTTTTTGTTACATCTCTTTTTTACTTTTAATTTTTTTTCAAGACAATAATTTTTCCAAGGCAGCTTTTATAGTAAGACAGTATCAGCACAGAATCGAATTTGGTGATATACCAATAAATAAAATCTTTTAAACTTTATATATTCCACACTGTTTTATGGATGTTTTACATGTTCCTCTCTCAGCACTGTCCATGTGATTAGATATTGAGCCTATAAGACAGTTTCTAGGTGCGCTACAGGTAGGTATAAATTCATAAAAATTCAGGTTTGCCTACTGAAACTTTAGAAACAGCATAACTTTTCTGGCTATTGACACTTTCTTGAGGACAGGAAATATGATTCCTCCTTATCACCCTCTTTTCTATGGTACTTCAGAAGTGATGTTTCCTGTCTTGGGCTGGTTCAGGAGGTGTTTTCTGATTGCTTTGTGGCTCATTTTAGGCAACCGCTCAACTTGGTTACTATGTGCTCTGGCAGGAATGTTTCCCTCCTCTCCAATCACTGCTCATTGCCACCCATGGCCATTTTCTTTACAAATTTAATGGTGGGTGAAAAGCTGGGCATAGGGGTTTTTTAGCCACTACGTTGGAAAAAAGCATTTAAAAAAGCAGTACAATCAAAAGGATGGATTTGTCTTTGTTTGAATCAGGTATTTAAAAAAAATTAATTTAAAATTTCAGCTACTTTCCCTTTTCAGCCCAAGAGATAGGAAAAATGGTTAAGCTAGGATATATGTATCTTCTCTTCCCTCCTTTAACTAGTCCAGGAGAGACAAAGAAGCAGACATATCTGTTATGTATGTAGGTTTGAATGTCATTGGTTTAGTTTGAATTGTTCTTGTAAAATGTGATTGGTTTGAAAAGTGCGGGAAAACCCTGCACTCTGATTGGCTGGCAACTGCAGCTGCTAGCTATAAGTAGCAGCCGTAGCCCAGCCAAGACAGGTCCATTCGAGCTGTGGTCACTAATAAATTCTTCACTGAAGCTCTTCGCATCTGACTCTTCATGAAAACTTAACACTGGCGACGAAGGTGGGATTCCCCTGAAGAGAAGACAACGCGGAAGACAAGCAGAAGAGCGAGATGGCTGCACTGAACACCCCCCCAGCCCCATTCGATCCGGCGGCAGAAGACTGGGAATCGTATGCGGATCGCTTCCAAATGTATTTGGAAGGAAACGACCTCGCCGACATCTCCGAGAAGCAGAAGAGGGCGGTCTTTCTTACGCACTGCGGTCCGGCAGTCTTCAAGATGGCGAAGGCATTGGCAGGAGCTGCAGATGTGAAGGTAATGGAATGGCCTGATTTAGAAAAGCTTTTAAGAGCCCATTACGCCCCACAAGTATCGTGCCTCATTAAGAGACACGAGTTTTACCATCGGGATCAAGGGGAAAGCGAAAACATTAACGACTTCGTGGCAAGTTTAAGAGACATTGGGGTGCATGCGAGTTTAACAACTTGGAGGAGGCCATGCGCGATCGATTTGTTCTAGGCCTCAAAGACAAAGTGCTTCAGAGCAAATTGTTATTAAAACCTAAGATCACGTTGAAGGAAGCCATAGAAGAGGCCTCCTCAGCAGAAGCCACTAAGTCCTCAGCGGCAGCCATGAAGAAAATTAACAAGGCCTCAAGCCATTCTGATGTGGAAAAGTCCACAACAACTCATTGCAAGCAAATAGATTCTGAATCAGACTGCAGTGAGGTGGAGGAAGGAATTTATAGACTCAGAATGGAAAAGAAAAGAAAGACCTGGGAAGAAAAAGGCAAGACTTTTATTGCAGAGGTTGTGGGGGCACCCCGCACTGAATGCAAGTTTCTTGATACCATCTGCCTTCGTTGTGAAAAAAGAGGTCACTTAGCAAGAGTCTGCAAATCATCCAGAACTCCACCACACAGAAGAAAGTTTCCTGACAAAGATTTCAAGCCCAACAACTTCAGTGAGAAAATGGGGCAACTCAGAAGCAAATGGGAAGAATGAAACTCATCAAACAGTCACCATTGGTCATTCTTCAACCTTAAGAAGCAGAAAAGTACATGTGAAGGTACTCATTGAAGGAAGGCCTTGCCAAATGGAAGTGGACTCAGGCTCCTATTTATCTATGGTGTCATGGGACACTATTCACAGGCTACTTCCCAACATTCAGAAGAAACATTTCCAGAAGCAAGCACTGACTCTTAAAGACTACCAAGGGAACAAGATTCCAGTAGTTGGAACAAGAGAATTCAACGTGAAGTTCAAAGGCCACACCAAACGTTTGCCCCTGACCATCGTGGACAAGGATCGCCCAAGCTTGCTGGGACTTGAGTGGTTCAATCCACTAGGCATCGAGGTGACTGGCATCAATCACGTGAGCAACTCTGAATGGGAGGAGGCCTTGAAGTCTGAGTTTCCAGAGGTCTTCAGCGAAGGATTGGGCAAGTATATGGGGACCCCTATCACTTTCAACCTAGATCCCAAGGTGCCCCAATTCGTTTAAAGCCCAGAAGGGTCCCATTTGCCTTAAAGGAAAAATTGATGCACAATTAGATAAACTAATAGCTCAAGGAGTTTTAGAGCCCACTGACCACTCCAGATGGGAGACACCCATAGTCACACCAGTCAAGACTGATGGGTCAATAAGAATCTGTGGGGACTATAAGGGGACACTGAACCATGCGCAGCAGCAGCGCATACCCAGTTCCAGTGGTGCATCATCTATTACATTCACTTGGCAGGGGTACAGTCTTTGCCAAATTGGATCTGGCCCAGGCATATCAACAACTAACAGTTGATGATGCCACTGCAGAGGCCCAAACCATTGTGACTCATAGAGGTGCCTTCAAATGTAAAGGTTACAATTTGGAGTAAGCGTGGCACCAGGCATCTTTCAAAGCCTTATGGAAAGGATGCTCCAAGGACTGCCAGGGGTAGTGCCTTACTTTGATGATGTGTTAATCTCTGCTGAAAATGACACTCAGTTACAAGAAAGACTCAGAGAAGTCCTTACCAGATTCAGGAAAGCGGGTTAAAAGTCAAGGAAGAAAAATGCACTCTTAAAACTGACAAGGTTGAGTTCCTGGGCTATATGATTGACAAGCATGGCATCCACCCTACCGATGCCAAGGTTCAAGCAATCAAAGAAGCCCCTAGACCTAAATGCAAAACAGATTTGCAAGCCTTCCTTGGACTCATTAACTTTTATCACATGTTCCTACCTCAGAAGGCAACCATTGCAGAACCATTGCACAGATTACTTGACAAAAATCTGTTTGGGTCTGGGGAGGAAGGAACAATCAGCATTTAACAGTATTAAAAGACTAATCACGTCTGATGCTGTACTGATACAGTTCTCTGAGAATTTGCCTGTTGTACTGACTTGTGATGCATCCCCTTTGGAGTGGGGGGGTTGAGCCACAGGCTTCCCAGTGGGAGAGAAGCCCCTATTGCATTTTACTCTCGCACTTTGACCAAAGCAGAGAGGAATTACAGCCAATTGGACAAGGAAGCATTGGCAATTGTTGCAGCTGTCAAGAAATTTCATGAATATTTGTATGGGAGAACATTTACCATTGTTACAGATCACAAACCTTTGTTAGGCATTGTGGCAGGAGATAAACCTACACCTACTATCCTGTCACCAAGAATGCTGAGGTGGACTGAATTTCTTGCTGCTTATTCTTACAAACTTATCCACAAGCCTGGCAAGGACACTGGACATGCTGATGCACTGAGTCGTTGCCCACTTCCTTGCCACAAGGAGGACTTTGAACCTGAAACACACACCTTTTTCCTAGAAACTGTTGCCAAGCTTCCAGTGCATGCTGCTGAAATTGCCAGAGAGACTGCCAAAGACACTTTATTGGCTCCTGTTATAGGCTGGATTAAGAAAGGTTGGCCTCTTCAAGATCTACCTCACCTGGCCCAACCTTTTAAGTCCAGGCAAACTGAATTATCTGTATTAAGAGGGTGTATTTTGTGGGGTAACAGGGTGGTTATTCCTGCAAAACTACAAAAAGAGGTTTTAGAAATGTTACATGAAAGTCATCCTGGTATTGTAAGGATGAAGGGATTGGCCAGGAGTTATGTATGTTGGCCAGGTATTGACAAAATGGTTGAAAACTGGGTTGCATCTTGTCCCAACTGTCAAGTAGTCAGGCCTGCCCCACCTCTCGCCCCCAAACAGGAATGGGAATGTCCTAGGGGCCCATGGTCTAGGATTCACATTGATTTCGCAGGCCCTACCAGAGGGCACATCTTTCTTATTATAGTAGATGCATATTCCAAATGGCTAGAGGTAATCCCTATGGCATCCACCACAACTGATGCTGTCATCAAGCAGCTCAAAAAACTTTTTGTAACCCATGGGTTACCTGATGTTCTTGTCTCTGACAATGGCCCTCAATTTACATCCAACCTTTTTGAAACCTATTTAGCACAACAGGGTATCAGACATGCCCTCACTGCCCCTGGGCACCCTTCGGCTAACGGCCGGGCTGAACGCATGGTACGTTTTACCAAGGAGAAACTTCAGCAACTGGGTCCTGGGGACATCACTGAGAAAGTTGAAAAACTTCTTAGTGTTCAGCACATCACTCCTAACCCATCTAATAACTTATCCCCAGCAGAGTTGTTGATGGGTAGGAAACTTAGGTCTTCCCTTGACTGCCTTCATCCCACTTACGCACCCAACGCACCACTAGATTCCACTTCCAAAGTTCGCACATTCAGTGTGGGTGATTCTGTTTATGCTAAGAACCTTATGGGTGAGCCTTCATGGATTCCTGCTGAGATAACTCAAATCACAGGCCCTCGTTCTTACAGGGTACAAACAGAGGATGGAGTCCTCTGGAGCAGGCACATTGATCAACTTAGATCCAGGTTCTCTCAGGAACATCGCCCTTGTCTCTCTCTAGTTCCCTCACCTGATGTCAATTCTAAGGGGGAAGGGGAGGAGCAGGAGGATAATCAGCAAGCAAGAATCCATCCCATGTGTAACGAGCCATTACGACAGGAACCATTCCAAAACCTGTCACAATGCCAAAATCCATCCTTAGAAGTGGAAGATTGTACATCACTACCTGACTTGGGTGCTGACATTGGGCTGGAGATGGGTTGGGAGGAGAGACCAGATTCTAACAATCAAACAGGGTCTTCTTTCACAGGAAGTCCCAGTAGGGAAATGTCAGCAGACACATTTCCTCTCTCACTGGGTGAGAATGTTAAAACTTCTGAACCACGAAGGTCTCAACGTACACGTAAGAGCCCCACCTATTTAAAAGAATACATTAGATAGGTTGGGGTTTGGTATGGACTGAACCTAGTGGGGAGGGGTGTTATGTATGCAGGTTTGAATGTCATTGGTTTAGTTTGAATTGTTCTTGTAAAATGTCAAATATGATTGGTTTGAAAAGTGCGGGAAAACCCTGCACTCTGATTGGCTGGCAACTGCGGCTGCTGGCTATAAGTAGCAGCCGTAGCCCAGCCAAGTTGGGTCTATTCGAGCTGTAGTCACTAATAAACTGTTCACTGAAGCTCTTCGCATCTGACTCTTCCTGCAAACTTAACAATATCCACCCTAGACTTGCAGAACATCATGTCATCATAGTAACCGAAGTGGATTAAGCTGGCTTAATTTCCAGCTGGTTACCAAGGAAATTCCATAGTTTTAAGCTGTAGTGGAGAAACGTCCTCTGAAAGCCCACCCAGAGTCAATATCTGAAGTAACTTATATTGTCCCTATAGTTTAATGTGATGAAATCCATGGAAGGATATATTTGTACGAGGTTGCCACAGTATTCATGGTCTGCTTTTGGGCTCCCTGGAGACATCAGTCAGGTTGTTCTTATGATACAAATGGCAGACTAGACTCTATATGCTGTTGGTTTGACTTAGGCATATCTCTTCTTACCTTCTTCTGGTCCAGATTCCTGAATGGTATTTCCAGGGTTGTTCCTGCACTATGGATTATCCCTGATGATATCTACAGCGGCAGCTGGAATGTCCTCAATTAGATGGGCCCTGGTATCCACTCAGACATGCCAAGTTCTGACATCAGCTCTGGGCTGAAGACCAAGGTATTCATACTGTGGAGAGGTCAAACGAAGGGAGACAGATCAGTTCACAGTCTCCGGGAAAAGCAGGGGCAGATCAAGACTTAGTTCTATAACCGGTTGATAATACCTTAATAAATTAAGGAATTTATGGATGGGATGTGTTTCTATACTGATCTATTGGCATGGCATTTTTCCATGCTTAGAGACTTTTGAGAGCTGTATTTTACATTTTGCATCATGGTATGAGTCCACACTATGCCAGGAGAATTGTTGGAAAGAAATGGCAATCAGGGGCAGGCTCCTGGCATTGCTCACTATCTCAGGGTACGCTTCCCCCCTTTCTTTCTTATGATAATAAATATAGCTACTTAGGTAGATTATGTAGGAGGAGGGCCAGGGTGGTTGAGAAAGCTTTCTAAATAAAATGCTAAAAATAAACTTGTGAAAATGCAAAGGAAATGAAAATAATACCAAAGATCCTGAAGATAGTGTACCAGATGTTCTTGGCATTTTATACACTTCATTTGTCGTTTTAAAACTTTACAGCATTGAGCAAACCTCAGCAACTAAAGGCCCAAGTACAGCAGCAACTCTCTCACGATTCTACTTACCCAGCCTCCCCCCACTCCTTTTCAGATCATTCCACCACCTCAAGCAATGCTGATAAAATCTGCAAAGAACTTAAAGGAAGTCTTTTTTTTCCTCAGGGATTTTTAAAAGGATACTTCCAGTTAGAGAGAGATTATTATTTTACATGTGTTTAATGGGTTATCTGTGGTAGTAAAATAGCTTTGCTTGGAGAAGAGTCACTCATTATTTGCCTCTGTGACACTGAATTCTCAAACAAAAGGTAGGTTCAGGTTTTCCTCCTTGTATCAGTGATCATGATATCTCCCCCTCCAGATAAGTACTGTATGTAATTGTGTCTATTTCTACCTGTTCATCCTGATTGTACTTGCTGTCTTTTATCTCTTTATTACTTCATGTTGCTGGTCATTGACTGAATAAATAAACACACTTCAAATTTCCTTGTATCAGTGAGTACCAAGAGCAAGCGCAGGGCATGTAGTCTAGACTGGGATGATGATGGTGACAAAGTGTAAAACTCTGATTTCCCTTTCAGAATTCTGATTTGGGGACTGTCCTACCTCACCCACAGTTTGACCTTTTTCTTAAAAAACATATTCTTAGGGTAGGTAAATGTGTGAGTGGTGAGTCAACTCTGAACAGATAGTGCTGGTTACAGTCTGCTTTCTGACTCCCACACTGCCATGAGCATTGCAGGTTCTTGCTAGCTCCATGGCATGGTCAAGGCTGCAGACATCCTGGGCGTCAAGACATCAAACATCATGGAACAAGTAGCTTCTCGTCTCCATATGGTTGGGAAACCCCCAATATTGGTGGTATCAGCCTGCTCACCCACACAGGAATCGAGTAATAATAGTTGCAAGGTAGAGTGGCAGTCACATGGGGAAGGAAATGCTGATCTTTCAGAAAAATGATGTCATGTCAAGATGCTTCCTGCACCCCGAGCAAAACGCATTGGGGCTGTACCTCATTCATAGATTAATGTGAACAAATTGCTGCCTTGCTCGCTCTTTGGAACATTTCATTGTCAGAGCAGTGAGACAGCAGAATCATAATCGACTGCATGAAAATTCATGCTTACATCCACATTTACTCTATTTTTGAACATCTTCACCAAGTGTGCACCTTTATTGTGTAATGCAACTTATTCTATGTAGATACATTTTGATTTTTTTTTAAATTCATTTTTTAGTAAGGAATTGCATGTGGACTTGGATAGGTGTCTGGCCCACAAAAATTGGGTCATATTCTTTCTAACTATAAACTGAAAAAATCCTAGTCTGAGATCAAAAGGTGCCTTGACATGAAGTTCAAAAGTACTTTCCATGGAACAGGTTGGACCTACTTATTCAATCTAAGATAATGGAGAGGAAACTCCAGACAGAAGTTAGAATAAACTATTTTAGGACTGGAAAACGCTCATAGTTCTGCTTTGCAGGCGGGATCTTGGTTGCAAATCGAATGCATGCCTACCTTCAATTTCTCATCCAAATAAACAATCCTATATAAAAGTAGGATGGGCTCAGAAAGAGTGAAGGTTTCACTTGTGCTTTCAATGACCAAGGTGGACTTGAACCTGGCTCTCTTGGTCTACCACCTAATTCTTTTTGTGTTTGTCAATCAAGCTTCCAGTCTTTGCATGGATATCAGTATTTATTGGCTAATAATGGATAAGCTGATATCTCTTGAGCACTGGTCAATCTTAGGCCCCCTTAGCCAACTTTTCCCCCAGTTTAAAGGAATTGCTTTCAGCTCTTGCCAAATTGGTTTTCAGAGCTTGGCTGGGATAGAAAAAGACAATGTGAGGATTTGAATACACAAGGCTGTTTTCTATCTCCTCAGACTGCTTGAAAAATGTTGTGGCTGCCCTTTTGTTCTTGATGTTTTGCAGGATGGAGAGAAACTTTGCCCAAAGATGTGAAATCCCCCAAAGTCAGCAGATGCTCAGTTTCTGATGAGCTGGATCAATCCTAGTAGGAACTTTATAGCTCTTTTTTCAGATGTCACATCAGAATATCTTTGGCATTGACACAAGCAACATCGACACAGCGAAAGTGAGTACATTATAAGCATCCCAAAAGTGGGAGGAGGAGGCTTAACTTATGTTCTATTCCCCAGTGATCCAAAGAGACTTGAAAGTGCATGGATAATATAGTATCCTTGAGAGCAAACAGGGAGACATTTAAGTGTCCTACATTATATCTGGTTGAGGGCTTACATGTGCAGCAGGACTGGAGTTACTTAAATTATACAATTTATCTTCATTTGCACAAATAAGCTTTTCTTGCTACAGAACTGATCTTCATAGCTGATGGGGTGGAAAATCAGAGAACGCAGACTTGATTATGTTCCATTTTACAGATAAAGAACTGAGGCTAAGTGCAGGATTATCCTTCTACAGTAAAGGGAGCTTTTGGTTTTTTAATTGCCCTGGCTCTCTGCCTTCGCCTGTGAAGACTCTCCAGGCACAATCAACTCATTCTTGGATAAAGACCTGCAGCTGGTCACTTCTCTTGAGGTGCCCTCTTGATTAGGATGATGGGATGCATCCACGAAGAAAGAGCCCTACCCCAGCATCATTGACTGAGCCCATACGTAAATGTCTGTAGGAGAACAATAGGCTCCTAATGTGCCTGTGTCTGCCTGAGGGAAACTGTTCATAGGAGTTCAATAAGGGTGTATGTGGGGCAGAGAGAAAGAGGCCTCTCTTTTGCATGATCCACATAGGGAAAAAAAAACCCTACACTGTGCATGCATGAAAAAATAGGGTCAAAGCACATCATTTGCTGCTCCAAGAAGCTTCCCCACCAGAGTTGAAATGCCTAGAATCTGTTGCCATAACAAGCTAAGGCTTCCCCAAGTCTAGAAAGAGCAGCTCTCCGGCAGTGTTTTTCACCCAGCAGTTGACATTCAAAGGTAGACTCTTTCTCCATGAGAGTTCAGTACGATGAAGAGTATTGATGCTCAACGCTGAGACTACACAGTAGAGCTCTTTCATTTCAGGGAAAGCTGTGCAAAATGGAAGGTGGGATTTTTAAGAGTCTCTGAAGAATAAGAGGTGACCCTTTGTCTGGTTTTGAGGGATCCGAGGTGCAAAATATTTTCAGTTCGAAATCCACTGTGTTAAGGCCACGTCAGCATGATTGGAATAAGTGTCTTGGTTTGACAAGCAAATAGGTTGGCACTGTACTGGGTGCAGTCCATCTGATGCAGCAAGGATCTAGAACAGAGTTCCAGAACTAAGCTGCAAGATTCCAAATAACCACTAGTAGATGCCAATTTATTCCATCGCTCTCTGCTACCACGAGGTGGCCATCTGGAGCTCTGCAGATCTGATAGTTGTGGTGTAGAAGCTTTGTAAAACCCCATCATGTGGAAGGAATCGAAATACTGGTTAGTCAGTCATAACCAACCAACTTTCTCCTTAGGCTGAACAGGCTTCTTAGTCTAAGGCCAAGGGAGGTGACACACATTCATAGCGTATCTGCAGCGACTAGAGCTGAGCGACACAGGATCAGTAAGATGTGATGTAAGTAAATGAACTCTGCCGTTCAGAATAGTGGTTCTCCTGTTAAAAAAATAGTTCTTCCTGGAAAGAGACTCCTGGTATTTGTAAAACTAGATGAGAATGTGAAGTCAGGCTTATCCTGAAGAATTTACTCCTTTCATGCCGAAGTTGATTTCTTTTTAGTCAATGAGCCGGAAGTGGATTTTTCATTGGTGATTTTTGCACACGGAATGACTCTATTATCTTTTCCTCATAGTCCCAATACTTCTCTAATGCTTATTCACATGTAAACAATGTTAAATTTAATTAGCTGCTTCCTCTCTAAGCTGTTTTATTTTTTGTCATTTAGTACAGCTGACAAATTATTCCTGTTCTTCTGAGAAGGGCAAGGTTTAAACCAAATATTTCATTTCATCATGTTCTTTCTTTTCAGCTGTTGTGCTTTTTATAGCATCAAACAACAAAAAACAAAAAACAAACAGCCACCCACAAAACAAAAACAAAAACAAACAAGATAAAAAGGAAGCACAAATGATCCCCTATCATTGGGGGAACAGGAACTCATGTTAACAGGCTATTTGTCATCAATTCCACAAATGCTAAGCAGAAAGCAAAACCAAAAAAGTGTAAAGAAAGGAAATAATGATAAAACAACTTTTAAAACTGCATGGATGTTTTGCCTGTCCAATCAGGCAGCTGGCATCACATTGTATTTTATTGCAAAATCATTGCCAAATCAGCTTTAAACAAACAAGAAAGTAATGCAGCTGTCTGTAATGAAGACATCTGGATTTTCTGTAAAATGAAACTGAACAAAGGCTAAGAAATCCTGGATAATCTTGACTCATTTTCCTATTCTATTCCTAGTTTCGTAACTTTAAAAAGTACTTATTCTAAGAAAATTACTTCAGTACAATGATTTTCCATGTGATTTCAGCTTTGGATTGAATCAATCTGCTAGATAACCACATCTGTCCCATGGACAAGGGTTGATTAGTGACTGCTTTTTTTTTTTCAGTGACACAGTATTAATTATTGAAGAGCTTTGGTGGCTCAGGCTGTTAAATGCCTGCTCTTAAGATCCAGCTGCCTACAACTGCTGTAGGCTCGAATCCCACCAGGCTCAAGGTTGACTCAGCCTTCCATCCTCGGGTAGGTAAATTGAGGACCCAAGATTGTTAGCTGACCTTGTAAAAATGCAGTAATAAGCATATACAATGGAATGAAGGCTATTGCTGAGCACTCTCCACAGTGATAGTAATTAAAAATTATCTTCTCTAGTCACCCAAGCAAGTGAGGTCAAGTCCAGCATGCAAACTAAGGGCAGTCCCACAGTGATAGCCTGAAACTGCTGTTCTCCCATGACGAAAATTGCTGGAAAGTAAGCTGGCATAAAACGCTATGGTCCAGTTTTCAGTCCATGTCTCAATATTGGTTTAGGTGAAATGCATTAAACTGAGATCCGTTAAATGGAGGGTTTACTGTCTCTCTATAATTCCATGGAAAATCTAGAATGCTTCCCACTTTGGCACAGAAAGAAAATCTTCTGGGGTAGCGATGTAAAGTAAAAGATACTAAAAATAAAAATTAGAAAGTACTGTGCTAGCAATTATTAGGAGAAATGCAATAGACATCTTGTTACTTTTGTGCCTTTGAATCAGTTTTGACTCTTAGTGTCTGCCTGGACAAGTCCCTGTGTTTTTCTGGGCAAGGTTTTTCAAAAGAGTTCTGCCATTGCCTCCTTCCTAGGGCTGAGAAAGAATGACTGGCCCAAGGTCACCCAGCAGGTTTCCTGCCAAAGTGGGACTAGAGCTCATGGTCTCCTGATTCCTAGCCTAGTGTCTTAACTATTAGACCAAACTGGATCCCACAATAGACATCTTCAGAACTAAAATTCATATATAACTATTTGGAAGTGGTTCTGCAATTGTGGATTTGATAGTAGATTTTCCAATGTCTCTAAGGAGCCCATGTAGTACTTGAATGATTCTTTGCAAAGTGTATGTTATATGCCTCTGTAGAAACTGGGACTCTGGTTTTCCTTGCAGTTCACGCCAAAAGCCATAGCAGGCAACAGCCAATGACTGAAGGGGGCAGGCCCATAGCAACCTCTCCTGGCCAATAAGAGCTCAGCAGATGACAGACATCTGACCAGGGGTGGGATTCAATTTTTAACAAACTGGTTCTGTGGGCATGGCTTATTTGGTGGGCATGGCTTGGTAGTCATGTGACTGGCTGGGGTGGCCAATTCAACATCACTCACATCGAGGCACACATCTCCTCGCCTGGCCTCTCATGACTGTGGGGATGCTGCAAAAGTCGTAAGTGTGAAAAACAGTCATAAGTCACATTTTTCAGTGCCATTGTAACTTTGAATGGTCACTCCACACAAGCAAACTACCAGCAAAGGAGGGAAAAACTCCAGAGAAGTTCCTGAGACAGGAAGTCTAGTCCTGCCAAGAATGTAATAAGGGTTAACAGAGAGGCAGTTTCTGTAAGCAACACCAGAATGTTTCCTTTCTGCCTTCCTTACAGGTTTAGGCCAGTAATTTCTTCTAACAACCGGTTCTCGAACTGCTTAGAATGTTAACAACCGGTTCTAGAGAACAGGTGCGAACTGGTAGAATCCCATCCCTGCATCTGACCAAGATTGAAGTGCCATACAATGCTTGTATGCCAAAAATTTATGTCAGGAGAAAACAGAAAACACTGTTTCAAAACCAGAACATCTAAGGGGCACTTTATGCTGCCTTTAGAGTGGACTGGAGATGAATCAAAGACAGCATCATGAGGTCCTGTCCTTTAAAAGTGGTTAATGTGACATCTTATTCAAAGGACTGAGAATGAACCCTACATTTTTCCATACATTTCTATCCTTGCTTTGTCTTATTCTCATTCTCTATCCCAGAAGTGGTATTCAGCAGGTTCTGACCAGTTCTGGAGAACTGGTAGCGGAAATTTTAAGTAGTTCAGAGAACCGGTAGCAGAAATTTTGAGTAGTTCAGAATACCACCTCTGACTGGTCCCACCCCCATCTATTCTCTGCCTCCCAAGTCCCAGCTGATCTGCTGGGTCTTCTTGAGAAAGGAGCTGGAAAGCAGGTTAGTGGGGTGGGGAGAGAATAGGGATTTTACAGTATCCTTCCCCTGGAGTGGGGTGGGAATGGAGATTGTGCAGTATCCTTTCCCTGCCATGCCCACCACGCCACGCCACACCCACAGAACCGGTAGTAAAAAATTTTTGAATCCCACCACTGCTCTATCCTATTCTTGTTTCCACTATTTCCATCCATCATGTCATACATTGTTTTTTGTCCTTTAAACTTCTCACTTCTCTTCTTTTGAGGATCTCAACACCACCATCCAATCATGATTTCCCCTTCCTTTCAGCCATTCACTCTTCCTGCACATATTATTTTTCCATAAAATCATAGAACCACAGCACTGGGAGAGACCTTGGAGATCATTCAGTTCAACCCCCAGCCCAAGGCTGGAGTCCTTATACAATCCCAAATGAATGGTTGTCCAATCTTTTCTTGTACATCACTGATGGAGCACCCACAATTCCAAGAGGCAAGCTGTTCTATTGGTTAATTGTTCTTACTGTCAGGAAATCCCTCATTTCAAGGTTGGATCTCCCTCTGATTAACTTCCATTCCTTGCTTCTTCTTCTCAAGTGCTAGCTAAGGAGACAGTAATCAATGTCCTCTTCCTTGTGGGGCCCTTCAAGTATTGGAAGACTGTTATCATGATTCACCTAAGCCTTCTCTTCATTAGGCTAAACATGCTTAGTTCCTTTACCTGTTCATCGATTTAAACTCCAAATCAAGATCCCCTTGTCATCTTTGTCGCTCTTCTCTGAACTCTTTCTAGCGCTCAGCATCTTTTTGCATCAGGGTGCTCAGAACTGTTAGCAGTATTCCAAATGTGGCCTCACTGGTGCAATTTGGAGCAGTACTACCACTTCTCGTGATCTGCTCATGCATCCTAGGACTGCATTAGTTTTTGGCAGTGACCGCACTGCTGACTCATACTTAAGCTGTGCTCTACCAGGACACCTAGCTCCCTCTCACAGGTACTACTGTTGAGCCAGGTAGTGCCCATCCTGTACCTGTGCATGTGGTTTTCCTGCCTAAGTGCAGGACCTTACTTTTCTCACCACTGAACCACAACGATTTGGATAAGGACCAATGCTCAAGTCTGTCAAGATTCTTCTGAATCTTAAGTCTCTCTTTCAAAGTGTTTGCAATTCCCCAGCTTGGCGTCATTGGCAAATTTGATGAGCTCTCCTTCAATCCCTCATCTACCTCATTTATGAAGAGGTGACGTTTATTAATATGCTTCTCCTCATTTCTCTTCTTTCCATAACCAAACCACTTCTATGTATTTCTTTTGTAGTTGTCACTGGCTTTTGTATTTAATCTATATTTGTTCAGTCTGATCTCTTCTAGTTTACCACATACATTTCCTAAATATACCATTACAACTGTGTCCAACTTATTTTTATATTTCTCCTGATGTAGTCAGTTTTCATATCTATATATTGTGTCCTGATGTAGTCAGTTTTATATGTATGTAATCTGCTTCTTGGCCTGGAGGCTGCTGAAATGGTATGTAGCACACTCTAGGGTATACCACAACTCTTGTGTGCATACTCTTGTGGTGTAGCACACTCTTGAACACAAATATTTTGGTTTATTTTGACATTTACTCTTTTGCCACATACCACATACACAGTTTCTTTCCACCAGTTTTGTTGCATTTAATTTTTCTATATTACTTTCCCCATCTCATATATATTAATCAGATATATAAGTTCAGAAAAGATGTGCAGTTCCTCTTTGGATATGGAAGTAACATCTGCACTCCCAGTTTGGAAGCATGGAGTCTAGCACAGTCAAAGCATGTCTAATACGACGAGCTAGCATGCAGCCCTGTTTTACCCCATTAGAAATGGCAAATGCAGCTGATGTATCACTGTTGAAAAGACGTTCCTGTCATTCTATTGTGGAATAGCTGAATCAACTTCACAAATTTCTTTGGGCATTCATAACATCTCAGGATGATCCAGAAGGGCTCCCTGTTTACAGTGTCAAATGCCTTTGTCAGGTCAATGAAAACAGAGTACAGAGGTGTATTCTGCTCAATGCACTTCTGGACATGCCTTATGGCAAATATCATGTTTGCAGTACTCTGTTCCAGCTGAAAGCCACACTGCCTCTTGAAGGTTCCTTTTGAGATAGTGCCAAATTTGTTTAGGAGAACGGGGCAAAGATCCTGCTTGCCCTGGACAGCAGTGAGATGCCTCTGAAGTTTCCACGGTCTGATTTGCTTCCCTTGTTTTATGGAGACCCACAATGAGGGGATCACAGAAGTCATCAGCTGTCTCTCCTCTGTGGACTAAATGTCTTCCAAGATGTCTTGAAATGTCTGCAAGGTATTTGGACTAGTGCTTTGTAGATCTTAGCAGGAATCCTATCCTGACCTGTTGCTTAATTTGACATCATCTGCAAGATCACTTACCTGATGTCATTACTAGAGGGAGGCATGTTTAGGGCATGCAAGACTGGCAGCTAAGGAATTTGCTGTAAGACATCATGATCAACTATGGATGGCGGATTGAATAAGTAGGAAAGTGTTCAGTCCAGCAGTTTTTCAGTCCTTCCTGGTCTTTGACCAAGCTTGACTCATTAGATAACAACAGTCAAGGGAGCATTCCCTGTACCATAAGGACCATACACTGATTTTATGGCACAGAAGAATTTCCTGACAGCATGGTAGTGTTCCACCTACTCAACCTTCCTGTCACTACTCATCCTGCATTCCTCACAGTTCCATCTGTGCTTTGGTGCTTAAACTTGTCTTTCTTTGAGATGGTTGATGTATTGTTCTGCCAATCGGCATAAGGCCTACTTTTTGGCCTGGAGGGCTGCTGAAATGGTCTTGTGGTTTCCATCAAGCCCGATCTTGATGTGCCCAGGTTTTCAATACACACACACTTGTTGAAGTCTGCATAATGGCATCTTTAAACTGCGTCCGCTTTGCAGAACAGGTTCCTACAAGTGATAAATTGCCTGAGAGTTTTTCATCAAGTATGTCTTGGAAGAATTGAACTTGGTCTAGGTCTTGTCGTCTGCCAATGTTAAATTATTTTCTAACTGTCCTTGGTTCTTTATGATGTAAAGGGAGTATGTTTATTTGGACCAGCCTGTGATCTGTTCAGCACTCAGCACTCTGCAAGGCAAGGGTGATGGCGATGTCTTTACGTATTATGACATAGTCAAATAAGTGCCAGTGTTGGATCTGGGATGCAAAGAGGTAGTTCTGCACTTGTTTGCAAGTCTGAACATTGTATCAGTGATGCATAGATTGTGTTCAGCACTTTTGTTCAAAATAGCAAGCCATTACTAATTAGTTTTCCACATCATGTCTCCCAAGAACTCTGTTCCGGTTGTTACTTTCTGTCCCCACACTAGCATTGAAATCACTCAGAATCACGAGTTTGTTGCTGGCAGGGGGTTGTTCAAATAATCTTGTTTAGGTCATTGTACAACCTTCCTTATCTTCACTGGGACTCATGAGAGTTGATGCGTAGGCACTGGCAGTGGTGATATATTGCGTCATGCTGAGCGGAAAGTAGAACTTCATTATGAATTCATTTATTCTAGTCGTTAGGATAGAAATGTTCTTCCGCAGGCAGTTTGTATTGCAAAATCATCTCTGTGAGTCCTGTTGTCAGCTGTGGTTTCTTTTCCAAAATAACATATAACCACTCTTTTGCTTCCTGTAATGAACTCTCGTCTGCCTGCTCACTTTCATCTCATTGAGTGCAGCAATGTCAGTGTTATAATGGTGAAGTTCAGCTGCTATGAGGATGTTTGTCTTTCAGGCTATGATACCTTGTCTCTATCCAGGAAAGTCCAGATGTTCCAGGTTCCAAAAATGAGTTTTCTTTGATTCTGTTTTCTTGATTCTCGACTGACAAGGAGATGATCTGCTGTCTGTGGTTAACTAGCCAGATATTGTTGTGAGGAAGACAATGTTTAAGGTACCTTTTAAATCCTCTGCCTCATGTGAGTGTGAACAATGCTACCCTGGAAGGGCTGCTCCAGCTACTCAGATGGTCCAAGGGGCACCCACATGAAGTTTTATAATTAAACTGCCAATGGCCATCTTAACCTGTTGCTTTGCCACTCCCCCGTTATTGCAGGGCTCCACAAATTGGATTTGGACCAGGAGGATTTGCAGATGAGTTGTAGATGAAGATGAATTGCACAACAGATACTTGTGTGATGGGAGTTTTAGGTGGAACAGCTGTTGCACACAGCAGTTCTACTCTCTCGGCAGAAGAGACCTTAATCCAGTGGCACAGAGAACTATTACATCTGGAGACCTCTGCTGCAGTGGATGACCAGGACATCTAAATGTCTTGTCACACTCTTAGCAGCACTCACAACGCCTGCTGGGCCTGCCTTCTTGACTATTGGATTGTTGTTGATCAGTCTTTGCCAGGATTGATTTACACTGGGATAGACACCCATCACTAATAAATATGGTATGAAAGTATACAAAATTATCTATTTGCTCTAGTTTATGCATAATAGCCATTTTGTAATAGCCATTTTTGCTTTCTCTTTAGCCCCATAATTGCCCTGGTCTTTGATCCATCCATTTTCAGTTCCATTTCAACAGATCAATAGTTGAAGGCATAACTAGTTAACAGGGGAGAACCAACATTATTTATAACTGTTCAATCATTCAGTCATTATTTATAACAGAGGTGGGCCCAGTAGTTTTCTTGAAAACCTTGGATGAAGCCCCTAGACTGGAGAGATTTCCAAAGTGACATCATAGTCTTGTAAAAGGGGGAAATCAGGTATGTTTTCTGGATTTCTTCCCTTCTGAATGACAAAGCTCATTTCATTCCCTATTAAAGGAATCTGTATAAATGGCATGAAATCACTTTTTCTTTTTCTCTCTGCCAAACCCAGTTCATTTTGAAGTCTGGGCCCATTAGGTACAGTACTCAACAGCCAAACAGCCTTGATCCTGGAGAAATGTCCTCCCCATCACCTCAATTTAGAAGGAGGCAGTCTCTAAAATTTTCTGCAGCAGCAATTACAGTCTGGGGAGGGCCAGGAGGAACGCCCAAGGGAAGGGGTGGTAGGGAAGAAAAAGGGCCAGCAGCCGACCATTCCTGGAAATTTCTCTTTCCTTGAAGTCA
>CM019149.1:183032564-183046286 GCA_009733165.1 Naja naja
CTACAGTAAAGGGAGCTTTTGGTTTTTTAATTGCCCTGGCTCTCTGCCTCGCCTGTGAAGACTCTCCAGGCACAATCAACTCATTCTTGGATAAAGACCTGCAGCTGGTCACTTCTCTTGAGGTGCCCTCTTGATTAGGATGATGGGATGCATCCACGAAGAAAGAGCCCTACCCCAGCATCATTGACTGAGCCCATACGTAAATGTCTGTGGGAGAACAATAGTCCTCTGTGCCTGTGTCTGCCTGAGGGAAACTGTTCATAGGAGTCAATAATGTGTGGGGCAGAGAGAAAGAGGCCTCTCTTTGCATGATCCACATGGAACCCTACACTGTGCATGCATGAAAAATAGGGTCAAAGCACATCATTTGCTGCTCCAAGAAGCTTCCCACCAGAGTTGAAATGCCTAGAATCTGTTGCCATAATAGCTAAGGCTTCCCAAGTCTAGAAAGAGCAGCTCCGCAGTGTTTTTCACCCAGCAGTTGACATTCAAAGGTAGACTCTTTCTCCATGAGAGTTCAGTACGATGAAGAGTATTGATGCTCAACGCTGAGACTACACAGTAGAGCTCTTTCATTTCAGGGAAAGCTGTGCAAAATGGAAGGTGGGATTTTTAAGAGTCTCTGAAGAATAAGAGGTGACCCTTTGTCTGGTTTTGAGGGATCCGCAAATATTTTCAGTTCGAAATCCACTGTGTTAAGGCCACGTCAGCATGATTGGAATAAGTGTCTTGGTTTGACAAGCAAATAGGTTGGCACTGTACTGGGTAGTCCATCTGATGCAGCAAGGATCTAGAACAGAGTTCCAGAACTAAGCTGCAAGATTCCAAATAACCACTAGTAGATGCCAATTTATTCCATCGCCTCTGCTACCACGAGGTGGCCATCTGGAGCTCTGCAGATCTGATAGTTGTGGTGTAGAAGCTTTGTAAAACCCCATCATGTGGAAGGAATCGAAATACTGGTTAGTCAGTCATAACCAACCAACTTTCTCCTTAGGCTGAACAGGCTTCTTAGTCTAAGGCCAAGGGAAGTGACACACATTCATAGCGTATCTGCAGCGACTGGAGCTGAGCGACACAGGATCAGTAAGATGTGATGTAAGTAACTGAACTCTGCCGTTCGGAATACAAATAGTGGTTCTCCTGTTAAAAAAATAGTTCTTCCTGGAAAGAGACTCCTGGTATTTGTAAAACTAGATGAGAATGTGAAGTCAGGCTTATCCTGAAGAATTTACTCCTTTCATGCCAAAGTTGATTTCTTTTTAGTCAATGAGCCGGAAGTGGATTTTTCATTGGTGATTTTTGCACACGGAATGACTCTATTATCTTTTCCTCATAGTCCCAATACTTCTAATGCTTATTCACATGTAAACAATGTTAAATTTAATTAGCTGCTTTCTCTCTAAGCTGTTTTATTTTTGTCATTTAGTACAGCTGACAAATTATTCCTGTTCTTCTGAGAAGGGCAAGGTTTAAACCAAATATTTCATTTCATCATGTTCTTTCTTTTCAGCTGTTGTGCTTTTATAGCATCAAACAACAAAAACAAAAACAAACAGCCACCCACAAAAACAAAACAAAAACAAACAAGAGAAAAAGGAAGCACAAATGATCCCCTATCATTGGGGGAACAGGAACTCATGTTAACAGGCTATTTGTCATCAATTCCACAAATGCTAAGCAGAAAGCAAAACCAAAAAAGTGTAAAGAAAGGAAATAATGATAAAACAACTTTTAAAACTGCATGGATGTTTTGCCTGTCCAATCAGGCAGCTGGCATCACATTGTATTTTATTGCAAAATCATTGCCAAATCAGCTTTAAACAAACAAGAAAGTAATGCAGCTGTCTGTAATGAAGACATCTGGATTTTCTGTAAAATGAAACTGAACAAAGGCTAAGAAATCCTGGATAATCTTGACTCATTTTCCTATTCTATTCCTAGTTTCAGAATCTTTAAAAGTACTTATTCTAAGAAAATTACTTCAGTACAATGATTTTCCATGTGATTTCAGCTTTGGATTGAATCAATCTGCTAGATAACCACATCTGTTGGACCAGGGTTGATTAGTGACTGCTTTTTTCAGTGACACAGTAATTATCTTCTAGTCACCCAAGCAAGTGAGGTCAAGTCCAGCATGCAAACTAAGGGCAGTCCCACAGTGATAGCCTGAAACTGCTGTTCTCCCATGATCTAAAAATTGCTGGAAAGTAAGCTGGCATAAAACGCTATGGTCCAGATTTCAGTCCATGTCTCAATATTGGTTTAGGTGAAATGCATTAAACTGAGATCCGTTAAATGGAGGGTTTACTGTCTCTATAATTCCATGGAAAATCTAGAATGCTTCCCACTTTGGCACAGAAAGAAAATCTTCTGGGGTAGCGATGTAAAGTAAAAGATACTAAAAATAAAAATTAGAAAGTACTGTGCTAGCAATTATTAGGAGAAATGCAATAGACATCTTGTTACTTTTGTGCCTTTGAATCAGTTTTGACTCTTAGTGTCTGCCTGGACAAGTCCCTGTGTTTTTCTGGGCAAGGTTTTTCAAAAGAGTTCTGCCATTGCCTCCTTCCTAGGGCTGAGAAAGAATGACTGGCCCAAGGTCACCCAGCAGGTTTCCTGCCAAAGTGGGACTAGAGCTCATGGTCTCCTGATTCCTAGCCTAGTGTCTTAACTATTAGACCAAACTGGATCCCACAATAGACATCTTCAGAACTAAAATTCATATATAACTATTTGGAAGTGGTTCTGCAATTGTGGATTTGATAGTAGATTTTCCAATGTCTCTAAGGAGCCCATGTAGTACTTGAATGATTCTTTGCAAAGTGTATGTTATATGCCTCTGTAGAAACTGGGACTCTGGTTTTCCTTGCAGTTCACGCCAAAAGCCATAGCAGGCAACAGCCAATGACTGAAGGGGGGGGCAGGCCCATAGCAACCTCTCCTGGCCAATAAGAGCTCAGCAGATGACAGACATCTGACCAGGGGTGGGATTCAATTTTTTTAACAAACTGGTTCTGTGGGCATGGCTTATTTGGTGGGCATGGCTTGGTAGTCATGTGACTGGCTGGGGGTGGCCAATTCAACATCACTCACATCGAGGCACACATCTCCTCGCCTGGCCTCTCATGACTGTGGGGATGCTGCAAAAGTCGTAAGTGTGAAAAACAGTCATAAGTCACATTTTTCAGTGCCATTGTAACTTTGAATGGTCACTCCACACAAGCAAAGTACCAGCAAAGGAGGGAAAAAAAACTCCAGAGAAGTTCCTGAGACAGGAAGTCTAGTCCTGCCAAGAATGTAATAAGGGTTAACAGAGAGGCAGTTTCTGTAAGCAACACCAGAATGTTTCCTTTCTGCCTTCCTTACAGGTTTAGGCCAGTAATTTCTTCTAACAACCGGTTCTCCGAACTGCTTAGAATGTTAACAACCGGTTCTAGAGAACAGGTGCGAACTGGTAGAATCCCATCCCTGCATCTGACCAAGATTGAAGTGCCATACAATGCTTGTATGCCAAAATTTATGTCAGGAGAAAACAGAAAACACTGTTTCAAAACCAGAACATCTAAGGGCACTTTATGCTGCCTTTAGAGTGGACTGGAGATGAATCAAAGACAGCATCATGAGGTCCTGTCCTTTAAAAGTGGTTAATGTGACATCTTATTCAAAGGACTGAGAATGAACCCTACATATTTCCATACATTTCTATCCTTGCTTTGTCTTATTCTCATTCTCTATCCCAGAAGTGGTATTCAGCAGGTTCTGACCAGTTCTGGAGAACTGGTAGCGGAAATTTTAAGTAGTTCAGAGAACCGTAGCAGAAATTTTGAGTAGTTCAGAATACCACCTCTGACTGGTCCCACCCCCATCAATTCTCTGCCTCCCAAGTCCCAGCTGATCTGCTGGGTCTTCTTGAGAAAGGAGCTGGAAAGCAGGTTAGTGGGGAGAGAATAGGGATTTTACAGTATCCTTCCCCTGGAGTGGGGTGGGAATGGAGATTGTGCAGTATCCTTTCCCTGCCATGCCCACCACGCCACGCCACACCCACAGAACCGGTAGTAAAAAAATTTTGAATCCCACCACTGCTCTATCCTATTCTTGTTTCCACTATTTCCATCCATCATGTCATACATTGTTTTTTGTCCTTTAAACTTCTCACTTCTCTTCTTTTGAGGATCTCAACACCACCATCCAATCATGATTTCCCCCTTCCTTTCAGCCATTCACTCTTCCTGCACATATTATTTTTCCATAAAATCATAGAACCACAGCACTGGGAGAGACCTTGGAGATCATTCAGTTCAACCCCCAGCCCAAGGCTGGAGTCCTTATACAATCCCAAATGAATGGTTGTCCAATCTTTTCTTGTACATCACTGATGGAGCACCCACAATTCCAAGAGGCAAGCTGTTCTATTGGTTAATTGTTCTTACTGTCAGGAAATCCCTCATTTCAAGGTTGGATCTCCCTCTGATTAACTTCCATTCCTTGCTTCTTCTTCTCAAGTGCTAGCTAAGGAGACAGTAATCAATGTCCTCTTCCTTGTGGGGCCCTTCAAGTATTGGAAGACTGTTATCATGATTCACCTAAGCCTTCTCTTCATTAGGCTAAACATGCTTAGTTCCTTTACCTGTTCATCGATTTAAACTCCAAATCAAGATCCCCTTGTCATCTTTGTCGCTCTTCTCTGAACTCTTTCTAGCGCCTCAGCATCTTTTTTGCATCAGGGTGCTCAGAACTGTTAGCAGTATTCCAAATGTGGCCTCACTGGTGCAATTTGGAGCAGTACTACCACTTCTCGTGATCTGCTCATGCATCCTAGGACTGCATTAGTGTTTTTGGCAGTGACCGCACTGCTGACTCATACTTAAGCTGTGCTCTACCAGGACACCTAGCTCCCTCTCACAGGTACTACTGTTGAGCCAGGTAGTGCCCATCCTGTACCTGTGCATGTGGTTTTTCCTGCCTAAGTGCAGGACCTTACTTTTCTCACCACTGAACCACAACGATTTGGATAAGGACCAATGCTCAAGTCTGTCAAGATTCTTCTGAATCTTAAGTCTCTCTTTCAAAGTGTTTGCAATTCCCCCCCCAGCTTGGCGTCATTGGCAAATTTGATGAGCTCTCCTTCAATCCCCTCATCTACCTCATTTATGAAGAGGTGACGTTTATTAATATGCTTCTCCTCATTTCTCTTCTTTCCATAACCAAACCACTTCTATGTATTTCTTTTGTAGTTGTCACTGGCTTTTGTATTTAATCTATATTTGTTCAGTCTGATCTCTTCTAGTTTACCACATACATTTCCTAAATATACCATTACAACTGTGTCCAACTTATTTTTATATTTCTCCTGATGTAGTCAGTTTTCATATCTATATATTGTGTCCTGATGTAGTCAGTTTTATATGTATGTAATCTGCTTCTTGGCCTGGAGGCTGCTGAAATGGTATGTAGCACACTCTTAGGGTATACCACAACTCTTGTGTGCATACTCTTGTGGTGTAGCACACTCTTGAACACAAATATTTTGGTTTATTTTGACATTTACTCTTTTGCCACATACCACATACACAGTTTCTTTCCACCAGTTTTGTTGCATTTAATTTTTCTATATTACTTTCCCCATCTCATATATATTAATCAGATATATAAGTTCAGAAAAGATGTGCAGTTCCTCTTTGGATATGGAAGTAACATCTGCACTCCCAGTTTGGAAGCATGGAGTCTAGCACAGTCAAAGCATGTCTAATACGACGAGCTAGCATGCAGCCCTGTTTACCCCATTAGAAATGGCAAATGCAGCTGATGTATCACTGTTGAAAAGAACGTTCCTGTCATTCTATTGTGGAATAGCTGAATCAACTTCACAAATTTCTTTGGGCATTCATAACATCTCAGGATGATCCAGAAGGGCTCCCTGTTTACAGTGTCAAATGCCTTTGTCAGGTCAATGAAAACAGAGTACAGAGGTGTATTCTGCTCAATGCACTTCTGGACATGCCTTATGGCAAATATCATGTTTGCAGTACTCTGTTCCAGCTGAAAGCCACACTGCCTCTTGAAGGTTCCTTTTTGAGATAGTGCCAAATTTGTTTAGGAGAACGGGGGCAAAGATCCTGCTTGCCCTGGACAGCAGTGAGATGCCTCTGAAGTTTCCACGGTCTGATTTGCTTCCCTTGTTTTTATGGAGACCCACAATGAGGAGATCACAGAAGTCATCAGCTGTCTCTCCTCTGTGGACTAAATGTCTTCCAAGATGTCTTGAAATGTCTGCAAGGTATTTGGACTAGTGCTTTGTAGATCTTAGCAGGAATCCTATCCTGACCTGTTGCTTAATTTGACATCATCTGCAAGATCACTTACCTGATGTCATTACTAGAGGGAGGCATGTTTAGGGCATGCAAGACTGGCAGCTAAGGAATTTGCTGTAAGACATCATGATCAACTATGGATGGCGGATTGAATAAATAGGAAAGTGTTCAGTCCAGCAGTTTTTCAGTCCTTCCTGGTCTTTGACCAAGCTTGACTCATTAGATAACAACAGTCAAGGGGAGCATTCCCTGTACCATAAGGACCATACACTGATTTTATGGCACAGAAGAATTTCCTGACAGCATGAGTAGTGTTCCACCTACTCAACCTTCCTGTCACTACTCATCCTGCATTCCTCACAGTTCCATCTGTGCTTTGGTGCTTAAACTTGTCTTTCTTTGAGATGGTTGATGTATTGTTCTGCCAATCGGCATAAGGCCTACTTTTTGGCCTGGAGGGCTGCTGAAATGGTCTTGTGGTTTCCATCAAGCCCGATCTTGATGTGCCCAGGTTTTCAATACACACACACTTGTTGAAGTCTGCATAATGGCATCTTTAAACTGCGTCCGCTTTGCAGAACAGGTTCCTACAAGTGATAAATTGCCTGAGAGTTTTTCATCAAGTATGTCTTGGAAGAATTGAACTTGGTCTAGGTCTTGTCGTCTGCCAATGTTAAATTATTTTCTAACTGTCCTTGGTTCTTTATGATGTAAAGGGAGTATGTTTATTTGGACCAGCCTGTGATCTGTTCAGCACTCAGCACTCTGCAAGGCAAGGGTGATGGCGATGTCTTTACGTATTATGACATAGTCAAATAAGTGCCAGTGTTGGATCTGGGATGCAAAGAGGTAGTTCTGCACTTGTTTGCAAGTCTGAACATTGTATCAGTGATGCATAGATTGTGTTCAGCACTTTTGTTCAAAATAGCAAGCCATTACTAATTAGTTTTCCCACATTGTGTCTCCCAAGAACTCTGTTCCGGTTGTTACTTTCTGTCCCCACACTAGCATTGAAATCACTCAGAATCACGAGTTTGTTGCTGGCAGGGGGTTGTTCAAATAATCTTGTTTAGGTCATTGTACAACCTTCCTTATCTTCACTGGGACTCATGAGAGTTGATGCGTAGGCACTGGCAGTGGTGATATATTGCGTCATGCTGAGCGGAAAGTAGAACTTCATTATGAATTCATTTATTCTAGTCGTTAGGATAGAAATGTTCTTCCGCAGGCAGTTTGTATTGCAAAATCATCTCTGTGAGTCCTGTTGTCAGCTGTGGTTTCTTTTTCCAAAATAACATATAACCACTCTTTTGCTTCCTGTAATGAACTCTCGTCTGCCTGCTCACTTTCATCTCATTGAGTGCAGCAATGTCAGTGTTATAATGGTGAAGTTCAGCTGCTATGAGGATGTTTGTCTTTCAGGCTATGATACCTTGTCTCTATCCAGGAAAGTCCAGATGTTCCAGGTTCCAAAAATGAGTTTTCTTTGATTCTGTTTTCTTGATTCTCGACTGACAAGGAGATGATCTGCTGTCTGTGGTTAACTAGCCAGATATTGTTGTGAGGAAGACAATGTTTAAGGTACCTTTTTAAATCCTCTGCCTCATGTGAGTGTGAACAATGCTACCCTGGAAGGGCTGCTCCAGCTACTCAGATGGTCCAAGGGCACCCACATGAAGTTTTATAATTAAACTGCCAATGGCCATCTTAACCTGTTGCTTTGCCACTCCCCCGTTATTGCAGGGCTCCACAAATTGGATTTGGACCAGGAGGATTTGCAGATGAGTTGTAGATGAAGATGAATTGCACAACAGATACTTGTGTGATGGGAGTTTTAGGTGGAACAGCTGTTGCACACAGCAGTTCTACTCTCTCGGCAGAAGAGACCTTAATCCAGTGGCACAGAGAACTATTACATCTGGAGACTTCTCCTGCTGCAGTGGATGACCAGGACATCTAAATGTCTTGTCACACTCTTAGCAGCACTCCACAACGCCTGCTGGGCCTGCCTTCTTGACTATTGGATTGTTGTTGATCAGTCTTTGCCAGGATTGATTTACACACTGGGATAGACACCCATCACTAATAAATATGGTATGAAAGTATACAAAATTATCTATTTGCTCTAGTTTATGCATAATAGCCATTTTTGTAATAGCCATTTTTGCTTTCTCTTTAGCCCCATAATTGCCCTGGTCTTTGATCCATCCATTTTCAGTTCCATTTCAACAGATCAATAGTTGAAGGCATAACTAGTTAACAGGGAGAACCAACATGTGCTCTGTTCAATCATTCAGTCATTATTTATAACAGAGGTGGGCCCAGTAGTTTTCTTGAAAACCTTGGATGAAGCCCCTAGACTGGAGATTTCAAAGTGACATCATAGTCTTGTAAAAGGGGGAAATCAGGTATGTTTTCTGGATTTCTTCCCTTCTGAATGACAAAGCTACATTTCATTCCCTATTAAAGGAATCTGTATAAATGGCATGAAATCACTTTTTCTTTTTCTCTCTGCCAAACCCAGTTCATTTTGAAGTCTGGGCCCATTAGGTACAGTACTCAACAGCCAAACAGCCTTGATCCTGGAGAAATGTCCTCCCCATCACCTCCAATTTAGAAGGAGGCAGTCTCTAAAATTTTCTGCAGCAGCAATTACAGTCTGGGGAGGGCCAGGAGGAAACGCCCCCCCAAGGGAAGGGGTGGTAGGGAAGAAAAAGGGCCAGCAGCGACCATTCCTGGAAATTTCCTCTTTCCTTGAAGTCACAGGTTGGGGGTGTTTCTGGCCAAGCAGGTAGTTTTTCCCCTCATTGTTAGTGATTGGAATTTAGTTGTTAGGTACACTGGTTCTCCCCCGAGCTGCTCCGAGCATCCAGAAGTGGGAGGTGCTGGGAGTCTCATGAAAGCAGGCTGGGCAAAATATGCTGGGGCGCTCCTCCTGTCACTCCACCTCGCGCCCCAGTTTTTGCTCAGCCTCGTCGAGTAGCTGGAGTGGACGGGCAGGAAGCGCTGGTTTGTCTTTTCCCTTGCCTTTGATCCCGACTGAGTTTTAACAGCAGGCAGCGGGGATGCGTATAATAAGTAGCAGTCTGGCTGGCGACCTCAGACTCTTATCTTCATCGCTGTGAGAGATCGCGGAGCCTTCGAGAGCACCGGGCTGGTTGATTCTGGGCAGCTGAAATAGCGAGCCCGCGCGTCTTATCGGCCCGATCTCATTTCGCTTCGCCTCTCCCCCGTCACCACCTGACGCTCACAGACAGATAACCAGGAGCGTGTGGCTGGCGTAGTGGCCTAATTCAACTGCAGCGTGCCTGGACAGCTTCCCTTCTTGGGGGCTGTGCACGCTTAAGCAGAAACCCGCAGTGGCGCATTTTGTCGGACAAGAGAGCTCAGGGGAAGGCCGTCAGCAGCCAAGTGCCTCACAGGGTTTCCCTCCTTGGGGACCGAGGCCTCTAATAACAATAACGCGTGCCTCGATTAAGCCCTTAAGCTTCCCTTCTTGGGGGCTGGGTCATCCCCAGCTACACAGCTGCCTGACAGAGGGCCTTCACCATCTTAGGCTTCCCTCCCTGGGGGCCATTTTACCAGGCCTCATCTCGACTAGGCCTCTGAGCTCACAGTACTCCTTTGCTACCACTATTGTCAGTAGAATTCCAATAATAATAATAATAATAATAATAATAATATCAATAATAATAATTATAACTGTAATTATAATTGTGACTATAATAAGTGCAATTATAATAATATTAATAGTTGGAGGAAAAATATACACTGCAATGGCTAGTGATCAGGGATCTAGGACACAGATGTCTCAGTCTAGCAGGCCATCCCGGGCAGCTGAGAAGGGCAGCCCATAGATGGCACCAGGCCTTGGAGAAAATAGTCTGGCGCACCAGGAGCCGGGCCTGATTCTCATACTAGATCCTCTTCTTGGCTCGACCTCCAAGTCCACCTCTGGTTGCCCTGGACTTATCCACCCCATCTGCGCAAAGGCCCAGATCCACCCAGCGGTGGGGGCTGACTCCCGTGCCGCCCTGAGGCTACATTCCGCCCCAGGCGGGCCTCCGCCAAGCCGAGCTCCCAGAGGAAATACCACCAGGACTGAGGTCATGGATGGAACTGGCAGTACAGAGGGCATTGCTTCGGGGTGCAGCAATCTCTCAGCGCCTTCCAACATCCCATCGCTCGGACTGCATGTCCCTCTCGGGCCGTTCATTCAGTATGGTGGAACAGCAACATCATCAACATTCCCCAAGGGAGTTTTCCCACAGGGTATCCAGGACACGGGGCCCCAGGAGGATTGGGTAGATCAGGAGACTAGGTCCCTTCATGATATTGACCTGGATCTCTCAGGCGGACCCCTGGAGAGGGATGTCCGATGTGAGAGGGATTGCCCCGACCATCCTGTTTTCATGGGACTATTCAAGCCACACTTGTTCAAGTCACTCTTGTTCAAGGCAAAGACACAGCCCGGCTTGCCAGCCCTCCCCAGTCCAGTCATCCGAGTCTGCAGCAGGAACCAGGCACCTGATATTTCATCAGCCTACCATCGAATCAGAAGCCATTCCAGTCCCTCCCGTTCACCGACTTGGTGGACAAACAATGAGCCCTCTCTGCCTCCTATCCCCCCCCAGGAGCGATAAGAGACTCTATAACCTAGACCCAGAGTTTTCCCGGCACTTGAATACCCGAGGTGGGCGACCCCATAGCTTCCCTGGTATCCTCCTCAGTCATCCCAGGGGAGGCGGAGGCATGAAGGCAGAGGAAGGAGAAGCGGAGATGGCCTTGCGCCAGGCGCCGTTTCTGATCGTGGGCCATTAAAGCGACCACGGCGCCTCCTTTTCAGTCCTCTCTCAGGTGGCTTCACCATCTGAGAGCATGTCTCACCATCAATACTAGAGGCATCAGGGCGTCGCCAAAAATCATCGCGCGGCGGCTGAGTTCTTGGCAGGCATACCTTTAAGCGCAGTTAAGTTCTCCTCCAGCGCCATAGCATCTCAGGTCGCCAGGCTCTATTGTGGCCGCCATTGGCAGAGCAGATCACGAGAGGCACAAATGGAGGCTCGCCTCTGCACCTATATCGGGAAAAGCTATTTGGCAAGGCCCTTGATCCTCTTCTTATTGAGGCGAAATATTTGGCAAGCCCTTGATCCTCTTCTTATTGAGGCGAAATGAAGAAGAGATCCTCCCAGCTCTGAATAGGAGGATTTCCGGCCTTCTGAACATTTAGGTGGGGGGCCCCTCTGCGTTCCTTCTACCGGGACAATATCAACCTAGGTTCCATCGGCCCAGTACCCAGGGCCAGGGCAGCAGTGGTCGGGTTAGATCGACTTTGCCGTGATATCGGCGAGGGGCAGAATAGGCGTAGGTTTAGGGAGGCCAGTAATAGGGCTTCCATCTCGTTCCAACTGAGGCGGGATTCGACACCCATAAGGAAGGCTTGAGACTGTTGCCGACCAGTGGGAGTCCTCTACCTCGGATGCCTGGGTGAGGAACACCATCAGGTCTGTAGTCTGGCCCTTGAGTTCATCTCCAGCCCACCGCCAATTCTTCATGAAGTGTCCCTGTTCCAGAGACCCCACGAAGGGGCTCTCATGCAATCCGCCATCTCCCACTTGCTGGAGATCAGGGCCATCAGAAGGTTCCCCCAGATCAACAGGGCCAGGGTTTTTATTCCCACCTCTTCATGGTCCCGAAGAGCTTCGAGGGGCTGGAGAGCGTCTTGGATCGCGTCTCAATCTCGATTTTTAGTTTATCGTAAATTTAAGATGACTACACTACAGTCAATCTTACTAGGCATCAAGGAGGAGGCGTGCTCACCTCCATTGATCTTCTGAGGAGCATACCTGCACATACCGATTCGACCTTCACATTACAAATTTCTCCGTTTTTGTTACAATAACATTCACTCTGATGCGTCGCCCTTCCTTTGGGACTGGCCTCTGCCTCAGGATCTTTACCAAGGTCCTGGCGGCACTCAACGCTTTCCTCAGGAGCAAACCCATTAGGCTCCATTGTTATTTGGATGACATTTTGATCCTAGCCTCATCCATCCCACAGTCCAGAAGCGGATTCCCTTATTACCATTGCCACTCTTCAGAGTCACGGGTTCTCCATAAACTGGGACAAGTCACCTGGCCCACAACTAGACTAATTCATCTAGGGCGGTCCTAGATACAACACAGGCACAATCTTCCTCTCCCCGACAGGCAGGAAAGCATTAGGAAGCTGGTACAGGAGATCAGTTCTCTCGGAAGGTTCCCCTCATGCTGCTTTCACAGCTGTTGGGAAGATGATCTCCTGTATATCCATCGTCCCTTGGGCTCGACACATGCCAGGGACCTACAGTGGTTTCTGCTGCCCTACCAGCGGTCAGGGAGGACAATTCCATGGCCGGGTTAGGGTACCTTCCAGCGTTATCAGATCTTTACGCTGGTGGGCGGCGACAGCGATCAAAAGAGGTTGTCCTTTCAGGGATCCGAGAGAGTGGTCACGACGGACGCCAGCCTGTCGGATGGGGGCACACTATCTTCACCACCGGCTCAGGGACAGTGGTCTCTTCCAGAGAGGCAGGACATCAATTGGTTGGAGTTGCGGGCGCCCACCTTGCCTGCGCAGTTTCAGGTCGGTACTGCGCTCCAATCCGTGTTGGTGCTCACAGACAATATCACCGTCAAGGCACACCTGAACAAACAAGGGGCACACATTCCAAACGCCTGATGCGGGAGGCAGAGAAATTGCCGGTGGGCGAGAACAGTTTCCTTTCCATCAAGGCGAGCACATCTCGGAGTCTGTCGCGGCGGACTGGCTCAGCAGGGCCGCTTCGATCAGGCGGAATGGCAGTTGCACCCCTCATTGTTTCAGGCAGTCAAGATCGGTCTCCCTGTGATAGACCTGTTCGCTTCTCCCGCAATACACAATTGCCAGCTTCATATCGGTACCCGGCCCAAGGAGGAGAAAGCGTCAAGCACTCCGCTGCCCTTGGCGTCAGGTCTACTATGCCTTTCCTCCGCTTCCAGTGATTCCGGGCTGATCCAGCGGGTTCTGGGCCGAAAATGAGTGTGGTGGCCTCACTGGCCCAGAAGGCCGTGGTTGTGGACCTGAGGAGACTGTCCATCCAGGATCCCTGGAGAATTCCACCCTCCAGTTTCTCTTTCTCAGGGACGGTCCTCCACCCAGACCGCGGTGGCTCAGCCACCTGGCCGTTTGGAGGTTGGCGGCAGCGTCTGAGGTCAGAGGATATTTGGCTAAGGCTATTGAGGCGATACAGGCAGCTAGGCGTCCATCCACAGTGGCATTTACAAGCGCCACCTGGCTGCTGCTTCTCTGCAAATGGTGCTGGAAGTCGGGGTTGTCCCCACCTCTCCTTCTGTGGCTCAACTGTTGGACTTTTTACAGGAGGGGCTGG